>JBBDGP010003700.1:600000-907028 GCA_037952835.1 Lithobates septentrionalis
CAGAGAAAGAGAGATAGAGTCTGAACTTCCAGAGCAAACCATAATTTCCAAATTGTGGCAGCAAGATGAAGTGAGAAGGAAGGGAGATGCCAGCCCTTCTGCCCCTGGCATAGAGAAATCTGCTGCAGTTTATCCTGTCAGAACCCAATTAGTTTTTGAAGGTGATGCTGTTGACAGTAAGTCTCAAATTAAATGGCATGTACCTTTTAGTCCCCAAGATATGAGAGCCATATTAGAGGGATTGGGAGATCCTAGAAAGAATCCAATTGGGTTTGCAAACAAACTTAGTGCTGCACAGGAAGCATATGAGGCTTCTGCTACTGACATTCATCAGCTTCTTATTAAAGCAGTGGGAAGCAACATGTCTGGCTATATACTTAAAGAATGTGGTGTAGACGTCAAAAATCTAGGTAAGATGGTTAGTGGACGGGAGGTTTGTGAGAAATTGAAGGAAAAATTGCCCCAAATATATGGACAAACCAGACATGCTGAATTTATGAATGCTAAGCAAGGGAAAGAGGAAGCAGCAGGGGCTTATTGGAGGCGGTTAAGTGATATGGCTGAGGAAGCAGGCATTAAAATAGAGGAAGAGAAGGCGGGAGAAACTGCAAGTCCATCTACACAACTGGTGAAACAAAGGTTTCTTGATGGTTTAATACCCCAGTTGAAAGAAAAGTTGTTCACAGCAAGGCCTGAGGCAGGCAATATGTCTATTCGAGACGTCCTGCCTATCCTGTTATCCATAGAAAACAGGATTAACCAAAAAGACAGCAAACCCAAGGTAATGTACATGGGGAAGCAGAGAGGAAAAGGAAGAGGAAGAGGCAAAGGCAATTTCAGAAATCATGGCAATCGGGGACCAATTATATGCTACAATTGTGATGGGGAAGGACACATAGCCAAATTCTGCCATCTTCCTGACCCTAGACTGGAAAAGAGCTTAGAGGCCCCTCATGCTGATCCCAGTTCTCTGCCAAAAGCAGTGGATCAGGCATAGGAAAATGGCATGCCAGTATCAATCATGTTAAATAGGGGAGACAATGGTCCCGAGGCCAGAGTAAAAGTATTTTTACAAGAACTCCCCTATCCTGGAGGAGAAACAGAATTAACCTGTTTAATTGATACTGGTGCAAGCCGAAGTGTTTTTAATATAGAGGACTTACCTCCAGGATTATTATCTACAAATGTTATCTCTGGTGTTGGCCTAACCGGGACCTCTACTGATTTGGTTGAGTCCAAGCCACTTAAACTCAGGCTAGGACAGCAAACAGAAATTGTCACTAAAGTGTTAGTTTCAGACACAGTTCCTACCAATCTTTTGGGAGCTGACATTTTGAACCAAATTTTAGCAAACATAGACTACACTCCTACAGGAGTCCAAGTGGTCAGTAGTCTGTCAGGAGAAGTTTTAAATTCTGCCTGTGGAGTATTTTTAATCCAAGACTCTACTCTGCCATTTCCACCAGAATTGAAAGAGATTCCCGCTGAATTATGGGCCACCAGAAAATATGATGTAGGTCTGCTGGATTGCACCCCAGTCATGATAAAAATTAAACCAGGAGCCCATCTCCCACAGATTAAACAGTACCCACTGAGTATTGCTCAGACTGAGGGGATAAAGGATCAAATCACTCAACTGAAAGCAGCAGGGGTTGTTGTACCAATTAAGTCCCAGGTCAATACACCCCTGTTCCCAATTGCAAAGAAGCCAGACAAGAAGGGTGGGCAGGTGACATATCGCATGGTGCATGATTTGAGAGCCATTAACAATATAATAGAGGCAGATACCCCGATCGTGCCCAACCCCCGCACTTTACTAAGTGGAATACCTGCCTCCAGCACCTGCTTTACAGTGATTGATCTTGCAAATGCTTTCTTTTCGGTGCCCATGCACCCAGATTGCTGGCACCTTTTTTCATTTACCCATGATGCCCAAAAGTTAGCATGGACAAGATTGCCCCAAGGCTGTGTGAGTAGCCCCTCTGAATATAATACTGCGTTAAAGCAAGTATTGGACCAATGGTCCCCCTCACACCCAAACACAGTTTTGCTTCAGTACATAGACGATTTGCTTATTTGTTCTGATACAAAGGACATTTGTAGCAGAGAAACAGTAAGCCTTCTCCTGTTTCTCTATAACAGTAACAACAAAGTTAGCAAAGATAAGCTACAATACTGCCAAGAGAAAGTGATCTTCCTGGGTCACTGCATTTCACATGGAATCCGTCACCTAACCCCAGATCAAGTTAAAACTCTACAAAACTTTGAAAAGCCAAGAAATGTCCGGCAACTACGTGCCTTCCTGGGGTTAGTGGGATATTGTAGGGACTGGATTCCAAATGCATCAGAACTTATGGCTCCTCTATATGAGGCTACCACTAGAAACCCTTTCAAACTCACATGGGACAATGAATTGCAGATGAAGGAGCTTATTAAAATTTTGTCTGAAGCTCCCGCCATTGGACTTCCTGACTATACTAAGACTTTCTCGTTGTTCTGTCATGAAGTCAATGGATTTGCTGCAGGTGTACTCACCCAGCTACATGGAGACAAACAGAGGCCTGTGATGTATGTATCAGCCTCATTAGACCCTGTCATCAAAGGCTCCCCCAGTTGTATGCGAGCCATAGCAGCCTGCATTTTGCTGCTAGACAAAGTAACGGAGCTTGTACTAGATTCTGCTCTGATCCTGTAAGTGCCACATGCAGTACAGGAAATCATGAATCAAGTAAATACTAGACATGTGTCTGCCAGTAGATTTGACAAGTACCAGTCTGCTCTTTTTGCTCCATCGAATTTAACAATCAAACGATGTGTTACTTTAAATCCGGCTACTCTTCTTCCTATAATTGATGAGGAAGATGCAACAAATGGTACTGATGTAGAACCTGAGAGTTTTTCTCATGATTGTATGGCTCTTATGGAGGTAGAAAGGGCCTCTGTCACACCAGCAAAAGATGAGCCCTTATCAGATTGTGACACACACTTATTCGTAGATGGTTCCAGATTTTACACTGATGATGGTCAGCCACACACAGGGTTTGCTGTAACCACTACAGACACCATTTTACATCAGGAAGCATTGAAACCCCAGATGTCAGCACAGGAAGCGGAATTGTATGCTGTAGTCAAAGCATGTCATCTCCTAGAGAATCAAAGGGGAAATGTTTACACTGACAGCAGATATGCATTTGGAATAGCCCACGATTTTGGGCCTATCTGGAAAGCACGGCACTTTCTGACTAGTGCAGGGAAGCCAGTGAGACATGCAAAACTCATAGAGCGGCTATTTGAGGCCTTTCAGAAACCAGCAGAAGTTGCCATCTTGAAGGTAAAAGGGCATGCAAGGGGAAGTGACATGACAGCCAGAGGAAATGCTTTAGCGGACCAAGCGGCAAAGGATGCTGCCCTTATGGCATTTGGAGTCACATCCACTGTAGGGGTCGCCCAGGTAGCGGGGACAGATTCCCCTCATCAAGAGCAGTGGGATGTAGAAACTCTAATTCAGTTGCAGAACCAGGCCCCTGATGAAGAGAAGGATAAGTGGATCAAATGTAATGCTACCCAAAATCAGCAGGGCCTGTGGAGCGCTGACAACAGGTGGTGTCTACCCAGGAGTTTGTACCCAGTTTTAGCACAACTGGCACATGGCATCAGTCATCTTGCTAAGGGCGCGATGGTGGCACTTACTGACTGCTATTGGATAGCACCTGGATTTAGTGCATTTGCAGCCAGGTTTTGTGCTTCATGTCTCACTTGTGCTCTGTACAATGCAGGGAGGCCTGTTCATGTTCCCCAAAGGCATTCTCCAAAGCCAGATTTCCCTTTCCAAAGAATTCAAATAGACTACATTCAGATGCCCAGAATAGGCACCTATGAGTTTGCTTTAGTGTGTGTTGACATGTTCTCAGGTTGGCCCGAGAGCTGGCCAGTAGCCAAAGCAAATGCAAAAACAACAGCAAAGAAAATTTTGAATGAAATAGTTTGTAGATATGGAGTTCCTGAAACTATTGAGAGTGACAGAGGAACCCATTTTACTGGGGAAGTAATGAAAGAGGTAATGGAAGCACTTCACATACAGCAAGCTTTCCATACACCTTATCATCCACAAAGTAGTGGTAAAGTTGAGAGACTTAATGGAATTTTGAAAAACAGATGTGCGAAAATTAAAGCAGATACAGGAAAAGGATGGGTGGAAGCTTTGCCATTAGCCCTATATTCTGTACGAACTACCGCTAAACAACCACATGGGCTGTCCCCCTATGAGATTTTATTTGGAGGGCCACCCAAAACAGGGCTATATTTTCCCCAACAGTTGCAGGCTTCTCACTCTAATCTGTTAGAATATGTTCAGATTTTGCAAAGAACATTGAATAAAATACATGAAGGTGTTTATAAATCTATCCCCGACCCAGATTCTGTTTCAGGTATTCACAGAATCCAACCAGGTGACTGGGTGGTGGTCAAGCGACACGTCAGAAAGCCACTAGAACCAAAATTTGACGGACCACATTTGGTGCTTTTGACAACCGGTTCTGCTGTCAAGTTGGAAGGAAAGCCCACCTGGATTCACGCCAGTCACTGCAAGAAAATCCTGAAGTGATGATATCCTTTGAAAAAAAGATGATGTTTCTTTTCTTTTTGTTGTTTGTGAGAACTGAGACATGGAAAAATAACCCTTTCATCCAAATGTTAAAATTGTATGCAACCCATAGCAACGCTAGTAACTGCTGGGTGTGTTCTCACTTACATCCCCATACAGGAACAATACCCATGATAGCAATGCCTCTCAATTTCACTGATCTAAACAGGACCAGAATAAATGGCTCATACATCATCTCCACAGCTAATGAGCACAGATCAGTAACTTTGATGGTTTCGAAACAGATAAACACTCCACAGATTTGTTTAAACATTACATGCCCGTTTAACACTAAATGTACACGGTTGGGCAATTCAGATTGCACCGGAGCAAAAATTACAGTTTATGGAGGAAACTATGGTCAATATTATTATATCCCAGATCCAGAACTAAATAGAACCCTTTATAGTACAAATTGCTCACAGTTTCCAATATGTGAAAATATCGGTTTCCTGAGATTCCATGTTATTGCTTCCAGTTTTTTAGGAGCAGGCATACCGTCCATACGTAGAGGGTTATATTATATATGTGGAAATAAAGCTTACGCCTGGCTTCCTACTAATGTTACAGCTACATGTTATATTGGGAAGTTAGTACCTGCTTTGGCTGTTCGCAAAGATACAGTGCGACCAGATCAAAGTCCAGAATACCCTTTAGTGTTCAAAAGAGAGCTGTTCACTGAAGGTGACATGGCATGGTCATGGTTCCCTTCCTGGACAGGATGGGGAATTGAAGCAATGAAAAGATTAAATAATTACACTAGAATTGTAGATGAGATTATTAACCTTACTACCACTGATATAGGTTTATTAAATGAAGAAATGGCTCAGCTTAAAAAAGTAGTATTAGAGCACAGATTAACGCTAAATTATCTCACTGCAGCTCAAGGTGGGATGTGTAAGATATTTCGCACTGACTGTTGTATATACATTTCTGATAATGAGGACATTATTAAAGGGCATCTTGCTAAGATAAGAGAACTACAGAATAAGGCCAGAGATATTGCTAAAGATGGATGGAACCTCTTTCAGGGTTTAGGAGGTTTTGGTGATTTTTTATATGGCATAGCAACATGGTTACAGAAACTAGGCGCTTACATTGTGATGTTCCTATTTCTCATGTTTGTTATTTACTTCCTCATCAGGCTATGCCTCTGTGTGACTACCCGCTGTACCAACAAATGTACCACCAGCCCTGATGAACCCATTATTGTGAGAAAGCTAGGAGAGAGCTGAACAGGACGCCGTCTCTCTGCGCCAATGTAACAGGAGTTACCAGCAATCGGCTGAACGTAACGCGGAGAAGAATGGTGTCAAATAAACAAAAGGGGGGAAATGACATGGACATTCATTGTACTGTTCATTTAAGCACAAGAGAATCCATTTTGTTCTCTCTGTTGAAATGTGTTCTGTAACCTTCACCTAACACACAGACACTTCTCCTACTAAACGCTCTCTACTCCCCCCTCCCTTTTCAAGGTTTTACTTTTGCAATTGTTCTATTCGCTAGTTTTTAATAATATATTTCTATTTGTTAGCTTTTAATAACATATTTCTATTTGTTAGCTTTTAATAACATCTCACACCACCCCTTTCTTATCTATGTATAAAATAACATGTAATAATAAAATTTTTCACTGAACGGACATTTTAAACACAGTGATTGAGTCCTGTGAATCTGTTCCTGCAGCTGCAGTATTAACTTTGTCTTAGAGTCCCAATCAGAAATCAGTCATATCACGTATTACCCCTCTAAAATTTCTTTATGGTCACATAGTACACTATAGTGCTCGTGAGTCCAGATGTGGAAACAGCTGCTGTGTCCTGTCCCTACATTACACTGAATCATTTTGGAAGAAGCATTATATTTTCAAACACATCTACACCACATTAACAAATTGTGGGAATTTGACAAATTATCAAGACATAAATGTATGTCCAACCCTGTCCCATCGTATTTGGCGAAAAAATAACGTCATTTTCTAAAGTATCATATATATTTTACAAAGAACGGTCTTTACGAACGATGCTGTATAAAGTCCAAAAATAAGGATCAGCATGCAAGTTAAGTATCTCAATAGTAAAACACAACAAGTACTTACTTTTTTTAAGCAGCTTCTTTATTCGCCAATATTGTTCTGGCTCCCGACTTTTGATGTCAGACCACCGCTTCCTCAATTGTTCTTTCGACCGTTTTGTGCCAAATTTTTCTTCTAGAGCGGTGACAACTGAAGACATTATTTTGTCCTTCTGCATATTCGGTCGTGTGTACGGTCCTTTTTTGCCATCGTAGTCCTCCCTTCTCAATATGGACACCATCTCCACCATCTCTTCAAAAGCCATGTTGGTGGCCTTATATCTCCTCCGGGATGTGGATGTTTGGAGCTCCGGGCTTTCCTCCGCGCTACTTCCACTGATTCTCTCCGCCATCTTTTGCTATCTACTCCCACTGCGCAACGAAGAGTGAAGGGGCGGGGCCAAATCGTACTTACGAACGTCAGAGGCGGGCGACGCAGGCGGAGCATGACACATGCGCAGTGTATATAAAGCTATTACGATGGCCTACGTATGTCCGTGCGGAAGTAGCGAGCGTCAGAAACGAAGGTAAGATTAAAGTGTGTGTGTGTGTGTGTGTATGTATGTATGTATGTGTCCCCTAGATTACAACCAAAACTAATCCTGTGATTTGTGACTGACATTAGTTTGGATCTTCTGTCTTGTCTTGCAGAAAAAATGAATCCCTTTAAAGAGGAAGAATTTTTGTGCCAATTTATTGAGCTCTATCAGGACAAGAAAAACCTGTGGGAGGTCAAACACCCCCTATATTATAATAGGGATGTTAGGAAGGCAACACTGGGCACACTTTTAGAGTTTGTGAAGACTCGACTCCCCCAGGCAGACCTCAAGTTTGTGGACAAGAAAATTGGTATCTTGCGAAACATGTATAAGCAGGAACACAATAAAATCCAGGAGTCGCTCAGATCCGGTGCAGCAGCTGACCAAGTATATGTACCCAAGTTGTGGTACTACAACAAACTGCGATTCCTGGATGACCAGACCGAAGCCAGGCAATCACTTTCCACCCTTCCCCCCACCCTTCCCTTCAGACTTCCCTCCACTCTTCCCTCCAGCCTTCCATCCACCTCCACCCCAGCTGAGGAGTCCCAGGATGAATTGGGCCTTTTCAGCATTGATGAAGTTGATGCGCCCAGCTTCAGCCAGGTATCCTTTTTTTTTAAATTTGTGATTGTGTAAATGGTATTAATGATGTTAACGTGTTAATTTTGAAAGTGCTTCATAAAAAATGACTTCTGCACAAAGATTAATATGTAGACATATCACTAGACAGTAGTGGCCAAAAATATACTTTAACTTCAGATCTTGTTGATCAGCTGAAATAATGGTGGTGTCAAATAGATAGCCTTTACTATTTTGTGTAATTATATTTGAAAGTCATGAGCTGAAAATTGTGTGTGATTGCCTAACACAAAATTACAACTATATGTCCCTTTTTTTTACACAGGATGACCTCAGCCAGGAGGAGGTCTTGCCCAGTGGGAGAGAGGAGGAGGCTGTGGCTGGGCCAAGTCGAAGCCGCACAGAGTGTCAGGTGCCTCCCCTCTGCATTCTCCACAAAAGGCCCAGGAGAATGACCCAAACTGAGTAGGAATCCCTAGCCCTCATACGGGAAGCAAGCCTCATCCTCAGCAAACCACCCAATGCCGAGGAGGCGTATGGCACCTATATAGCCAGCAGATTGCTGGAGTTGGAAAAGGGCCAACCCTCCTCTGTGAGGGTCTGATTTTTGAGGCTTACCATAAGGGCTTGAGAGGGGAGCTTACTGCTACCACATATCTGGCAGATGAAGCCACTCCTCCTCCTCCTCCTGCCCCAAGTACACCACCAGAGGCACAACCTCCGAGGAAGGCTGCAGAGAAGCGTGGAGGGAAGGCTGCAGAGAAGTGTGGAGGGAAGGCTCCACGGAAGAGTCGAAAGTGATTGCGTGGCTTCTGTATGGTCTGACTGTGATCCCTGTGCTCCCTATAGTCGCAAGATACCAATTTTCTTGTCCTCAAACTTGATGTGTGTCCTGGGGGACGAAAGGCTTCCCAGATTCTAAAAGTGTCTCCAGTGTTGCCTTCCTAATTTTTGTTACCTTACATTATTGCCTATGTGTTTTGATTAAAAAACGCCATTTTCTTTGGGAGTAGGCAGGTACAGGTCAAAAAGACTATGGGGTTGATTTGAGAAAAGCAAATAGTCTGTGCACTTTGCAGAGGGCAGTTGCCCTCTGCAAGTGCAATTGCTCCAGAGCATCATAAATTAGTTAAAAGCTTGACTTTGCAAAGAGTACCCAATCCTGTGCAAGGAAAATTATAAAAAAAGCATTTTTGCTTGCAAAGCTTTGGAGCAACTGCTCTTGCAGAGGGCAACTGCACTTTACAAAGTGCACAGTCTTTTTCCCTTTAGTAAATCAACCCCTATGTGTGTTTTTGACAAAGGCTAAATCATTTAGAATATCAAGTGAAAAGTACTAGTGAAAAGTTCACTTGAGAAATTGCACAGCAAGTGCACTTGTTGGAAGTGCAGTCGCTGTAAATCTGAGGGGAAGAGCTGAAATTAGGGGAAGCTCTGCTGATTTATTCATAAAATCATGTGAACTAAAAATTTATTTCATTTTTTGGGCTTCCTTGCATGTGCCCCTCGGATCCACAGCGAAGGCACTTCAAAATGCTCTTTCTGTGGAATTCAATGTAGAATTAGCACTTGTAGTGAAAAATGATTTTGCCTTTGTTAAATACACCCCCCTATGTCTAATGAACAAGGGACACCAACCTCATTAAGGTTCATTACAACAACACAAAATATGAATGTTATTGTGGTAACTTGAAAATACACACCAAAAACACCCAAAAAATGTGGTTATTATTTAACACACATTGTAAAATAGATAAGTGTTGAAATAAAAAATAAAAAAAATGAGTCCAAAATCGAATTTAATTTTTAGAATTTATGGAGATCTGGCTTTTTCAAAATATTATATTAGTCATGGCAGGAGGATAAATCATGAAGAAAGTAGTTTGTGAGAACTCTGTGTGAATATAAAGCAGAAAAACAACTTCATTCCTCTCGCATTATCAATCCTAAAAAAAGGCTGTATTAAAAGACCACAGAAGAGGAATGTGCTAGCTTCAAGACGAAGGCTAGTTTTACCAGACCGAGCACTTCCGTCTTGTAATTGCTTCAGAGCATGCGTCAGTTTGAGTTCGTCGGACTAGCACACAGACGACCGGTTTGTCCGCTAGAAAGAAGAGTCCGTCGGATAAATTTAAAACATGTTTCAAATCTAAGTCCGTCCAACTTTTGAGCAAACAAAGTCCGCTGGAGCCCACACACGATCGAATTGTCCGACGAAATCCAGTACGCCGGACCAAGTCTGCCGTAGAGTCCACTCGTGTGTACGCGGCATTACAGTTTTTTCCTCTTTCACAGCCTGCAGCACAACTGGCTCCTTGGGCTACTTCTTCCTCTCCCAGTCTAACCTTTGCTTTGCAGGGGCTACAAGAGGCTGATACCAAGTCAAATTTAGAAACCTAAATTTCTTTCGTTTAAAAAAAAAAAACATGTAGGCCTCATGAACTCTGAGCGTTTAGCCCCTATGCGTCAAATCCTGGCATTTCTGAGCACCCAGGAGGCACAGATGAAGTCTGTCGAAATCTATGATAAGCTGAAGTACATGGTGGCTGGATGCTGTTCTGAGTGGCATTTAGGGCCATATGGCATTTAGGGCCATGTGTTTTCAGAATCACATGCCTGGAACTCAGATTTTCCGGGGCTCAAAATTAAGGAGAAATTCTGTTTCGCCATTCTTGTGGTCCACATATCCTGCCAGAGAGCATAGCATGGAGAGTCTCTCTGTAAGAAATTACACAATGTTAATATAAAGTTGGTATACTAGCTGTGTTTTAAATATTCCAGTTTTGCACACTATCTGAGGAAAGGTCTGTTTTTTTCCAATTAAACGGGACCTTCTGTAAATTATTTCCAGCTATGGAGATTCACAACTTTTACCATTACTTTTTCAGACTCCTAAGTCATATTAGGGAATATTCACACATTTGCTTGTGAGAGGAGCCTCAGATTACCATGATTGCAAGCCTGGTCTGTCGCAGAATGCATATTACGTATATGATATGAGGCACATGGTTCCACAAGGAAATCTCAGCATCACCAAGTTGGCCATCCCACCTGCACCAGGTGACCACCCTCTCCTTACTTAGTGGGCCTCTATCTCTAATCCCCAAGTATAGGCTTACCCTTAGTCCTATAGGAATAAAGACAGACAGTGTGAGTTCGGGGTTGTGTACCCACACAGGTGCCAAATTAGGAGCTGTGTTGGTGCAGCTGTTGCTTTCCAACCAATTGACATGAATGCACGGGGTTGCACAGAACACCTGTGCATCTCCATGTAGGTAAACACAGTCCTTGTCGTATGCTGTAGTATGCCCTTGTGAATAAGGACTTACCCTATACTGTGCGGAAACTTGATTATCAACAGTATAGATAACCTGGTTCCATAGTACATGGCTAGCCATATCCATACTTCTTGCTCACCTAAGGGAATTGCTTTAGTAGCAATAACTTCCAGCTATGCTGGCAGTGCCCACTCACGAGAATAGACCAGTTTCCTTCGAAAAGGAAGCTACAAACTCTGGTTACACATATAGGAGTTTATTTACTAAAACTGTAGAGTGCAAAATCTGGTGCAGCTCTGCATTTGCTCAAGCTTGATTTAACAAGCTGAAGTTAGAAGCTGATTGGCTGCCATGCAGAGCTGCACCAGATTTTGCACTCTCCAGTTGTAGTAAATAAACCCCATAGTGTCAGTTAGGGGCCCTTGTCTTCCTATCTAGTTGCCTAGAACCCCCTGGGTGGAGCTTCCTCAAAAATGGCAATCCACAATCATCTACAGAAATATGTACCTACCTAAGCCTGATCTCAATCCAGCAATGTGCAAGAGAATTGAGGCTCGCTTGGCTCTCTCACTCATTGGCTGCTGTCAATCAGAGCCAGTGACAAGGGAATGAGGGACCACTCATTGCATGAATGTAGGAAACATTTATGCAAGCTGAACTAAATTTAATGGCGCGTACACACGATCGGAAATGCCGCCAGCAAAACTCCGATGAGAGCTTTTGGTCGGAAAATGCGACCGTGTGTATGCTCCATTGGACTTTTGCTGGCGGAATTCCAGCCAGCAAAAGATTGAGAGCAGGTTTTCAACTTTTCAGTCGGAAAAAGTTCCTAGCTGAAAATGCGATCGTCTGTATGCAATTCCGATGCGCCAAAAATCACGCATGCTCAGAATCAAGTACGAGACGGAAGCGCTCGGTCTGGTAAAACTAGCGTTCGTAATGGAGCTAGCACATTCATCGCGCTATAAATTTTTGGATCTTTTAATGCAGCGCATTCTTTTGTTCTTTATAATGCTAGAAGAATGAAGTTGTTTTGCTGCTGATATTCACACAGAGTTCTCACAAACTTATTTCTTTATCATTTTTCGTGATCTCCTGAATAATATTTTTTGTTTTTAAAGCCAGATCTCCATAATAATGTTTAGAATTATTTTTTATAGTCATCTTTTTTTTATTTATTTTTTTAATCAAGAACTCCTTTTTTTTGGATTATTTTTAAATTATTTTCTAGTGATCTCCATAATTTTTTATTTTTTTGGTGTGTCATGTTTCCACAACATTATTATCTTGAATTTTTAAAGCTCAAGGAGGTTGGTTTGTGTTGGTGTCCCTTGTTAATTAGACATTGTATTTTGGAAATGTACCTGCCTACTCACAAACAAATTGTCCTATTTGAATAAAAACACATAGGCAAGTATTTTTATATAAAAAAAATCTCCATTTATTCTGGCTCATAATAACAAAATAAAGAGGGAGGCAACACTGGAAAAACTGCTGGAATTTGCAAAGCCTTTGGCCCCCAGGGCAGACATAAACTCTTTGTAACTAAAAATTGGTAGCCTGAGAAGTCCATATAATAGGGATCACAATCTGGTCCTGGACTCCCAGAGATCACGAACAGGAGCAGATGACATGTATGTCCACAGGCTGTGGTACTACACCAGCCTGCGTCTTCTGTCAGACCAGACTGAACCCAGGCCATCACTTTCTTGTCTTCCTTGCAGCCTTCCCTCCATGCTTCCCTGCTGCCTTCCCTGCAGCCTTCCTTGGAGGCTATGGCTCTGGAGGTGGACTTGTGGCAGGAGAAGGAGCAGGATGGGCGAGCGCACATAAGTGTACGTCATCGGTCATTTGGCCCCTCAACCCATTGTGAATGGCCTCAAGAAAAAGTTTTTCACAGTTGTGGCGTTGGCCCTCCTCCATTTGCAGCAATTTGGAAGCTATATAGTAGCCATAGGCCTCTTCAGCGTCTGTCGGGGGGGGGGGGGGGGGTGTTTCAGGGCCGCATTAGCCTCCTTAATGAGGCCCAGTGCTGCCTCCTACACGTTACTCCCCTTCCTGGCCCTTTTTGTTGGAAGGCGAAGGGGAGGCACCTGGGATTGGGTGAGGCTCCTACTGGACCCGGCCACCTCCTGGCTGACACTTACCCCCACCCCCTCCTGGCTGACACTTACCCCCGCTTCCTCCTGTGTGCCACATTCCAGAGCCTCGTCCTGGCTGAGGTCTTCCTGTGTATGAAAAAGGGACACGGTTTTAGTTTTTGGTTCATCAATCACACTAATTTTTCAGCTCATGACTGTTGCAAATGGAATGTTAATAAATAGAAAAGACTATCATTCTGAGCCCAGCATTTTCATTCTTGTCCCAATCATTGTTGCCCCTATTGTCTATTGATATGTAAAACACTTTTTGTTCAATCATTCATTTGTTATCAATAATAACATCTAGTTAACAACAATAATTTTCAGACAATAAATAAGTAAAAAAATACTATACCTGGGTCCAGCTGGGCTCCTCCACTTCTTCCAGGATGGAAGGCCCAGGTTGGTCCTCGGAAGCCTCAGCTGGTGTTGAGGGAAGGGTGGAGGGAAGGCTGGATGGAAGTGTGGAAAGTGATTCCCTGACTTCTATCTGGTCTTCCAGAAACCGCATCCTGGTGTAATACCACAGACTGGGTACATTCACATCGTTTGCTGCTGCTCCTGACCTCATGGAAGCCTGGATCTTATTAAGCTCCTTCCTATACGTGCTTCTCAAGCTACCAATTTTCCTCTCCACAAAATTGATGTCTGCGTTGGGGACCTGCGTCTTCACAAATTGCAGCAGATTCTCCAGCGATGCCTTCCTTGCTGGTTTGTTGTTAAGGTGGTTAAGGGGTTTTTAACCTCCCACAAATTACGCATATCCCTGTATCTGTCAATGAACTAGCCCATAAAATCCGGGTCTTTGAATTGTTTCATCTTTGCTGAAAGACCAAACACAAGACAAAAACACAAAATTTCAGGCTAAACTCTCCTAATCTTATCCCAATATAGGCCTCAATCTATAATCAGTATAGGTCACTGATGTCCCAAGTTAAAATGTTACCTACGTTATAACGTACGTTGCTTCTGGTCCTCCTTCCTCCGCACACAGAACGTACGTACGACACACGCGTGTTAACTTTATATACATTGTGCATGCATGAAACTCCGCCCGCGTCGCCCGCCCCTGACGTTCTTTCTAGAATATTCCCCACCCCTTCTCTTTCTGCACAGTGGGAGATGAACATGGCGGAGACACAGCAGGTGCGTAATAGCAGTAACAAAGAGGAGGAAAGCCCAGAGCCCGAAACGTCCCGATCCCGGAGGAGAAGATTTAAGGCCTCAAATATGGCCTTTGTAGAGATGGTGGAGATGGTGGACATCTTGAAGAGGGCCGACTATGATGGGAAGTATGGACCGTACCTAAACCCAAATGTGAGAAAGGCCAAGATCATGACTAAAGTTGTGAAGAGTCTGCACAGGAATTTTGGGGTACGACGATCCAAGGAGCAATTGAGGAAACGCTGGTCAGACTTCAAATTGAGGGAGCAGGATCATTACAGAAGGATTAAGAAAGTGCTTCTAAAAAGTAAGTACTTGTCGTGTGTTTGTTTATAATTATTACTTGCATGCTGCACCATGTGCTTTTCTTTACTGTTGTACAGTTTAAAATGGCGACTTTCATGGTCGTGGGCACAGTAATCGGTTATAGGAAACATTGTTCGTTTGTCAACTAAATACGATGTTTTTGGCAGATACAGAGTTAATTACATTTGGTCATGTTAATTTGTATTAAAAGAAGTTTGGGACATTGTTGTCTAGATGTGTTTGTAACTAGAATGAATTGCAAACTTAATTCAGTGTAATGTAAGGAGAGGACACTCAGCAGCTGTTTACACATCTGGACTCAGGAGCACTAGTGTGGGACACAAGAACAAACTTTTTAGGGTGTTCCACACAGGTGCTCCAGTGGATACTTGGGGTGTCTACATGTGTGTAACTTGTCCAAAAAAGGTAAGTATTGCAGCTTTGTTAAGGGAATAAATAATGTCTTCAACTTGGAACTCTGCCCAAAAAGACAATTGTACCCCACTTCCAAGCAATGTTTCACATTCATATTTCTGGCTACAAATATCTGTGTGCTAAGTATACCTTTTGTTTCATTCTCATAAGGGAGAAAAGACTTGGGACGTCGGAGGACAACAGGGACCCCCCCACCTCCTAAAGATGGGGAGCAGAGGGCACAACCAGAGGATGTGGAGGAAGGAGAGGTGGTGGAAATTGTCACCACAACAGGTGAGTGCCTGAGACCACAGATTCGGGTAATAATTGTATGCCTGCATATTTATAATACATGGTGTATATTTTTTCTTTTAGGTGATGTGCATGTTGTGGAAGAACAATCTACTCTTTTCACCACTGACAGTGCACAAAGACTAATCCAGGACATCATGTATTGTAGTCAGGATTTAGACATCATCAAGCAAAAGACAAATGAGGTTGAACAAAAACTGAAGAACATGATTGATGTACTAGGAAGAATCTAAAGAACTACCAAATAACACCAGTTTATATTTTTGGGGACCAAGTTTTAAAATTTTTTGATGCATTTTAAAAGCCAAATTTGGAAGATGCACAGTGTGTCAACATGTGCTATCTGCCATCAGGGGATATCAATGTACGCGTTTTGTGGGTGCAACCCCTTCCTCGTAACTCAAGTAGGTGAGAGGAAGGGTTTGCACCCCCAAAACACGTCCATTGATCCCCCATGATGGGAGATAGCACATGTTGACATTAGGTATGTAATCAGAAAGGAAATCCCCAGTTTTAATCCCAATTTGTGTGCATCTTCTAAATTTGGCTTTTACAGGGGGACATCACCCCATCTGATGAGGGCAATATCAACACATTTTTGACACTATAATGTCTGATATTGCCTTCAGTTTTTATGTACTTTTCTAAAATTTTCAAGGTAAAACTTTAAAAAACAAGAAGTGTTTTTTTGAACACCAAATGTTTTACAACGCACATGTGAATGTGCACGGAGTAAAAGGTTTTATACTCAACAATGTGTGGCTTCTTCTTTCAATGCTCAATACCACTTTTTGTATTAAGTTAGTTTTACAGTGACAATGGGGGGTTAGTTAATAATGTAAAAACCACTTGGCACTACAAGTGCACTAGGAGAACCTAGGAGACGTCTTAAAACAAACACAAGCAGTAAATCAAAATCAAGATTTTATCAGATCTTTTTTTTTTTATTTAGAAAATATTTAAAAATGTTCTGGCATAGCAATGGCCCCCCTACCCATAAAATATTCAACATATTTTTCCTGCACTTCACGGGTGCTTTGTGGGGGCAAGCCAGGACGGCCAGCTTCCAGGGCCGTCATTGTTGTTGTTTCTTGAAGTCCAGCCTCAGGCCCAACTGAGGCAACATAATTTGGAGCATTTCTTTTTAAAAAGTTGTGCAGTATGCAGCAGGATAATACTATGTGGTTCAGTTTGTACTCCGCCATATTTATAGCCATTAGAAATAGGCGGAACCGGCTGGCCATTATCCCAAAGGTATTCTCCATGACTCTTCAGGCTCTGGCCATCCGGCAGTTAAAAACCCTCTTCTCTGGGGTGAGGGTCCTCTGGGGGAATGGCCTCATCATGTGATCGCCCAGACTAAATGCTTCATCAGCAATAAAAACAAACGGGAGTCCTTCAACGTTCTCTTCTGCAGGTGGCAATCCCAAGCCACCACTCTGGAGACATCCGTAGAACTCTGTCTGGGCAAAGACTCCACCATCCAACATCCGGACATTCTTCCCCACGTCCACATAGAGGAACTCATATGCCGCCGACACCACCGCCATCAACACGATACTATGAAACCCCTTATAGTTAAAATAGTATGATCCCGAATGAGGTGGTGGGACTATGTGGACGTATTTCCCATCAATTGCCCCTCCACAGTTGGGAAAGTCCCAATGGTCGGCAAAGTGGGAAGCCACAGTCTGCCATTACTGTGGCGTTGAAGGAAACTGTGGAGTCAAAACAGAAAAAATAAAATTAGTAATTTTGCACATAACATTGCAAGCAGATTAGACACAAACATTCTTGGCCAAAATAAGTAAAACTTTTATTTGAAGGAGTATTTAAAGACAAATGTATATGGTCCACTTATCAGATTCTTCCACCCCCCCCCCCCCCTCTGATGGCCCATTGTAAAAATTTTAGGGGGGGGAGATGTTTTGGACAGGTAACCCTCTCCACTTCATTGAGAGCTGAATGCATAAATAATGTGTGGTACTTTGGCCAGCCCCTCCTTACTTACACTATTGGAAGCCCACTGGACAGGTAAGAAGTGTCATAATACTAAAATAAAAATACACACTGTACAAATTGAAGCACATTTTTACATTCTGCAATTACCTATTAAGATAATAATAGGAGAACAAAACTTTAAACTGTACCATTTGAAAGTATTCAGGCAGGCCCTTTCACTACATGCTTTTGTGAATTCATCCATAAATATGATCACAAAAGAGATAGGTACAGTGTGTTTGGGTTTGGCAAAGTCAGCAGATAGAGGATTGGTATCGGTTGACTTAGCGGTTGGGGGGAGGGAGGGTTACAAGTGATTTTGGGACTCTGCCTGAGTTTAAGGACACAAATAACATTTGTACACATTTTAGGGGGTGTTTGGGGTAAAGCACTACTATGGAGCTGACAAAATACATTGTTAAGTGACTAGGCTAGGTGTATATGGGCCCAGGATAGCATGCTGGGGAGGTTAGTGAAGGCAAATATGCATGAAGGACAAAAAAGGAGCATTAAAAAAATCCAGCATGCATGAGGACAAAGGGGACATTCACAGCATATTACAATCATGATAATTAGGGAATGTAGAAATAAATACAATACATTAGCAAACATTAAATACATAGAATGTGATGTTAAAGGAGAAAACTTACCCTAATATAGTCCTTCTGCAGGACCTGAATGATGGCAGAACAGGTCCCTGGGATAATGATTACCAGAGCCTGGGGGAGACGCCTTTTCAAGAACTTGAGGTCCTGCAGACTTCTCCCTGTCACCAAGTACCGCAAGGTGGCAACTAGCCTCTGCTCCGAAGTGAATGCTTGCTGCATGCAGGTGTCCTGTTTCATAATATAAGGGGTCAGCAGAGCCAACAGACAGTGAAAAATGGGGTCTGTCATCCAGAGATAATTCCTGAAATCATCAGGGTTATTCTCCTGTATTTCACGCATCAAAGGCATATGAGAGAATTGGTCACACTGGAGCAACCAATTCTTGGTCCATGAACTCCTCCTTGCCCTGTTCATGGACTGGACTTGGGTCAAAGTAAGAACCCCATTACCAAGCTACCGCACAGCACGAACTCCACAAGGAGTACGTAACCGCAACATGGCTTCAAACCGGTCGGCTGGTCAGAATGAACTTAACAGAATGCACTGAAGAACAGCAAGGCCTGTGAAGAGCAAGCTGAAAATCAGAAACGAGCAGACAAGAACGCACTAAAAAACAGATACGAACTGACTACATGCACTGAAAACCAGATATAAACCCACAAGCACAAACTAAAGAGCAGTAACGGACTGAAAAGCACGAAAGGTGAAAAGCGCGAATCGTCTCTCACCAAATTTCTACTAACACGAGATAAACACGAGATTAGCAGAAGCAGCCCAAAGGGTGGCACACTGCCTATTGAACCTGCCAATTGTACGTCACTGCGTTCTTGACGGTCGGAATTTGTTGTGACCGTGTGTATGCAAGACAAGCTTGAGCGGAATCCCGTCGGAAAAGCCAGGATACCTTTTTTCGACCAAAATCCCGATCGTGTGTACGCGGCATAACTGTGTTTTTGAATAAATTAACTCCTGTATTATCAGCCCCATCTAGTGGCCAAAATGCAGTATATTTTCTCATTTAGGTATTTCAGAAAACTTTACCAAATGTTGGCCATTAAATGGAGCTGATGATACAGGAGTAATCTATTAAAAAAAATACAGTAAAACTAAGTTCAGCTTGCATGAATGTCTGACATTCGTACAATGGATAATTGTTTTATTTTGCAGATTAGTATTTTCTAGATATTGTTACTGTATTTGTCTTATTTTATATTTTTCACCCGGTGATCCAGACAGTAAGACTGTTATTTTTCAACTTCGTTTAGCAGACCAAGCTGTGAGGCAAAGTAGCAGTAGGTGTTGCTGGAGCTGGAGCTTTAATTTGTTAATCAAGTCCATCTAAATATGCTAGTGCATCTAAAGCCCCATACACAATATTAGATTTCCTGCAGATTTTTTGTCTTCAGATTTACCAAAACCATGTTGTGAAAAGGCCTACCTGATTGCATACAAATTGAAACACTTAAAGTTTAACCTCAGATTATATGGTTTTGGTAAATCTGAAGACAAAAATTTGCAGAAAATCTAATAGTGTATATAGAGCTTTACACCCTCTGCACAGACTGACAATGCTGCTGTTCAAAGTTGACTCTTTTATTCCTCAATCCAGAATAGAGACACCATAAGACAAGAAATGTGTTACTATTTGGATCCCCAAGTGAAAATAAAATAAAAATAAAACACAAAGAAAGAAAACGAATGCAGCCACTACATACAATAATTGGTAAGCTGCAATACAGTACATTTTTGTTTTGGGGTTTAAAGTGGTTGTAAAGGCTCAAGGTTTTTTTTACCTTCATGCATTCTATGCATGAAGGTAAAAAAACTTTCTATGTGCAGCATCCCCCCAGCCTCCCTTATACAGTACTTACCTGAGCACCATCTTGATCCAGCGATGTACACAAGAGAAGTGTCTCTCTGCGGTCTCTTCCTCCTTTAGCTGAGACAAGAGTGGGAGCCAATGGCTACTGCCAATCACAGCCAGTGAGCCAATGAGGAGAGAGTGGACAGGGCCGAGAGGAGCTCCATGTGTGAGGTCTGAATGGACACACTCAACAGCGGCTTGGGAGTGAGCCTGCTTGTGTGCCCCCATAGCAAGCTGCTTGGAGGGAGGCTGGAGGGAGGAACCAGGAGCACCAGTGGGGGACTAGAGGAGAGGAGGATCGGGGCTGCTCTGTGCAAAACCATTACACAGAGCAGGTAAGTATGATATGTTTGTTATTAAAAAAAATAAATCTGCTTTTAATATCATTTTAACACAGGCTTAGATCATTTATATCAAAACATGGCACACATTATAAAAATGAGGGTCAGGATAGTTCATTGACTTTCCAGTCTCAGGGTGCTTCCTGATCACTGACAATACTGCATCCTCCACCTGATGCTGGACTAGCAGAACTTGGTCCTTAAGAATGTGCCAGCTGTAACAAAATTCATGGAGAAACCACTTATATTCCTTGAGTGAGCTCAGTTGGCAGTTTGATCTCCAATGGCTTTGGCACAGAGCGCCCAGAGGTCTCTACTGGTGGGTCCTTGCTCTTTGCTCTCCGGGCAACCCCATCTCTTTTGCCATATCTTTTGTGGTACAGTGCTGAACACCACATGCACTCAAACTCCCTCAGAGGCGTACACCACACCTTCTCTTTTTGATAAAGATGCTGCTTCTCTGTGCTTCCCACTTTCTAGAGGCTTCCAAAAGCCTCTAGAAAGTGGGAAGGACAGAGAATCAGCATCTTCTCACAGACTCTATGATGTTTCTCACTGATTGGTAGCCTATCCTGCTAACTATGTCCAGTTCAATGCCCCCTAACAGCGTGTTAAGCCATAAGGGACCTTCCATGTATATTGTAGGGGGCCTTCAGATGGATCCCACGGTCTGTGGACTGATGCGCCTGGGTTAGCTGCTTCTTTTACCCCCATTACCAAGGTGGTCCTGGCTTTTACATCTTTGCATGGGGGCTATACATTTTTTTATGTTCTTTTTATTTATTTTTTTCTGGGTGTTTTTCTAATTGCTACTTTGAGTCACTTGTTTTCTTTTGTTATAGACAGAAAACTTTAATAAAAATAAATTTACAAAAAAAAAATACTTCGAGCACCTAATGAGACAAATACTGTATGTATGTATTTTAATGGTTAATTTGGTGTTAACGTTTAAAAAGCTAGAAGTCGAGGTCAGTAATGTTGTAATTACTAATGTAATGTTAACTTGTTTTTGGTGTTAAATGGAATAGTATAGCATAGCATAGTATAGTACACAGGGCAGCCATCCAAAATTTTGGGAACCCTTACACAGCTTAAGGCCTGCCCCCCCCAGGCCTGACCACCAATATTCCTCAGGGTCCGTCCACTGGCCGTCCCACCGAATCTGCCCACTGGCCATCCCACCAAGTCGTTCAGTGCACCCACTTTTATTTTAACACTTGCAACTTAATGTATTAAAATGAAAAGTTTATTAGAAGTCATCAGTGTCTACATCCCCATATATTAAGCAAAGAGTTGACCCAATCCAGCAAAAGACATCCTGTATATTCAGCAATGAGACAGCCCAATCCAGCAGAGAGACATCCCCATATATTCAGCCACCCGGTGATGTAACCTGGTGACCCCGCCCCTTCTAAAGTCACGTGATGTCACATGATGTCAGAAGGGATGGGGTCACCCAGTTACATCACTGGGTGGCCCCGCCCTTGCCTATATAAGAGCTGTCATAGCGAAGAGGGATCAGTACACTACCCAATACCCTGCCTTTGGCCAATTATGGCTCTCACTGTACATCACGCTGTGATTGGCCAAAGCATACAGGTCAGGTGCATGCTTTGGCCAATCAGCAGCCTTCAAAGCACTGCAATCTCGCAGTGCATCATGGGGCGCTTTGTGGCGGGCGAATGTTCATTTCTTCTACGAACAAACCAACGCCCGATGTTCGACTCGAACTTACGTTTGAGATGAACATCAGGCCCATCCCTATTTATCATCTTTCTTTCATAAACTCTTTCTCATACAGTATCTCCCATAAGTGAGTACACCCCTCACATTTTTGTAAATATTTTATTATATCTTTTCATGTGACAACACTGAAGAAATGACACTTTGCTACAATGTAAAGTAGTGACTGTACAGCTTGTATAACAGTGTAAATTTGCTGTCCCCTCAAAATAACTCAACATGCAGCCATTAATGTCTAAACCGCTGGCAACAAAAGTGAGTACACCCCTAAGTGAAAATGTCCAAATTAGGCCCAATTAGCCATTTTCCCTCCCCGATGTCATGTCACCCGTTAGTGTTACAAGGTCTCAGGTGTAAATGGGGAGCAGGTGTGTTAAATTTGGTGTTATCACTCTCACTCTTTCATACTGGTCACTGGAAGTGCAACATGGCACTTCATGGTAAAGAACTCTCTGAGGATCTGAAAAAAAGAATTGTTGCTCTACATAAAGATGGCCTAGTTCTAGGCTATAAGAAGATTGACAAGACCCTGAAACTGAGCTGCAGCATGGTGGCCAAGACCATACAGCGGTTTAACAGGACAGGTTCCACTCAGAACAGGCCTCACCATGGTCGACCAAAGAAGTTGAGTGCATGTGCTCAGCGTCATATGCAGAGGTTGTCTTTGGGAAATAGATGTATGAGTGGTGCCAGCATTGCTGCAGAGGTTGGGGGGGTCAGCCCGTCAGTGCTCAGACCATACGCCGCACACTGCATCAAATTGGTCTGCATGGCTGTCATCCCAGAAGGAAGCCTCTTCTAAAGATGATGCACAAGAAAGCCCGCAAACAATTTGCTGAAGACAAGCAGACTAAGGACATGGATTACTGGAACCATGTCCTGTGGTCTGATGAGACCAAGATAAACTTATTTGGTTCAGATGGTGTCAAGCGTGTGTGGCGGCAACCAGGTGAGGAGTGCAAAGACAAATGTTTCTTGCCTACAGTTAAGCATGGTGGTGGGAGTGTTATGATCTGGGGCTGCATGAGTACTGTCGGTACTGGGGAGCTACAGTTCATTGAGGGAACCATGAATGCCAACATGTACTGTGACATACTGAAGCAGAGCATGATCCCCTTACTTCGGAGACTAGGCCGCAGGGCAGTATTCTAACATGATAACAAACCCAAACACACCTCCAAGATGACCACTGCCTTGCTAAAGAAGCTGAGGGTAAAGGTGATGGACTGGCCAAGCATGTCTCCAGACCCTTAACACTATTGAGCATCTGTGGGGCATCCTGAAACAGAAGGTGGAGGAGCACAAGGTCTCTAACATCCACCAGCTCCGTGATATCATCATGGAGGAGTGGAAGAGGACTCCAGTGGCAACCTGTGAAGCTCTGGTGAACGCCATGCCCAAGATGGTTAAGGCAGTGCTGGAAAATAATGGTAGCCACACAAAGTTTTGACACTTTGGGCCCAATTTGGACATTTTCACTTAGGGGTGTACTCATTTTTGTTGCCAGCGGTTTAGACATTAGTGTTGAGTTATTTTGAGGGGACATCAAATTTACACTGTTATACAAGCTGTACACTCACTTCTTTACATTGTAGCAAAGTGTCATTTCTTCAGTGTTGTCACATGAAAAGGTATAATCAAATATTTACAAAAAATGTGAGGGGTGTACTCAGTTTTGTGAGTACACTGTATATGATGTAGTAGGACAAATCTGCTTCTGCCTTCCCAAGGCACTGGCCTGTGGATATGTAGAGTATCTCCCTTTTTCTAAGACACAGTAGAAGGAAAACTTTAACCCAAATGTTTGAGGCATAACACCAATCTCGTCTAAACACTTTCGAGATTTAGTGGCAGGCTTCCTCTGTTTTCGAATGCAACGCTTTACTATGCAGCTACTTCTCATGAGAGATGTAAACCTAGTGAATCCCGCAAGTGGATTTCTGGTTCACTTCACTAACAACAACCTTGTTCGTTAGGGTAGTGTAGGAAGCTACTGTAAAATAAAAAGATAAGCTGCAGCTGTTGCTATATTTCAGCCTTGTTTTGCTGTATGTTGGGCAGTTGTTGCTGAATTCCAACACTCTCCGTACCTGTGTGTGGGTGCAGCGTGGTGCGGCGGCAATAACACACACACAGTCCAGGTGCAAATAGTAGAAGTATTAAAGTAAAGGCAAACAGTTCACAACAACCCAGTGGGAGGAGGCCCAACCAGGAACACTCACGGATACTTGTAGCAGAGCATGCTTCAGCCAAACTGACAGTGTCTGTCTGGGGGGGCGGAATGCAGCCTGCCTGTTCTGAGCCCAAACGGGAGGGTGTCCAAGGAAAGTGCAGAACCCTAAGCTTTCCCTGCTCATTTATACCATTCACTGCCCCTAATACTGTTCCTGACAGACGGGTGACCTGTCCCCACACTACCTGCATGTGAATGCTCGCCAAACACAGGGGACAGGGTCTTAAATAGACTCAGCCACACCCAAGATAGCCGCCAGAGTCACATGGGCAACCAACATCCAATGGGATTGCTGCCCCAGTAACTCAGGAAACCATAGAGGAACCATGTTTCTCATGAAATCCTCTCCCTCTGCATTGCCGCTGCGGCTAAGCACCACGTGCAGTGGAGACAACAGACTGCCCTTGCTTACATCTGTACCAAAAGTGTAGGTGTTTGCATCATATTTTTGTACCTGTTGGTAACAGGTACATGAATCTGTTGTAGGAGGTGGCCATATCTCTATTCTTAGTGCAGCTCAGTATAACTGAGCTTCTTCTCCAGATACTGTGGCCATCACACAGAAAGGTGCATGGTGAGTTTTACAGTGGGGTGGACGAAGTCTTATGAGGAACTGGGACTGGAACTTGTTCCCCATCAGGCTTGCCTTGCTTTTGATTGACAGTACATGGCCATGAGAAACCCTGAGACTAGCTCCCTATCATTTCTACCTCCCGTTGAATCGTCATTGCCAAATTTTGATAATGACTTGGGTAATTTCCCAGTGGACAGCTGAATAAGGCTAGGGATCGAGCGCTGTGCAGGAAGCTGTCACTTCATCCACAGGAGAAGTACAGCCAAACAAGCTTTGGCCTTACTTCTCCTTTAAGAATAGGCTGGCTGGCAGGAAATGCTGGGTCTTGCAATTCCTTAAATCTTCTCTAATATATCTCCCCAATACAAATTTGCAATCACAGTTCATAACTGCCATGGGAAGCAATTGCAGATTTTGCAAACTATACAGTATGTTTAAATAGTGTTAAAATAAATAATTTATGTTCTTTTGTGTGTGTTATTTGACCTGTCAGCCATGAGTTAAAGGTAAGAGAATACCTAAGACTTTATAACATTTAATGGATGATCTATGAAGTTGAAGGTATTATTTAAAAGTCAAGAACTAATTATTCACATGGATTCTTTCATAAAAGACGTACAGTAGATCATTATCATTACCTTATTTGCAGGCAAAGGAACTCAAGAATGGCATTTTGATATTATTAGCACCTCTAATATCTCAGTTTATAGTACAACTAATTCATAGTTCTGGGAAATAACTAATAGCCGACAATTCATTTCCAAGAACACTTTACTAAAAGGCAGCAAACCAAAAGCCATTGTATTAATATAGACTTGGGTGCAGAATAATACCCTTCAAAGCATTTTAACTGAACCTGGTAGGATTTGGTTTTAAAGCATTTTCCAGAAAACAAAATCAACTCTGCAATATTTCAGAGAGAAGAAAGATATCCTTTTTCCCAGCAACAGCCCAAGACACTAAACATCGAACTGTAAATATTTCCTAAAGTGGATGTAAAGGCAGAATATTTTTTTACCTTCATGCATTCTCTGCATTAAGGTAAAAAACTTTCTGAGTGCAGCAGCCCCCTTATATTTACCTGAGTCTAATATCAATCCAGCACTTTTCCCAAGAGCAGCAGCTTTTTCTGCCCTCTCTCTCTCCTCACTGGCCATCAAGGAAGCTGTGGGAGCTATTGGTTCCTGCTGCTGTCAATCACAGCCAGTAAGCAGTGAGTGTGGTGAGACGAGCCACGCTGTCTTTATGGACACAAACAGCGCTGCTGGGGATCGAGGCCTGCTCAAGTGCCCCCATAGTGAGTAGCTTGCTTATGGGGGCACTCGGCAGGGGGGAGGAACCAGGAGCATCAGCGGGAGACCCCAGAAGAGCAGAATCAGGGAAGGTAAGTATGACATGTGTAGCACCCTCTACCTAGAGTGAGGATTTTGTGAGGGAATCTGTCAGTGCAGGTAAATTTGGGTAGGCCTATGCTTCCGGCTAGGCCTGCTTATTTTGATCTGGGAGCAGGGAGTGGTTAGTGCAGCAGTGGGTGTGACCACCCTTGCTTTAGTTCTGAGGCACCTCCACTGCTTCCAGGAATAATGTTCTGGAAGAGGGGCAGGGCCTAGGACTGGAGTGGCAGGCAGCTCATGTGAGGAGCCCTGACCAATCCCCAACTGGAATTGGCAGGGGGCAGGCCTCCCATATAAGCTGAGGTAACAGCCCGCTGGGGAGGAATTGTTGGCCGGGAGACTTGGAGAATGGAGTACTAGGCAGCAGCAGGGGCCCCATCCCCATCTTGGGGGGGTGCGAGGCCTAGCGGAGGAGCCCGGGAGAGTGTGGAGGGAGCTTCATCTTTACACGGTCATGGATGAAGTGTTCTGAAACAAAGGGCTGGAGAAGCTGTCGGAACGTACGTCCAGGTAAAGTTCTCCATCATGGACTCGGGGCAGGAGAAGGTCGGTGAGCGGGCCACAGTGGATATCTGGATGAGGCATGCCAGGGGATCTGGGTGCGAGGCCAGAGGAGAGACTGTGGGGAGAGTGTCAAATCGCTGTGCCTGAGGGCACAGGATTTGCAGGCCGGACTATCTGGGAACAGTAGTCCACTAATCAGCACATTACTAAACTACTAGGCCGCCGGGGAGAGGTACTGCAGACCTCTGGCCTAGTAACAGTACAACCAAATCTAGCCATCAACTGGGACTGTTCAGAGTGGTCTATTTTGGCAAAAGAGGATAATTTGACAGGAAAAGTAATGATCTACAGTGGAGGTTTGTGCAGGAGGGTGGAAGTCCTGAGAGCAACAGTCTGCATGGTGTTATGCAGGGGAAGTGACTGTAGATATTATGTGTACATCAGTACTTCACAGCTCAGCCTTCATTCTAATTCTTAAATATGATGGCAAAGCAATTGTTCTATGGACATCCCATATTTCCTTTCCCCCAACCAAGTTATATCCCCCAATAAATAAAACAAAACAACGCAAATGACTGTTCATTGTCTCAGGAGTGATAGATGGAGGTCTGGCAGCAGGGTGACATGGTGGATGTTAGTTACCAGTAGCAACCAAGCGCTACACATGTTTGTTATTTAAAAAAAAAATACATTTACAATCACAATTACGAGTGGAACTAAACTCTGGAAGCTGTAACCCCCAAAAAGAGACAGGCAGAGTGAAAAGGACTGGTCACCAGTATTGTCTTTGGTCTCCCTGCAGCTGATCTTTTCCTAATACTGAATTTCCATGCCTTGTTCTGCCTGTTGTGTCTGTGTGGGGGCAGCCATCTTGGTAGAGGCACAGCTTTGCTTCCTTGTGTCAGAGACTCCAGCAAAAAAAAAGCTGTGAGCGGCACAGTAGTGATCTCACTGCAAATCTCCTGGAAGTCAGAGGCAGCAGTGCTTTAGAACTTATACTGCAGACTTACAGTAATGAAACTTTAGACACAGACACCTGCACACACCAAAAATAGCAATGCTATTTTTCTGGAGGAATTCCAGACTAAAGGTAGCTTTTTTACATACTGCTTAGACACAAACACTATTTCTAGATGTTCCCTATAACATGGCAAATCTTCACCTTTTAATCTTAATTCTACTTGAAACATATAAACAGAAAATACTACTTCTTACCCAAAGTTAAAGAACAACCAAAGACAGTTTTCAACCAAGGACAGTTTTACTGCTTACCTTCCGATAAAGGAAGTATGGTGCACAGCACAGGTCACAGGCATTTATATATCAAATGTCAAAGAGGCTTTATAGTTTTAATATTATAGTGTCAAATGCCAAAGAGGTTTTTAGAGGCTACAGCACTGAAGCGGAAGGGAGGCAGAAAGATGAGTGTACCCGGGACTTTATTGCGGGAACTTGAGGTTTGTAAACCTCCCTTCCTCCTCATTAGCCTATTTCATTTTTTTTACAGAAAACAAACAGAAAAAAATAAGAATCAAATACCCAGAAAAAAATTGAAATAGAAAAAATGGTAAAGGAAACAAACTAAACTACCCCAAATACAAAAAATATTTCTACTGTAGGCAGATTACACAGATGGAAAAATCTGAAACTTCACAAAAAAAATCTTTGCATTAATTCCTTGTAGGTCAGACACAATTAGATGCTAAATTAGAACCTACCTCTGTCAGTCCTAGTAAGATTTTGCCCGATATGAGGTTCTCACTTATTACCCTGTATAGAAAAATTCCAGATGTACACTGTAGAAGATTTTAAGTGTAAAAGAGCAAATATCCTAATTCATATCATTAGGGGTCTTTACTAAAACATGAATAGATGAAAGCAGGCATCATGCAATACTTAAAACGGCTTCTTATGGACTCCTCCAAAAGAACTTACATTTCGTTTTAAGGAAAAATAGGTCATGAAGGCAAATCTGCTATAACTATTTATATTACTCCTGCATGCAATCACAATGAGGTAGTACAGCATAGTTACATGGATCACAAAATCAATGACAGCATAACTTGTAGAAAAATTGTGACTGTATTCATTATTGTGTTAAATTGCAGTCAGAATCGTGATCCTGTATGCATATCTTATTGAGCGAGATGAATCAAAACGACTGCACCACATGTATTCATGCCCCAGCTTTCTTCTATTAGGAATGACAGGTCATTTTACAGTAATTGAACTGCACTGCTATTTAAATAAGATTTTTATACCTGAAGCCAAGCAAACTAACAAGCAGAGTGGAGATAAAAGAAAAATTCCACCTTGTCTGATTTTGTATCTGACATTCTTGACTCGTCCTGATTCTGCTTGTATTTTGAAATAGATTTCATATCACATAGACTAAGTTGTTCTATGCCTGTGTTAAAGAATAACTGTACCCTGCTGCCAGCAATTCCTCCAAGTCTTGCTTTGATCTGTCCATGTTCCACTGAGATCTTAAATGTGCCTCCTCTGGGAACTGCATAGAAGTCGTCAGCCTTTCCATAGCAATGAATGGAGATTTTGCTGCATATGTGTTGAATAAGCTGAGCCTGGCTGGAAGATTTTTTCATGGAAAGGGTTAGTGGCTACCAGTAATTGCAATACAAAAATTTTGGTGCAGTGGAGGCAACTTTAAAAGGAAAACTGTAAAAAAGTACAGTTATCATTTAGGCCCATGTCCAGCTTTGTGTTTTTATGGCGTAAATAGGTTCCCACCCCCCTGCAGAATAAAAATACAATCCTGGAAATAGAATTTAGGCATTAAATTGTGTGACAATTGTATTCCAAGCACAGGAAAACATCTGGAAACCAGGGAGGACACTTAAAGCCCATCTCCTTTTTGCTGTTACTGTATTAAATGTGGAGATTTTATTTTATTTTTTTGTTCAACCTTATTTTATTAAACTTTTGTAATGGGAAAGTTACAGTAATACAAAGTATAAAAAGTACTGAAACTAAACGTCCCACACTCCGCTTGAGTGCTTTCATCATATACCACTTCCTCCAGTCTGAATATAGATATTAGATATTAGCCGCATATTACAACCAAGAACAAGTCAGGACTCATTTGGCTGCAAGCTGGAACATGAACTGTTTATTGAAACACATGTACAGAGAGGTAACACTCAGGGACAACCCCTCCCATTGCATTCAGGGTGGGGTAAACTGTCCAATAACAATAGACACAGCACACAGTCTTATCAGCAGGGAGGGTCTGCTGGAGGAATCCCCCCCCTCCACATTGTCATACATCCCATAATATTCTTTTCTCCCAAGGCAGACAGGCACAATAGAACAATGGAATACAACCACACCCCAAACGATCTCAGGAAAAAGTTCAACAGCATGAGCCAACACACAATATGTACATATATACACCATTGCAGTGTGGTTGTACAGCAAAGCACTTAGAACTCTGTGTGGATGTTTAGATGTTGAATTTTAAAAGCAGCAAACTTCTGTCCGATTAGCAAACCTCTGCTTTTAAAATTCAACATCTAAACAGTCAGACGGAGTACTGTATTTCACTATATAAACTCAGTTTACTGTTAAAAATAAGTGTAAAATGCAAAACTCTGGTGAATGTAACAAGATGTGCCCTTGCCCTTTTCTCACTGTATCTTTACTGTGGAAGAGTGTGGGGTGTAGCAAGATGGCGGAGACGAAATGTCACTTCCATTACACATTCTAACGGGTTGCCTAATCTGATGAAACACCAGCAGCAGAGAGATTACATCATCTCTCTGCTGCCTGCCTTCACTCTGGGACACAGCAAGTGACAATCTGCAATGTGTGGCAGGTGACGTTGTGGCAGATGATGTCGTGGAAAGTGACAATCAGCAACGTGTGGCAGGTGACATGGCAAGTAACAATCCGCAACATGTGGCAGGTGATGTGGCAAATGACAATCCACAACGTGTGGCAGGTGACGTCATGGCAGGTGATGCCGTGGCAGGTGACGTCGTGGCAAGTGACGTTGTGACAAGTGACAATCCTCAATGTGTGGCAGGTGACGTGGCAAGTGACAATCCTCAATGTGTGGCAGGTGACATGGCACGTGACAATCCGCAATGTGTGGCAGGTGACATGGCAAGTGACAATCCGCAATGTGTGACAGGTGACGTGGCAAGTGACAATCCACAATGTGTGGCAGGTGACGTCGTGGCAAGTGACAATCCGAAACGTGTGGCAGGTGACGTGGCAAGTGACAATCCGCAATGTGTGGCAGGTGACATGGCAAGTGACAATCCGCAATTGGTGGCAGGTGACGTGGCAAGTGACAATCCGAAATGTGTGGCAGGTGACGTTGTGGCAAGTGACAATCCACGTGTGACAAGTGACAATCCGCATCTGAAGGCAGGTGACGGTGGCAAGTGACACGCTTGGGGGTCCCACTGATTCTGCATTATGGTGAGTTGAACTATTTAATTTCATATAACAATGTAATAATAGAAATAATGCACTTCAATCATTCTTTTTTGCGAAACGGCACTGCGTCCATTTAACTGATAATTGTGCAGTTGTGCGACGTTGTACACAAACAAAATTTACGTCCTTTTTTTCCCACAAACAGAGCTTTCTTTTGGTGGTATTTGATCACTTCTGCGGCTTTTATTTTTGCGCTATAACTAAAAAAAGAGCTACAATTTTGAAAAAAAACTCAATATTTTTTACTTTTTGCTATAATAAATATCCCAAAAAAATTCTTCATCAGCTTAGGCCAATATGTATTCTTCTACATATTTGTGGTAAAAAAAAAATGCAGTTAGAGTACATTGATTAGTTTGCGCAAATGTTATAGCGTCTACAAAATAGGGGATAGATTTATGGCATTTTTATTATTACTTTTTTTACTAGTAATGGCGGCGATCTGTGATTTTTAGCGGGACTGCGACATTGCGGTGGACAGATCGGATACTTTTGACACATTTTTGAGACCATTGACATTTATACAGCGATCTGTGCTATAAAAATGGCAGGGAAGGGCTTAAATGTGTTCCCTGGGAGGTGTTTCTAACTGTGGGGGGATGGGGCTGACTGGAGGAGGAGAGAGATCTCTGTTCCTAATCACTAGGAACAGTAGATCTGTCTCTCCCCCCTGTCAGAAGGGGGGTCTGTCTGTTCACATTGACAGATCCCTGTTCTGGCTCTCTGTGGAGCAATCGCGGGTGGCCGGCGGACATCACGGCCACCGGCCATGCACAGGTCCTTTTATACTCCTATATACATGTAAAGAGCCACGACAGGTCCTCTTTACACTCCTACATACATGTATAGAGCCACAACAGGTCCTCTTTACACTCTTACATACATGTATAGAGCCATGACAGGTCATCTTTATACTCCTATATACAAGTATAGAGCCATAACAGGTCCTTTTTATACTAGTATATACATATATACAGCCAAGATAGGTCCTTTTTATACTCCTATAAACATGTGTAGAGCCATGACAGGTCCCCTTTATATTCCTTTACATGTATAGAGCTATGACAGGTTCTCTTTCTACTCCTATATACATGTATAGTGCCATGACAGGTCCTTGTTATACTTATATATACACACGTATAGTGCCATGACTGGTCCTCTTTATACATGTATATAGCCATGACAGGTCATTTTTATACTCCTACATACATGTATAGAGCCATGACAGGTCCTCTTTATACTCCTACAGTATATACATGCATAGTGCCATGACAGGTCCTCTTTATACTCCTAGACATGTAGACCGCCATAAGCGGGCCCCTTTATACTCCTAAATACATGTATAGGGCCATGACAGGTCCACTTTATACATGTATAGAGCCATGACATGTCCTCTTTATTCTCCTACATACATGTATTGAGCCATTACATGTCCTTTTAGACCCTATACACATGTATAGAGCCATGACAGGTCCTCTTTATACTCCTATACATGTAAACAACCATGACAGGTCCTCTTTAGAGCCATAACAGGTCCTCTTTATACTCCTATATACATTATTATTATTATTATTATACAGTATTTATATAGCGCCAACAGTTTACGTAGCGCTTTACAACTTGAGGGTAGACAGTACAAATACAATACAATTTTATACAGTGGGAATCAGAGGGCCCTGCTCCTTAGAGCTTACAATCTAATGTATATAGCCATGACAGGTCCTCTTTATACATGTATGGAGGCATGACAGGTCCTCTTTATACTTCTATAAACATGTGTAGAGCCATGACAGGTCCTCTTTATATTCCTTTACATGTATAGAGCCATAACAGGTCCTCTTTATACTCCTATATACATGTATATAGCCATGACAGGTCCTCTTTATACATGTATGGAGGCATGACAGGTCCTCTTTATACTTCTATAAACATGTGTAGAGCCATGACAGGTCCTCTTTATATTCCTTTACATGTATAGAGCCATGACAGGTTCTATTTCTACCCCTATATACATGTATAGAGCCTTGACAGGTCCTCTTTATACTTATATATACACATATACTGCCATGACAGGTCCTCTTTATACTCCTATACATGTAAACAACCATGACAGGTCCTCTTTATTGTTGTGGTATGGTGTAGAGGGCGCTCTATAGCAACAAAATAGAATAGAATTAATATGTGAAAATAAGCCACAAAATACTCCTTATTAGAACCAAATAAAGTGCAATGTGCAAACAACATATATATGAATGTGCAATTAGAAATAGTGGTGCTGGTTGCTTGGCCAGAATGCAGTACAAAGTATTAGAAAAATTGTCACAAAAACTTCTCCAACAACATGTAATTGTGTTCAACACTCCTTATAAGAAGAAAAGCGAAAACTCCTTTCACCAACTTGATAGAGAATAACACCCAACGTGCTCTAACACAAGATCTGCTTACCAGAAAACGTTGACTCCTTTAATTAAAAAGTGAGTCAAATGCACTTTAGCAAGATTTTGCTTGCTGCAATGTTAGAGATGTAAAAGACAAGGGAAAAACCCCTCCCCCAGGGAGACCACGGATTGGAATATGTGGAAAAAATATATATAGAACCAAATAGTGTAATCCTGTTTTTATTATAAAAGTAAAAAGATAAACTTCCCGATTGGCTGCTTACATGATACTGTGCCTTAACCTGGCACTGGGGCTGTTAGTGTGTGCTGGATCGAATGGTGCCTCGCGGCTAACCACCGCCGCTGGCGTGCGTTCCAATGTCCTAACCCGGAAGGACCAAAGGGACCGGAAGTTGCGTGGGATAACGTGACCAAGTCCCGCCTCGACGTACGTTTCGTCATTATGTCATCAGGACGCTTCCTGATGACACTTGGCACAAGAGATGGCATTTGGCACAAGAGATGGTCTTGTGCCAAATGAAAGGGACTAGTTTAAGAAAAGCTACTAAGACGCCTCGTGTTTTACTAGAAGCAGCAGCTCATTAGACCTGCTGGTAGACATGTGTGGTTCGTTTCATTCTGAAATAATATTCGGACAAATTTTTCTTTATTCAGAGATTTGAATATCCGAATTACAATATAAATCAATTTTACCGAATGCTCCGAATAACGTAACGGATATTGTCGGAATTTCGGAAATTCGGACTGAAATTCAAATCAAATTTTTCATTGACCTCCAGTCGAATTCTAACTACACATATTGCTGAAATCAAATTCTGTGCGTGTTATTAGAGGACCCTTTAAAAAAATGCTGTTTTTGTTAAGCCAAACGTGATTTAAAGAGTCATTGTAATCATTTGATGAAGATTTTTCTTTTGTTTGTTCACTTTGCTGCATTCGAATCGAAAACAATATAACATTTTCGTTTCGACCGATTCGAAAATTTATAGATTTGATCGTTTCGAATTAAAAAAAATCAGAAAATGCGAAAATTTTGAATATGAATTGAATGAATCAACCAAATTTAACTAAACAAAATAACTAGATTAATGAATCAAAACGAAACTAAACTATTTTTTTCGTCATGCACATGTCTACCTGCTGGTATTGTGCATCAAAATACCAGGGGATGGACAAAGAGGCAAAATATGTCTCCTGGAGACAAGCAACATCAATTTCATGAGCACAAAGATATCGAAAGACCTTGGTCTGTTTGTGAGGGGTTTTAAGGCCCTGAACATTTAGGGACAGCCAATTAAAAGCCAAGAGCACTGTAATGCCCAGTACACACGATCGGACATTGATCGGACATTCCGACAACAAAATCCATCAGATTTTTTCCGACGGATTTTGGGCCAAACTTGTCTTGCATACACACGGTTGCACAAAGTTGTCGGAAAATCCGATCGTTCTGAACGCGGTGACGTAAAACACGTACGTCGGGACTATAAACGGGGCAGTAGCCAATAGCTTTCGTCTCTTCATTTATTCTGAGCATGCGTGGCAATTTGTGCGTCAGATTTGTGTACACACGATCAGAATTTAACCGATCGGATTTTGTTGTCGGAAAATTTTATATCCTGCTCTCAAACTTTGTGTGTCGGAAATTCCAATGGAAAAAGTCTGATGGAGCCCACACACGGTCGGAATTTCCGACAACACAATCCGATCGCACTTTTTCCATATTGAAAATCCGACCGTGTGTACAGGGCATAAGTGTATCTATAGCCTAGCATTGTGGTATGGCCAATGCGGGGCCCCTGGGTCAGGGAGAAACAGGAAAAAGGAAATAAATACAGCAAATAGGAATAGTTAGACAAAATGGGGAAGATGCCAACAAATGCAAAAAGAAATTAAACTGGTTTGTGGCACCACTGTGATTCTGTCATGTGGCAATGCTGGTCAGTCAAATATAGTGAGTGGGATGAAGGGTATGGTGACATTTCTTGAATATAGCCCTGCAAAAGTGATGTGAGAGGTTTGCAACTGACTATCATACAATATACAGATAATTCCAAGGCAAGCAAACTGCCGTGGGGTAGTGAAAAGGACCAAGGAAAGGGATCTGAGCAGGTGAGGGTAAAGCTAGGGGGAAGAGGTGGGCAGGGGCTGCCAAAATCTGAGTGCAGGTGGTCTAGGTGAACGTCAGTCATGTGCAAACAAGAATATCCACATACATAGCATATCAAATAAAATCAAAATACAAGAACTGCATAATATATAATAGTTAAGTACCCTCAGCTGGGGTGTATAAGACGGAAAGTAACCAAAATACCACCGATATTGGAATTATAAATGAAATATATTGTGGAAAAATATATATGATTTTACATTTTGACCATAAATACACTTTAATACATTATGGGTTATCTATAATAATCACTTTGTATATTTGACGAACATGATTTCTTCTTCTTAGGAGCTGCCCTTCTTCCTAAATAAAATATTTATTGTAAAAAAATTAAAACAAAAGGGCTCTCATTTTTTTTGCATGTCTTGCATAAAAGTGCTTTAACAGACTAGAAGGAACAAATAAAATATGTTAGTGTTTAAAAATAATTATGAAATTTCCACAGAGTGGCAATAGGTTTTATACTGTATTTCTGTATAGCACCCTCTAGTGTTTCATCTAAACATTACATTATTATTATTTATATCTTTCCAAACAATTTATTGTAGGTTCCACAGAAATTTACATTGTGCAAACATTAGCCATAAAATAAAAGAATAGTACATTTCCAGTTATTCAGAAAAATTTGAGACACGCTTTGTATCAAATATGGTTAGATGATGCAGAAAAAGTAGGAGACTTGTGCTTACTTCATTGCAGGCTATAGTAGGTATGAAAAGATAACTCTGGGTTTTTAGGTTATTGAGGGGATAGCTTGAACTGGAGTCTAGTAGGTATGCAATATGTACTGAGGCATAACGTCATAACATTATTCAAAGTAGAGAAACTGCATTAAAACTGAAAACTCTGGTTGTAACAATAGCCGTTTATCTATCGGATTGGTTGGGGGGAATTAGGAAGAGAGGTGGGGACTGTAACAAGAGTGTCTGTGTGTTTAGATGAGGAAAATGTACAGCGGGGCTAGATGTGGTTGTTGTGGATTTTTGAGAATAGGAGGCAGGATAGCAGAGTCCTTCAAAAAGGGTGTCTAACTAAGGTCTTGTCATTAACAAATAGGGTTAGGTGTGGTGAGCAAATTGAACACTAAAAGAACACAAAAAGGCTGCGTGTGCCATTTCATTTTTTGGTAAGGTACTACCCAGAGTATCGAAAAATAACAATCATTGCTTTGAATTGTCAAAGGGTGCAATGTATGGATCAAGTAGTGGGTCCAGGTTTTGAGACATACTTATGAAAGAGCTTTTTGCTGATGAATGGCAACTAACTTGTCTAACATCATCAGTTTATGTAGGGTTTGTTCTAATTCTGTTGCTGGTGGCAGTTGGGGCTGAATCCATTATGTTGTTATGTGCTTTTTGGCAGCCAGTATGCAAAGATGTTTAAATTTGGTCAGTTACTTTTAATTTTTGGACGTTGATAAATGACATGCAAAAGGATTGTAGTTATGGCAGGGACCCTTTTATAGTTAGTGAGCTGGAAAATATAGGCATAGGTTTCTAGCCAAAAAGCTTGGATCTAGAAGAAATGCCACAGGAGATGGTCATCATACCTGGAAACTACTGGAATTGACCTGGCAATGCTGAAAATTTTATCTGGTTGCTGGGTCATTGCCAAAATCAGTTACATTTCCAGAAGTTAAACAATAGTGTGTGTAGTGTCATTTCTGTGAGTCACGCCTGGTTTGCTGCTTGTGATGCACATCTGATATGTAATAAAAAAAAAAAACTGTTCAGATTGTGAGTGAATTGCAAAATCTGTTATTGACAAACTTAGTGTAAAATCAGTAGCAGCACAAGAAGAACTGGAACCCTCCCTGGAGAGGAAAGAACACTCTGCTCAGGCCTCCCAAACATTTATCAACTCCCCGGCTACCTTCTGAACACCTTCCAGGGATTGGATGGAGCATGATAAATATTTATATTTATGCTATTTAAATCTCGTTGCCCAATATTCTGAAAGCTGTCAATAATGTCTAAACCGCTGGCAACAAAAGTGAGTACAGCCCTAAATGAAAATGTCCAAATTGGACCCAAAGTGTCAATATTTTGTGTGGGCTCCATTATTTCCCAGCACTTCCTTAACCCTCTTGGGCATGGAGCTCAGCAGAGCTTCACAGGTTGCCACTGGAGTCCTCTTCCACTCCTCCATGAGGACATCACAGATCTGGTGGATGTTAGAGACCTTGCGCTCCTCCACCTTCCATTTGAGGATGCCCCACAGATGCTCAATAGGGTTTAGGTCTGGAGACATACTTGACCAGTCCATCACCTTTACCCTCAGCTTCTTTAGCAAGGCAGTGGTCGTCTTGAAGGTGTGTTTGGGGTCGTTATCATGTTGGAACACTGCCCTGCGGCCCAGTCTCTGAAGGGAGGGGATTATGCTCTGTTTCAGTATGTCACAGTACATGTTGGCATTCATGGTTCCCTCAATGAACTGTAGCTCCCCAGTGCCGGCAGCACTTATGCAGCCCCAGACCATGACACTCCCACCACCATGCTTGACTGTAGGCAAGACACACTTGTCTTTGTATTCCTCACCTGGTTGCCACCCCACACGCTTGACACCATCTTAACCAAATAAGTTTATCTTGGTCTCATCAGACCACAAGACATGGTTCCAGTTATCCAAGTCCTTAGTCTGCTTGTCTTCAGCAAACTGTTTGCGGGCTTTCTTGTGCATCATCTTTAGAAGAGGCTTACTTCTGGGACGACAGCCATGTAGACCAATTTGATGCAGTGTGCCGCGTATGGTCTGACCCCCCACCCCTTCAACCTCTGCAGCAATGCTGGCAGCACTCATACATCTATTTCCCAAAGACAACCTCTAGATATGACGCTAAGCACGTGCATTCAACTTCTTTGGTCAACCATGGCGAGGCCTGTTCTGAGTGGAACCTGTGCCGTTAAACCGCTATATGATCTTGGCCACCATGCTGCAGCTCAGTTTCAAGGTCTTGGTAATCTTTTTATAGCCTAGGCCGCCATCTTTATTTAGAGTAACAATTCTTTTTTTTCAGATCCTCAGAGAGTTTTTTGCCATGAGGTGCCATGTTGAACTTCCAGTGACCAGTATGAGAGATTGAGAGCGATAATACCAAATTTAACACACCTGCTCTACATTCACACCTGAGACCTTGTAACACTAACAAGTCACATGACACTGAGGAGGGAAAATGGCAAATTTGGCCTAACTTGGACATTTGCACTTAAGGGTGTACTCACTTTTGTTGCCAGCGGTTTAGACAGTAGTGGCTGTGTGTTGAGTTATTTTGAGAGGACAGCAAATTTACACTGTTCTACAAGTTGTACACTCACTACTTTACATTTTAGCAAAGTGTCATTTCTTCAGTGTTGTCACATGAAAAGATATAATTACATTTGTTTACAAAAATTTGAGGGGTGTACTCACTTTTGTGAGATACTGTAAATGGATTTCATAGAACAAAGATGCTTTCAGTGACATTAAACTTGAAATCCACACAAATTCCAGCTGAATTTTAAAAACCTTTTAGGCCAGCTTTACACATGTGTGGAGTGTTAAGACATACACGTTAACACTTGTTACGCTCAGTTTTAAAGTGGAAATGTCGAAAAAATTGCTAGCAGGAAGGCTTTATTGCAAGAAAAAGACTCTGTTGGGGTAATTTACTTAAACTGGAGAGTGCAAAATCTGTTGCAGCTCTGCATAGTAACCAATCAGTTTTCAGGTTTTTTGTCAAAGCTTAATTGAACAAGCTGAAGTTGGAAGCTGATTGGCTGCCATGCAAAGCTGCACTAGATTTTTCACTCTCCAGTTTTAGTAAAGCAACCCCATTATGTTCCTTCTGCAATGCAGCTCATACACGGCACTGCTATTGGGCATTAGCAAAATGCATAGGTAGGTGAAAGCCAACCTCCAGATTGTTTCACAGTTTTGCATACCTTCTATTTTCACCATTTTCCAAAAGGGAACAATTTATGCTTTCAGAAAATGTCTGGTTTGGGGGGGTCTTTTACAAACTCTGAAAGCTGTAAGTAAAAAATGATTATCCAGATTTTTAAGAAATCTATTTATTTACAGTTTTGCAAACCTTGATTTTCACAGTTTTGCAAAAAGGCACAACTTCAATTTTACTGTTTGTTATTTATTAACTCAACATAGTTTTATCTGTTAGATTTAGTGGGAATTCAACAGGAATTTTGTACATTTTACTGTGTTTGTATCAGTTAATAATGATTTTAGTGTATTTTTGGCAAAAATATTGTTTTGATAAACATCTCTGCGACTGTTGCAAGACCTAAAAAATCAGCAGCACCAACTTTTTATTCTGCAGGGCCTTTGTTTTCAGAAAATGTACAGATTGGGGGGACTTTAGCAAACTCTAATAGCTGTAAGGGGAAAAATAAAAAAATTAAAACTATTGAAAAACTTTAAAAATGGTCTGGACACCTGAATCAAAAGTTTAAAAGTAGAACGCAGGGCCTGGCAGGATAAGGTTGAAAAGGGTTTTGATAATCAGCTCTTCTAAGCACACTTATCTTTCAAACAAATACAACTTATCTACATCAAGCAACCCATCTCCAACTAGTGGAAAAGATTGCTTTCCAATATGATGTGCACAGATCTCATATATTGATACAAAGTATTATGTAATTAGATTACCCATGGGTAAAATGGGGACCTACATTGTTGCAAAGATAAGGTCTGCACACTCCTGTGCTTTATCTCCTGGGATCAGTATCAGTTAAGAGAATGGGGCTCCCAGGCTAGCAAATGGTACCTGTATTAAGGTGCGGGGTGCTATATACTAAGTGTAATGTAAGTTATTAGTTTAGTCCAACTTTGTGAACTCTGATTGTAGCAACATATCAGATTTTGTAACTTTCTACTGCAGATGGAAAGAACTGTTCTATTCTTAGGAATGATCAATTCTATTTTCCTGCCTTGAAAATGACAAGATAGAACATGATGAAACAGATAAAAGTCACTCTGTGTTATTATTTTTTCTCCTAGCTGCTTATCAGAGATGGAGAGTAATTTCCTGTGCTTTAAGATGGCAGGAGCATGTCAGGATCTCTCAATATTGCACTACTGCAGTTTGCAATCCCAGTACAGTCAGTTGATATTCCACTGTTTTACAGCTACAGTGTACAATAGTGAAAATCCCTCCTTCCATTTACATCAATTTATTACTGCAGTGCAGACATCGTGTTCATTAATATTCCAACTGTTACCTTCTGCAACATATAAATGAAGAGTGTTCCCTGCACACTCAACTATACTGTAATGCTTCAATCCTGGTGAAATTAGGAGGCAGAAACCAATTAGCAATATATTAGTGAGGTAGTTACAATGGGCGTAGATTTATCCAATGCAATTCATAAAGCAATACAGAGAAGATATACATTATTTCAGCTGCGACATTCAGATGGTAGGGTTAGAATTTGGAGTAAACCACATGAAAGTATCCGATCCATCCTGTCTTGTATCAACGGTTCAGGCAGGTGGTGGTGTAACGGTGTGGGGGATATTTTCTTGGCACACTTTGGGCCCCTTAGTACCAATTGAGCATTGTTTTAGCGCCACGGCCTACCTGAGTATTGTTGCTGACCAATGACCATGTCCATCCCTTTATGACTACAGTGTACCCATCTTCGACGGCTACTTCCAGCACGATAATGCCCCATGTGACAAAGCTCAAATAAGCTCCAACTGGTTTCTTCAACATGACAATGAGTTTACTGTACTCCAATGACCTCCACAGTGGAACAGGAGGTTCGCATCATGGATGTGAAGCCGACAAATCTGCAGGAACTGCGTGATACTACCATGTCAATAAGGATCAAAATCTTTTCCAACACCTTGTTGAATCTATGCACGAAGAATTAAGGCAGTTCTGAAGGTAAAAGGGGGTCCAACCTGGTACTAGCAAGGTGTACCTAATAAAGTGGCCGGTGACTGTAGATCTCCTATGCCTGGCGGCATAATAATTTCTTGAATCTTTTCTTTATCTAGAAATGGTATGTTGCATGTAGTTAGAATACATTGAAGGTGTACATGTGTCAATTTGTGCCAGAAAGCTGTTAAACTGTATCAAAAGCCAACATTTTTTTTAGTATAGGATAGATTTTAGAAGGGTTAGAATCTTTGTGAGATTTTTACTTCTGTCTATATCCCTGCTGGGGAGATTTCCCCTCACTATTTGTCTTGGTTACCATTGTCATCAGGACTCAAAGTGAGAGAGAATCCCAAGTATTCAATTGTCACTGGAACAGGAATAGAGGGGAAATCTTTCAATGAGGACCCTTGTCTAAAAACGGAAAATTGTTCTTCATACTTACTGAAATTTTCCTTTCCTGACAAGCTGTGTGCTGACATGGAGCCTGTCAGGAAAGGAAAATTTCAGTAAGTAAGAAGAACAATTTTCCATTTTCCCTGATGGCTCCATGTCAGCACGCACCTGGGAAATAACTAGCTATGCAACGGTAGGATAATGCAGAACAAAATTTTTGATCATAGTCAGAAGCCACAGCAATAATCTTTCTACTAAACTCAGCTGTTGTCAACTCTGATAGTTCAAGACAGTAATGAAAAATGAATGTATGCATAGACAACCATGTTGCTGCCTTGCATATTGTCAATGGCCTGTGAAGCTGACATACTCCTGGTAGAGTGTGCCGTTATTTCAGCCAGGATTGCCAACCCCTTGAATTTCTAAGCCAGTGTGTGGACCTTTCCCACCCAGAACGCTATGACCCTGGCTTGAGGCTTTGGCTCTTTTGCTTGCTCTAAATATGATCATGAATAGATGATCTGATACTGCATGTAACATCGATGTAAGCTTGCAGAGTCTTCTCCACATCTAGTGAACTTCCATGATAGCTACAGAATGAAACCCAACATTGGCATGATGACTACCTAGTCTGGCAGAAAGTTGTAAAGGGCTCTTTAACCATCTCTTGCACGGCCTATTTTAATAATATGGGCAAGGGGGAACACCATTATCCCAGGTGAATGTGGATGTCCTATGACGTCCATCAACTCGTGCGCCGCGTGCACACCCTAGGGATCATGCAGCAGCTCAATCTGTGACCTGCTGTGACAGACCGTTGTACTGGGCCAGCCCTGATACCATGTAATTGCTGTGATCAATCACAGTGATCACGTGTCAGTTGTGCACAGTAGCTTTCATTCACAGCCATTCTTTGTGTACTATTGTACTATCTCTGTGATTGCTCACAGTGATCATAAGGTACAGGGCCAATCACAGCACACCGGTACCATGTGATAGCCGTGGCCAATCACAGCTATGACAATTGTTCACAATGACACATGGATGGATGCCGTTCATAAAAAAATGATTGCTTATATAGTGATAAGCAATCATAGTGTAACAAAAAAAATACTGATCACCTCCCCAGAGCAGTACAGTGTCACTTTGGTCACAGTATGTAAAAAAAAGTCATTGGCTGACAGCTGATCACATGGTAAGGGGCCAGGATTGGCTCCTTACTCCGGTCTGTGATCACCCGAGTCTCATTGATTCGGGTGATCACAGAGCACACTGCGCACGCCCTTCAGGGGGGTGTGGCGAGCCTGCAAAGGGGGTGACAAAGGTTTTAGCCAGTCCTTAATCTATACATGCTGTAGTGTTTGTCAATGTTTTGTAATAGCACAGGTGTTGGCAGTATTACGGCATTTAAAGGGGTTTAGAGTTTATTATTTTGTTACAGGTATTTCTAAAGCTCCAACATTTAATGCTCTACACATTGTACAGCCCCATCAGTCTCTGCCCTCAGTCTAAGAAGCGTACAATATAAGGTCCTTAACTCACATGCATACGTACAAATAATAGGGCCAATTTAGGAGCCATTACTCAACCTAGAGCATTTTCCATTGCCCTATGGCACATCTTAAAGCAGTATTAAACCCAAAAGCAAACATTTATTATCTTATCAATTCTTAGATTTATTGGCTGCAATAATTTCCTTTTTTGGCATTCTTTCTTCTATTTTATTTCTTAACCTAATAATTTATCTATGGTTTTTCATAAACAGGTAATGTTTAAATTTCAGTATTTTTAAAGTGGTTGTAAACCCTTTACAACCATTTTAACCTACAGGTAAGCCTAGATTAAGGCTTACCTGTAGGTGCTTGAAATATCACCCAGACCTGCACGGTCTAGGAGATATTTGCAAATCGCCGTAGGGCGATTTCTTCTGCGCTTGCGCCAGAGTTAGAAAGGGCACGCTGTGCCGTTTCTAGCTTGGGTCATGCCGTTAAAAACGGCTCCCGCGCGCATGCGACTCCGGCCAGTCACGGAGCCGGATTTCTCGGCCCCCGGAAGGAAGAGAAGTGAAGAATGGACGCTCGCTACTAGCGAGGAAGACGGGGACATCGCAGGCTTCTCCTGCAGGTAAGTGTCACATAATGGGCTACTATGCAATGCATAGTAGCCCATTATTCTTTACCTTTGCAGGGAAACAAAGAGGAAGTAACACCCATCAGGGTTTACTTCCTCTTTAATATATCACATTTTGCTAGGCAGATCAAGATGGTAGATATAAAGCTGCACATAACAATAAATATAGGTAATGTATTGTATTGTGGCTCAAAGTGTTATTAAAAACTCCTAGTAAAAAAGATATACTGTATAGCTTCATACCTCATACAGAGCTTGCTGCCTCTATTTGTAGGCTGTGATTTCTGCAGACTAATGCCGCGTACACACGAGCGGACTTTACGGCGGACTTTGCCCGGCGGACTGGATTTCGTCGGACAATTCGATGTGTGTGGGCTCCAGCGGACTTTGTTTTCTAAAAAGTTGGACGGACTTAGATTTGAAACTTGTTTAAAATTTATCCGACGGACTCTTCTTTCTAGCGGACAAACCGATCGTCTGTGTGCTAGTCCGACGAACTCAAACTGACGCATGCTCTGAAGCAATTACAAGACGGAAGCGCTCGGTCTGGTAAAACTAGCCTTCATCTTGAAGCTAGCACATTCCTCTTCTGTCGTCTTTTAATACAGCCTTTTTTTAGGATTGATAATGCGAGAGGAATGAAGTTGTTTTTCTGCTTTATATTCACACAGAGTTCTCACAAACTTCTTTCTTCATGATTTATCCTCCTGCCATGACTAATATAATATTTTGTAACAGCCAGATCTCCATAACTTTAAAATTTTAAAATAGATTTTTTTTTTTTTTTTTTATTTTAACACTTTAGCTATTTTACAATGTGTGTTAAATGCTAACCACATTTTTGGTGTGTATTTTCAAGTTACCACAATTAACATTCATATTTTGTGTTGTTTTAAAGAACCTTAATGAGGTTGTTGTCCCTTGTTCATTAGACATAGGGGGGTGTATTTAACAAAGGCAAAATCATTTTTCACTCCAATTGCTAATTATACATATAATTCCACATAAAGAGCATTTTGAAGTGTGTTCGCTGTGGATCCGAGGGGCACATGCAAGGAAGCCCAAACCAAAACAATTAATTTTTATTTGACATGATTTTCGGAAAAAATCAGCAGAGCTTCCCCCGAGCTTGTTTTTGACAAAAGGCTTAAATCATTTAAGAATATCAAGTGAAACGTTCACTTGAGAAATTGCACACCAAGTGCACTTGTTGGAAGTGCAGTCGCAGAAAAACTGAGGGGAAGAGCTTAAATTCGGGGAAGCTCTGCTGATTTATTCCTAAAATCATGTAAAATAAAAATAAATTCTTTTTATTTGACAAAAACACACATAGGGGTTGATTTCCTAAAGGTAAAAAGCCTGTGCATTTTGGAAATTGCATTTGCCCTCTGCAAGAGCAGTTGCTCCCAAGCTTTATTAAATGTGAAGCAGCTCTGCTGACTTCCATCATCCAATCATGTGCAAGCAAAAATGTTTTTTTTTTTCTTTTACTTGCACAGGATTGGGTACTCTTTGCAAAGTCAAGCTTTTAAATAATTTCTGATGCTCTGGAGCAATTGCACTTGCAGAGGGCAACTGCCCTCTGCAAAGTGCACAGACTATTTGCTTTTCTCAAATCAACCCCATAGTCTTTTCGACCTGTACCTGCCTACTCCCAAACAAAATGGCGTTTTTTAATCAAAAGACATAGGCAAGAATGTAAGGTAAACCAAAAAGTATTTATTTTATAAACAAAAAAATTAGGAAGGCAACACTGGACACACTTTTAGAATCTGGGAAGCCTTTCGTCCCCCAGGACACACATCAAGTTTGAGGACAAGAAAATAGGTATCTTGCGACTATAGGGAGCACAGGGAGCACAGTCAGAACAGACAGAAACCAGGCAATCACTTTCGACTCTTCCGTGTAGCCTTCCCTCCACGCTTCTCTGCAGCCTTCCTCGGAGGTTGTGCCTCTGGTGGTGTACTTGGGGCAGGAGGAGGAGGAGGAGGAGGAGTAGGAGTGGCTTCATCTGCTAGATATGTGGTAGCAGTAAGCTCCCCTCTCAAGCCCTTCTGGTATGCCTGGAAAAATAGACCCTCACAGAGGAGGCGTTGGCCCTTTTCCAACTCCTGTAATCTGCTGGCTATATAGGTGCCATACGCCTCCTCTGCATTGGGAGGTTTACTCAGGATCAGGCTTGCTTCCCGTATGAGCTCTAGGGATTCCTGCTCTGTTGCAGTCATCCTCCTGGGCCTTTTGTGGAGAATGCGGAGGGGAGGCACCTGGCACTCCGTGCGGCTTCTACTTGGCCCAGCCACAGCCTCCTCCTCTCTCCCACTGGGCAAGGCCTCCTCCTCTCTCCCACTGGGCAAGGCCTCCTCCTGGCTGAGGTCATCTTGTGTAAAAAAAAGGGACATAGTTGTAATTTTCTGTTATGCAATCACACACAATTTTCAGCTCCTAACTTTCAAAGATAATTACACAAAATAGTAAAGGCTATCTATTTGACCACACCATTATTTCAGATGATCAACAAGATCTGAAGTTACGTATATATTTGGCCACTACTGTCTAGTGATATGTCTACATATTACTCTTTGTGCAGAAGTGATTTTTGATGAAGCACTTTCAAAATTAACACCTTAACATCATTAATAACATTTACACAATCCCAAAATCTTCAAAAAAAGTATACCTGGCTGAAGCTGGGCGCATCCACTTCATCTATGGTGAAAAGGCCCAGTTCATCCTGGGACTCCTCAGCTGGGGTGGAGGTGGATGGAAGGCTGGAGGGAAGGCTGGAGGGAAGGCTGGAGGGAAGGGTGGGGGGAAGGGTGGGGGGAAGGGTGGAAAGGGATTGCCTGGCTTTGGTCTGCTCATCCAGGAATCGCAGTTTGTGGTAATACCACAACTTGGGTACATAAACTTGGTCAGCTGCTGCCCCGGATCTCAGCGACTCCTGGATTTTTCTGTGTTCCCGCTTATACATATTACGCAAGATACCTATTTTCCTGTCCACAAACTTGAGGTCTGCCTGGGGGAGTCGAGTCTTCACAAACTCTAAAAGTGTGGCCAGTGTTGCCTTCCTAACATCACGATTATAATATTGGGGGTGTTTGACCTCCCAGAGGTTTTTCTTCTGCTCATAGAGATCAATGAAATGGGTCAAAAACTCTTCCTCTTTAAAGGGATTCATTATTTCTGCAAGACAAGACACAAGATCAAAACTTAAATGTCAGTCCCAAATCTCAGGATTAGTTTGTGTTGTAATCTAGGGGACACACACGGGGACACACACAAACACACACACACACACACACACACACTCTTTAATCTTACCTTCGTTTGTGCCGCTCGCTACTTCCGCACGGACATACGTAGGCCATCGTACTAGCTTTATATACACTGCGCATGTGTCATGCTCCGCCTGCGTCGCCCGCCCCTGACGTTCGTAAGTACGATTTGGCCCCGCCCCTTCACTCTTCGTTGCGCAGTGGGAGTAGACAGCAAAAGATGGCGGAGCGATTAAGTGGAAGTAGCGCGGAGGAAAGCCCGGAGCCCCAAACATCCACATCCCGGAGGAGATATAAGGCCACCAACATGGCTTTTGGAGAGATGGTGGAGATGGTGTCCATATTAAGAAGGGAGGACTACGATGGCAAAAAAGGACCGTACACACGACCCAATATGAGGAAGGACAAAATAATGTCCTCAGTTGTCACCGCTCTGGAAGAGAAATTTGGTACAAAACGTTCGAAAGAACAATTGCGGAAGCGGTGGTCTGACATCAAAAGTCGTGAGCCAGAACAATATTGGCGAATAAAGAAGCTGCTGAAAAAAAGTAAGTACTTGTGTTTTACTATTGAGATACAGAACTTGCATGCTGATCCTTATTTTTGGCGGTTTTTCTGCATCGTTCGTAAATACCGTTCTTTGGAATAGATCGGATACTTTATAAAGTGACGTTATTTTTTCGCCAAATACGATGGGACAGGGTTGGACATACATTTATGGCTTGATAATTTGGCGAATTCCCACAATGAGTTGATGTGGTGTAGATGTGTTTGAAAATATAATGCTTCATCAAAAATGATTCAGTGTAATGTAGGGACAGGACACAGCAGCTGTTTCCACATCTGGACTCACGAGCACTATAGTTAGTGGGAATGATTTAGCAGTCCCACTATTGTTCTTCGATTTTATTTTTTTAAAAATTTACTTTTAATTTTATTCCGTACGTTTTTTGGCTCTGCGTAACTTCTGCATACTTTCAGCTATTAAAACCATTCAACTATTAAAATGTTCGTCTCTTTTAGCTGATGTGTGGTCATTTTCAACTTTTTTACTACCATTTATACTTTATTAAATAATAAGTTTTTTTTCACTTTTTTAAACATTGAATTCAATGGGAGCATGCTTGAAATCCTTAAATTCTTCTTCCGCTCCCAAAAGTTTCAGCTCCTTCATACTTTCACCTAGAGACACCAAACAAACTTTACAATGTTCACTAAATATTCATCTATCTGGCTATATCCTTTCAGTTTGATATTTTTATAATTTTTGGAGAAAAAGCTTTTTGTTTAGAGGTCATTTCGTGAAATTTTAGACATTAATCAGAGTGTACTGTGTTTGTTTTGTTGCCATGGTTACAAAAGCTTCTGTTATACACAGGGGGGGGAGGTGGCTGGAGCATCTCAGCTCTGATTACAGAGCCCGGGGGGAGGGGACAGACACACCATGTACTGATTTATAATAGAGGAATATGATGGGGCAGTTTTTATGGCGGTCATTTTAGCCATTTAGCTATTCAGCATTCCCACGCATTTTGCTAAGGAAATGCATTTTCTAGTGTACTATGTGACCATAACTAAATTTTTGAGGGGTAATACACATAGGAGATCATTGAGGTGTCAGCATCTGTGAAAATTGCCCAAAAATATGCATTCTTTATAATTGTTGTTCAGAGGTAATGTTCATCCTGTCTTCAACATTTATTATGATGCAAAATTGGCAAAAAATCATAACCAACATTTTACTTTATTTATTAAAACATAAAAGATCAGTGTGTTTTAACTTTACCTTTTTTTCAAATCTCATAGGGGAGAAAAGACTCAGACAACAGTCCAAGGATCTCAGGACCCCCCCAAGTCACCAGCCTGAGGCCCAAGATACCCCAAGCCCCAGCCCAAGACCACGCCCACCCGACGACCTTGAGGAAGGAGAGGTGGAGGAAGTGTGCGAGGTTTCAAGCCCACCAAGTGAGTGACTGACACCCCAGCTTGAGTTAATGTATTTTGGCGTGCATATTGTAAACCTTGTTTTTATTCACTTGTTTTAGGTGAGTTTCTGGTTGTGGAAGGCCAAGCGGCAGAGCACTTCACCACAGACAGTGCGCAAAGACTAATTGGCCAGATAATGCTGTGGAATGGCCACATAGATCAAATGCGTGACCAAATTAACAGCATGAAACTTCGCCTGGACTCCATGCAACAGGAAATGAAGAACATGATTGATGTTTTGGGCAGAATATAATCACGTTTGGCCTAAAAACATCAATCATGTTCTTCATTTCCTTGGGAAGTTATTTTGTTTGAAAAATTGTTTTTTCAAGTTTTGGGGTATACCCAAATTTACATTGTGTGATGCACACGGTGTGTCATCATGTGCTATCTTCCATCATGGGTTAGCAATGTACTTGTTTTGTGTTTGCAAACCCTTCATCCTGAAAAATCTTGGGTGGTGAGAGCAACCAAAAATGGGATTGCACACACAAAACACGTACATTGCTCTCCCATGATAGGAGATAGCACATGTTGACTTGACCCTTTAGTAAAGCTCAATTTTGAGCATCTTATAAATGACCAATTTCTGCAAGGGTGACATTACATGCACCGTTCTCGAAATATTGAACTTTGTAAGTTAAGTTATTGTAAGTTTTGTTTATAAAAACACTGTTGTGTATGTAAATGTTTTGAGATAAAGGTCTATATATTTGTGAAAAAATGGCTTGAATAATTTAGTAAAAGATAATTTTTTTACACAACGTAAAATATTTTTTTTAAAAATAAAAAGAACAAAAATTAACAAAAATATGATAAAAAATGCACCTTTCAATGTGCACCAAGTAAAATTTTTTACCCTATACAATGTGTGTGGCTGTTTCTTGAAGTCAACATTTGGGGTTTGTTTTTGTGGGCCTGATTAACTAAAGCTAAATGCACTTGACACTACTACAAGTGCACTAGGAGACAGACATAACTTAAAGGTAAACAACAATAAAAACAAGATATTTAGATAAACAAATTTTCTTTTTTATTTTTGAAAAAAAATTACAGCTGTTGCTGAATAGCAATGGCCCCCCGACCATTAAAATAATTCACATAACGGTCACGCACTTGACGTGCGGTTCGGGGGGCCAAGCCAATACGGCCAATTTCTAGGCCTGTGAAAGTGCTACTAGCCTCTTCCAGTCTGGGCTCAGGCCCAACAGAGAATAGATATGTAGCTGAATGTCTCCTTAAAAAGTTATGCAAGATGCAGCAAGCAAGGATGACGTGGTTGATTTTATAGTCCGCCAAATTAATAGCCGTAAGGAAGATACGGAACCGGCTGGCCAGAATACCAAAGGCATTCTCCACAACCCTTCTTGCTCTGGCCAGCCGATAATTAAATACCCTCCTCTCAGGGGTGAGTGTCCTTTGGGGGAACGGCCTCATCAAGTTCTCACAGAGAGCAAATGCTTCATCAGCAATAAAAACTGAGGGGAGTCCATCCACATTATCGTCATCAGGTGGCAATTCCAGGCCACCGGTCTGGAGACGATAGCACAGCTCGGTCTGTGCAAAGACTCCTCCATCAGACATCCGGCCGTTCTTCCCCACATCCACAAACATAAACTCCAAATGTGCCGAGACCACCGCCATCAAAACTACACTATGGAACCCCTTGTAGTTAAAGAAATAAGACCCCGAATGCGGTGGTGGCACAATCCGGACGTGCTTCCCGTCAATCGCCCCTGCACAGTTGGGAAAGTCCCAACGGTCAGCGAACTGGGAGGCCACAGTCTGCCATTCCTGTGGACTTGTAGGAAACTGTGGAGTGCAAAAAAAATAAGATAAGGACTTTAATAACAAAAATTGTATATCAGATTACACCAAAACATTAGTAAACAACAGCAGTCAAATATTATGAATATGTGTGTTTGTAATTGAAATGTTGAAAAACATAAGGCACACTTATAAGATTACTCACCCCCTATGATGGCCCATTGATACATTTGAATGTGGGGGGAGGGGTTCTAATTAGGTTAACAAACACACCTGACTGGCTGAAACATTTGTGGGGTGGGGGAGGGGTTCTAATTAGGTTAACAAACACACCTGACTGGCTGAAGCATTTGTGGGGTGGGGGAGGGGTTCTAATTAGGTTAACAAACACACCTGACTGGCTGAAACATTTGTGGGGTGGGGGAGGGGTTCTAATTAGGTTAACATACACACCTGACTGGCTGAAACATTTGTGGGGTGGGGGAGGGGTTCTAATTAGGTTAACAAACACACCTGACTGGCTGAAACATTTGTGGGGTGGGGGAGGGGTTCTAATTAGGTTAACAAACACACCTGACTGGCTGAAACATTTGTGGGGTGGGGGAGGGGTTCTAATTAGGTTAACAAACACACCTGACTGGCTGAAACATTTGTGGGGTGGGGGGAGGGGTTCTAATTAGGTTAACAAACACACCTGACTGGCTGAAACATTTGTGGGGTGGGGGAGGGGTTCTAATTAGGTTAACAAACACACCTGACTGGCTCAAACATTTGTGGGGTGGGGGAGGGGTTCTAATTAGGTTAACAAACACACCTGACTGGCTGAAACATTTGTGGGGTGGGGGAGGGGTTCTAATTAGGTTAACAAACACACCTGACTGGCTCAAACATTTGTGGGGTGGGGGAGGGACAAACAAGACAATGGAGCAGACAATATACATTGTTCAATGGACTATAGGCTAGAGATAAAAATGGACCCAGCATTGCATGGTGGGGAGGTTAATGAAAGAAATTATGCATGTATAGGGCAATAAATTATTAAAATAGGCATGCACGAAGATAAAGGGGACATTCACAGCAGATTGAAAGCATGGCAATTAGGTAAAGAGGACAGTTCTACAATACATCAAAAAACAGTTAATACATATCATGTAATGTTAAAGGATAAAACTTACCTTCATATATTCCTTCTGCAGGACCTGAATAATAGCAGAACAGGTCTCTGGGATTATGATCCCCAGAGCCTAGGGGGAGATGCCTGTCGAGAACTTTAAGTCCTGAAGACTTCTCCCTGTCGCCAAGTAACGTAACGTGGCAACTAGCCTCTGCTCCGCACTGATGGCTTGCCTCATGCAGGTATCCTGCCTGCTGATATAGGGGGTCAGCATAGCCAGCAGACGCTCAAAGATGGGGTCCGTCATCCTGAGAAAATTCCTGAAATCATCAGGATTATTCTCACGGAGCTCACGGAGCAAAGGCATATGACAGAACTGGTCACGCTGGCGCAACCAATTCTTGGTCCATGAACTCCTCCTCACCCTGTTCATGGACTGGACTCGGGTCAAAGTATTAACCCCAACACCAAGTCCCCACGCAGCATGAACTCGAGAACGAGAACGTCCACTCGACATGGCTTCAAAACGGTTGGCTGCTCAAACAAACAAACTTATAACAAACGCACTGAAGAACAGCAAGGCCTATGAAGAACGACCTGAAAATCAGGAACGAGCGGAGCAGAACGGCCTGCAAGGCAGGTTACGAACTGACCAACACGCACTGAAAAGCAGATACAAACCTCACAAGCACAAACTGAACCGCAGAAAACGAACGAAATAAGCTGAAGTGTGAAAAGCGCGAATCGTCTCTAACCAAACTTCTACTAACACGAGATAAACACGAGATTAGCAGAAGGAGCCCAAAGGGTGCCGGAGTGGGGCTTGGACTTCCTTTTTCTAGTCCCGTCATACGTGCTATACGTCACCGCGTTCAAAACCAGCGGACTTTTGCAGTGACCGTGTGTGGCCAAGTCCGTCCGTTTTTAAGTCCGGCGCAAGGAGCAAACAAAGTCCGACGAAAAGTCCGCCGGGCAAAGTCCGCCGTAAAGTCCGCTCGTGTGTACGCGGCATTAGCCCTTGCAATTTCAGTGTCCTTGGTTTCTACCTACAGGCAGTCCCTGGGTTACAAACATCCGACTTACAAACCACTCCTATATACAAACTGAGGGAGCCAACAGGAAATGAGAGGAAATCTACCCCTAGGAAGGGAAATTCACTACAGTAAGTTATTATGGGAAAAAGGTGTCTCCATTGAAGCTTTATCACCAATCCTTGTTTTCACAACAACCCACATTTTTCAAAATCCAATTGTCATTGGGACAGAAAGTGAGGTGAAATCTTCTGAACAGGGACACAGACTGCAAAACAAATATTACAGGGGTGTTAACCCTTCCCTATGCTATCCAAAAAACATAAAAATGATTGTTTTTGCTGGCGCTACACTTAAAAAATTTACCTGTTCTGACGTACAAACAAATTCAACTTAAGAACAAACCTACAGACCCTATCTTCTTTGTAACTGGAGGACTGCCTGTAATCGGTTGCCATACTGACCCTGGAGCTCCAGCCATAAGTGTGTGCTCTTGTTTGGGGCTACAACCTGATGGCTTTTGAGGAAGACCCACAGGATGCAATGCATTAAGCAAGGAGGGTGCTGATAGTTATAGGAGAAGAATCGGCTGCACACAACCACAAAGGTTGAACAAAGTAAAATCCTTTATTTACACATGTCCAGCATCAGACAAGATACAACACGATACAATAAGTAGACGGATTTCACACGAACAGAGTGGGAACAGTAGTGAACAACCACGCTGTGTTCATGTGAAATGTGTAAATAAAGGATTTTACTTAATTCAAGCTCCATGGTGGTGTGCAGCCGATTATTCTATATCCAGTGGCGTCGGGAGGGGGGGCTGACAGGGGCTGGAGTCCCAAGTGTGCCCCCGAAAAGCCCCTGGTCTCGATATTCCTAAATGCATTATTAGCCCCGAGCCATTTACACAGGCAACAGCGAACGATCTCCCGCTTATTCAGCACGGCCGAGTGATGTACAAAAAGTCCCGCCTCAGGGAACCCGGCTCCTATGATGGACTGCCCACTGGTTCAATGCCGAGGCCATGGGATGTGAGATGTCCATCATAGGCACTGCCGGGTCCAGGAGGAGGTGGGAATGACATTGTGGCCGTGCTGGGCACTGGGAGATCCCCGCTCACTCTGTGTAAATGGGCGGGCAGCGGAGTGGCTCTCCTATCCTGGCTCTCTCTCCCTGGTGCCTGCAGCCTGCTGTCTCGAAGTGGTCATGAATGAGATGAGTTACACTACACATGTAAGGCTGAGCTGCAGGAGTGTTAAGAGGTCACCTGTCACAGGGGAGTCAATGTATGTGTCAGGGGGTCAATGTATGTGTCAGGGGGATCAATGTATATGTCAGGGGGGTTAATGTATGTGTCAGGGGGGTCAGTGTATGTGTCAGGGGGGTCAGTGTATGTGTCAGGGGGTTCAGTGTATGTGTCAGGGGGATTAATGTATGTGTCAGGAGGGTCAATGTAGGTGCCAGGGGGTCAATGTAGGTGTCAGGGGAGGTCAGTGTATGTGTCAGGGGGTGCAGCGTATGTGTCTGGGGGATTAATGTATGTGTCAGGTGGTTTAGTGTATGTGTTAGGGGGGTCAATGTATGTGTCAGGGGGATCAATGTATGTGTCAGGGGGGTCAATGTATGTGTCGGGGGGGTCAGTGTATGTGTCAGGGGGTTCAGTGTATGTGTCAGGGGGATCAATGTAGGTGTCAGGGGGGTCAATGTAGGTGTCAGGGGAGGTCAGTGTATGTGTCAGGGGGTTCAGCGTATGTGTCTGGGGGATTAATGTATGTGTCAGGTGGTTTAGTGTATGTGTCGGGGGGGTCAGTGTATGTGTTAGGGGGGGGTCAGTGTATGTGTCGGGGGGGTCAGTGTATGTGTCGGGGGGGTCAATGTATGTGTCGGGGGGGTCAGTGTATGTGTCAGGGGATTCAGTGTATGTGTCAGGGGGATCAATGTATGTGTCAGGGAGGGCAGTGTATGTGTCAGGGGGGCTCAGTGTATGTGTCAGGGGGGTCAGTGTATGTATCAGGGGATCAATATATGTGTCAGGGGGATCAGTGTATGTGTCAGGGGGATCAATGTATGTGTCAGGGGGGTCAGTGTATGTATCAGGGGGGTCAGTGTATGTGTCAGGGGGGTCAGTGTTGGTGTCAGGGGGGTCAGTGTAGGGGTCTGGTAGGTCAGTTTAGGGGTCTGGTAGGTCAGTGTAGGGGGCAGGTAGGTCAGTGTAATGCAGTCAATCCCCCCCGCCACCACAGGGCTTGGACTTCGGGCTGAAGCTTCTTTTTCCCACCTAGCAATGCCCCTGCCTATATCTGTGACTTTACGGTGGTGAGCCGGGGCTCTGGATTGCTGATTATCTATTCACACGAGCGGTGTACACACTCTTGGGGCATTTTGGGTGCTGATAGTGACATCATCTAGTAGGCAGGCTGAGTTACTCAAACAACCCATCGGGAGGACAGGATCTAGGGCGGGTGAATGAACCCAGTGTGGATTCCAGCTGCTTTTTTAACGGCTGTTTTTAAAAGTCTCTATAATGTAAGTGCAATCTGATTGGGGTAATTGTCCAATACTGGCTCTATTGCTGGAGATTGATGCACTTGTGAGAGATGAGAGAGCTGTAGAAGGAAAGGCGAAGGTTGTACAGAAAGGAATGGGAAGGTTGAAGGTTTGGTACAGAGCTGAAAAGGGTGACATTTTTGCAGAGGTGAGAGCTGAGAAGGGGGTGGGGATTGTGCAAAAGGTGAACGCTGTTGGGATAAGCTATGGATGGGGGTGCAGAGGTGAGTTGTGAACTAGGGGTGTAACCTGTGGACAGAGGAGTGTGGAGGTAAGATGTGGACAGGAGTACAAAGTTGAGGATGGAGATGATAAGGTGGACTGTGGAAAAGAGTCAAGAGTTGAGCTCTAAGCAGGGATACAGATGCTCTGATGAAGGCTTCTTAGCCGAAACGCATCAGCGTAGCCTGTACCCGTGTACCCATGTAACCCAATAAAGGACCTTTATTCAAGAGCATTCGAGTCGCCAGCTCTTTTCTGATTCAAGTACTGCATTTTGGGGCCTGAACGTCCTGGCTAGAGCACCGGATCACAGTTCATAGATCATCATATTGGCAGTGGAGCTGGGGTATCATTTTGCTTCTCTAAGCAGGGATACAGAGTTGAACTCTGGACGGGGCAGAAGAGGTGAGCTGAAGGGTGGGGGGCAGAAGAGGTCAGTTGAGGGTGGGGGGCAGAAGAGGTGAGCTACAGGTGGGGGGCAGAAGAGGTGAGCTTCATGTGGAGGGCAGAAGAGGTGAGTTGTGGACCGAACTGTGCTGATTTTGTTCTGCACCCTGTGGGTTACACACTCCTCAGCACCACACAATACACACTTCTGTGGCCTGTGTGTTAAACACTCCTATGTTAGGAAGAGAACTGGCTGGGGTGGTGAGTTCCTCTACCTATTCTCAGAAATAAAAAGCCCTGCAGATAAGCATTCATTTACGCCCACAGTAACAAGAAAATCTGAAGGAGCAGGATGGAAATTTTTCTCGAACTAACAAATTTCTAACAGTGAATGTATATTTCATCCAGGAAAGTCCATTTGCTCCAAAGTCAAATGTTGCCGCAAATATTTTTGTTGGATTTCTTTCAATCGACATGTGACAACACTGAAGAAATGACACTTCGCTACAATGTAAAGTAGTGAGTGTACAGCTTGTATAACAGTGTAAATTTTCTGTCCTCTCAAAATAACTCAACACACAGCCATTGATATCTAAACTGTTGGCAACAAAGGTGAGTACACCCCTAAGTGAAAATGTCCAAATTGGGCACAATTAGCCATTTCCCCTCCCCAGTGTCATGTGACATGTGACTCGTTAGTGTTACAAGGTCTCAGGTGTAAATGGGGAGCAGGTGTGTTAAATTTTGTGTTATCACTCTCACTCTCTCATGTTGGTCACTGGAAGTTCAACATGGCACCTCATGGCAAAGAACTCTCTGAGGATCTGAGAAAAAAAGAATTGTTGCTCTACATAAAGATGGCCTAGGCTATATGAAGATTGCCAAGAACCTGAGACTGAGCTGCAGCACGTTGGCCAAGACCATATAGTGGTTTACTGGACAGGTTCCGCCATGGAACAGGCCTCGCCATGGTCGTCCAAAGAAGTTGAGTGCACATGCTCAGCGTCATATCTAGAAGTTGTCTTTGGGAAATAGACGTATGAGTGCTGCCAGCATAGCTGTAGAGGTTGAAGGGGTGGGGGGTCAGCCTATCAGTGCTCAGACCATACGCTGCACACTGCATCAAATTGGGCTGCATGGCTGTTGTCCCAGAAGGAAGCTTCTTCTAAAGATGATGCACAAGAAAGACTGCCAACAGTCTGTTGAAGACAAGCAGACTAAGGACATGGATTACTGGAACCATGTCCGGTGGTCTGATGAGACCAAGATAAACTTATTTGATTCAGATGGTGTCAAGCGTGTGTGGTGGCAACCAGGTGAGGAGTACAAAGATAAGTGTGTCTTGCCTACAGTCAAGCATGGTGGTGGGAGTGTCATGGTCTGGGGCTGCATGGGTGCTGCCGGAACTGGGGAACTACAGTTCATTGAGGGAACCATGAATGCCAACATGTACTGTGACATACTGAAACAGAGCATAATCCCCTCCCTTCAGAGACTGCGCCGCAGGGCAGTATTCCAACATGATAACGACCCCAAACACACCTCCAAGACGACCGCTGCCTTGCTAAAGAAGCTGAGGGTGAAGGTGATGGACTGGCCAAGCATGTCTCCAGACTTTAAACCCTATTGAGCATCTGTGGGGCATCCTCAAACAGAAGGTGGAGGAGCACAAGGTCTCTAACATCCACCAGCTCCATGATGTCATCATGGACGAGTGGAAGAGGGCTCCAGTGGCAACCTGTGAAGCTCTGGTGAACTCCATGCCCAAGAGGGTTAAGGCAGTCTGGGAAAATAATGGTGGCCACTCAAATTATTGACACTTTGGGCCCAATTTGGACATTTTCACTTAGGGGTGTACTCACTTTTGTTGCCAGCGGTTTAGACAATAATAGCTGTGTGTTGAGTTATTTTGAGGGGACAGCACATTTACACTCTTATACAAGCTGTACACTCACTACTTTACATTGTAGCAAAGTCTCATTTCTTCAGTGTTGTCACATAAAAAAAAGGTAGAATAAATTATTTACAAAAATGTGAGGGGTGTACTCACTTTTGTGAAATACTGTATGTGTATTAATTATTCTGACAACAGTTACATTCATTTCAATCAATTTTCAGGGATTCTAATTAAACTATTAATGAGGCTCCTTAATTAGCCTAGCAGAAAGGGAGATTAATTTTAAAGCCATTGAGTAATATTACAGCAGGTTACGTTTAGTCAGCTACTAATTTCCTATATTTCCCAAATATTGTAGTGCAACCATAACTGCAGACACTACTGTGCTGTCGTTCTCCCCATGCTGCATTATTACTAGGAATAGGGATTCAACTTTATCTATAGGGAGTAGGGATGAGCTTCGTGTTCGAGTCGAACCCATGTTCGACTCGAACATCGGCTGTTCGACCGTCCGTCGAATTGCGAACGATATGGGCCGTTCGCGCCAAATTCGTGTGGCGCGTCACGGCCCATAATTCACTGCGGCATCGCAGTGCATTGCTGGCTGATGATTGGCCAAGCATGCACTATGACCCGCATGCTTGGCCAATCACAGCGCCGTCAGTAGAGAGAGCTGTAATTGGCCAAAGCCAGGGTGGCTTTGGCCAATTATGGCTCAGGGGATTTAGTACACACCCCACACTATATAAGGCCGCCTGCACGGCGGCCCTGTGTAGTGTGTGTTCCGGTGTGCTGAGAGATAGAGAGAGAGAGAGACAGTGTCATTTGATTTGAGTTAGATAGATTAGGCAGAACAGTCAGTCAGTTAGCTGCACTTACAGTGTATTGTGTATATATATGCATCCCAGGTGTTGCATATATATATATACACTGTATTCAGTTTAGCTAGATCCGTTCCTGTTATCTTCTATCTAGACTATTTAGTGCAGTGTGTCCTGCTCACAGTGTTCAGCTAGATCCGTTCCTGCTATTTACATTCAGTGCAGTGCGTCCTGCTCACAGTGTTCAGCTAGATCCGTTCCTGCTATTTACATTCAGTGCAGTGCGTCCTGCTCACAGTGTTCAGCTAGATCCGTTCCTGCTATTTACATTCAGTGCAGTGCGTCCTGCTCACAGTGTTCAGCTAGATCCGTTCCTGCTATTTACATTCAGTGCAGTGCGTCCTGCTCACAGTGTTCAGCTAGATCCGTTCCTGGTATTTACATTTAGTGCAGTGCGTCCTGCTCACAGTGTTCAGCTAGATCCGTTCCTGCTATTTACATTCAGTGCAGTGCGTCCTGCTCACAGTGTTCAGCTAGATCCGTTCCTGGTATTTACATTTAGTGCAGTGCGTCCTGCTCACAGTGTTCAGCTAGATCCGTTCCTGCTATTTACATTCAGTGCAGTGCGTCCTGCTCACAGTGTTCAGCTAGATCCGTTCCTGCTATTTACATTCAGTGCAGTGCGTCCTGCTCACAGTGTTCAGCTAGATCCGTTCCTGCTATATACATTTAGTGCAGTACGTCCTGCTCACAGTGTTCAGCTAGATCCGTTCCTGCTATTTACATTCAGTGCAGTGCGTCCTGCTCACAGTGTTCAGCTAGATCCGTTCCTGCTATTTACATTCAGTGCAGTGCGTCCTGCTCACAGTGTTCAGCTAGATCCGTTCCTGCTATTTACATTCAGTGCAGTGCGTCCTGCTCACAGTGTTCAGCTAGATCCGTTCCTGCTATTTACATTCAGTGCAGTGCGTCCTGCTCACAGTGTTCAGCTAGATCCGTTCCTGCTATTTACATTCAGTGCAGTGCGTCCTGCTCACAGTGTTCAGCTAGATCCGTTCCTGCTATTTACATTCAGTGCAGTGCGTCCTGCTCACAGTGTTCAGCTAGATCCGTTCCTGCTATTTACATTCAGTGCAGTGCGTCCTGCTCACAGTGTTCAGCTAGATCCGTTCCTGGTATTTACATTTAGTGCAGTGCGTCCTGCTCACAGTGTTCAGCTAGATCCGTTCCTGTTATCTTCCTACTGACAGGCAGGCTTGTCTGGTTACAGTATATAAAGCTACCTGAAGAAAATTACAGGTGTTCTTTTTGATCCTATTAGTACCACGGTCAGGCAGCTAGACTATTTACATTTAGTACAGTGTGTCCTGCTCACAGTGTTCAGCTAGATCCGTTCCTGTTATCTTCCTACTGACAGGCAGGCTTGTCTGGTTACAGTATATAAAGCTACCTGAAGAAAATTACAGGTGTTCTTTTTGATCCTATTAGTACCACGGTCAGGCAGCTAGACTATTTACATTTAGTACAGTGTGTCCTGCTCACAGTGTTCAGCTAGATCCGTTCCTGTTATCTTCCTACTGACAGGCAGGCTTGTCTGGTTACAGTATATAAAGCTACCTTAAGAAAATTACAGGTGTTCTTTTTGATCCTATTAGTACCACGGTCAGGCAGCTAGACTATTTACATTTAGTACAGTGCGTCCTGCTCACAGTGTTCAGCTAGATCCGTTCCTGCTATATACATTTAGTGCAGTACGTCCTGCTCACAGTGTTCAGCTAGATCCGTTCCTGTTATCTTCCTACTGACAGGCAGGCTTGTCTGGTTACAGTATATAAAGCTACCTGAAGAAAATTACAGGTGTTCTATCCCAGCTTAGTGCAGCTACAGGCCATTAGTATGTCTGGAAGGCCAAGAAGGAGAGGCAGACAGTCACAAGCCAATAAGAGAGGGCAAGCAGGCTCTGTGTCTAGTGCTGGTCGTGGAGACGGTGCATCCTCATCAGCACGTGGCCATGGGACACGCTTGGCCTTTTTTTCGGCAGCTGGCCGTGTTGAGCCGCAACATGCGGAAGACTTGGTCGAGTGGATGACCAAGCCGTCCTCATCCTCCTCATCCTCTCTCACCCATGCCCAGGGTGCTTTGTCTGGCAAAGCAGCGGCCTCTTCCCTCAGCTCAATGTCATCAGTGACTCCTTCCCTAGCTCCACCATGTCCTCATGAGGATTCCCTCGAACTGTTTGACCACAGTGTTGGGTACATGCTCCAGGAGGATGCCCAGCGTTTGGAAGGCTCTGATGATGATACTGAGTTCAATGAAGGCAGTAACATGAGCACGGACAGAGGGGGTGCCCAAGAAGGACAGCAATCTGGCAGTCATGCTCCCCCTGCTGCAGCATACTGCCAGGTTTGCTCCAGTGATGAGGAGGGAGGGGATGATGAGGTCACTGACTCAACGTGGGTGCCTGATAGGAGAGAGGAGGAGGAGGAGGAGGAGGAGGTGGCACATCACCAACTAGGCAGGATGCCCTCCAGGGGCCAGCCTAAGGGCAGCACATTGACTGCATCACACCCCAAAGCTCCACATGTGCAGGGCGCTGCAGTCTCTGCGCGTTATTCAAAAAGTTCTTTGGTGTGGGCCTTTTTTGAGACGAGTGCATCAGATCGCACCACTGCTATTTGCAACATATGTCTCAAGCGTATCTCGCGTGGCCAAAACATCTCCCGCTTGGGTACCACATGCTTGACCAGACATATGTTGACCTGCCATGCAGTTCGTTGGCAAGCGTATCTAAAAGACCCACACCAAAGAACAAAGAGGATCTCTCCTTGCTCCTCATCAGCTGAGATTTCCAACCCCACTAGACCTTCAGTCCTCTCTGAGACCTGCAGTGAGAGGAATGAAGGTGTAGAATTAGGTGTGTCACAGCCAAGTACTTGTGGGCAATCTGCTTTTGGTACACCGACGTCAGATTGTACCAGGCAAATTTCCCTGCCCCAGCTGCTGCACCGCCGAAAGAAGTTTGCTCCCAGCCATCCACATGCCCAGCGGTTGAATGCTAGCTTGGCAAAATTGCTAGCACTTCAACTGCTGCCTTTTCAGTTGGTAGACTCTGCCCCCTTCCGTGAGTTTGTGGAATGTGCGGTTCCTCAGTGGCAGGTACCCAAGCGCCACTTTTTCTCACGGAAGGCGATTCCGGCTCTCTACCGGCATGTGGAAGGCAATGTCCATGCCTCGCTGGACAGGGCGGTCAGCGGTAAGGTGCATATTACCGCTGACTCATGGTCCAGCAGGCATGGACAGGGACGTTACTTAAGTTTCACGGCGCATTGGGTGACTCTGCTGGCAGCTGGGAAGGATGCAGGACAAGGTGCAGTAGTGTTGGAGGTTGTTCCGCCACCACGCCTCCAAAATGCTGATTGTGACACACCTCTCTCCTCCACCCCCTCCTCTTCTTCTTCCTCCATGGCCTCTTCCTCGGAACCAGCGGTGCTCCGTAGGCGTTCAAGGGGCTACGCAAGTACGCAGGCCAAAAGATGCCATGCGGTGCTTGAGCTGGTGTGCTTGGGGGACAGGAGCCACACTGGGGCAGAGGTTCTGTCAGCTCTGCAGGGGCAGGTTCAGAGGTGGTTGACGCCACGCCAACTTAAGGCAGGAATGGTGGTTTGCGACAATGGCACCAACCTCCTCTCTGCCCTCCGACAGGGACAACTGACCCATGTGCCCTGTTTGGCTCACGTCCTTAACTTGGTGGTGCAGCGGTTCTTGGGCAGGTACCCGGGCTTACAGGATGTCCTGAGGCAGGCCAGGAAAGTCTCTGTGCATTTCCGCCGGTCATATAATGCCAGTGCTCGGCTGACGGACCTCCAAAAGGAGTTTAACCTGCCCAAGAACCGCCTAATCTGTGACATGCCCACCAGGTGGAACTCGACGTTGGCCATGCTGCAGCGGCTGCACACGCAGCAGAGGGCCATCAATGAGTACCTGTGCGACTATGGCACCAGGACAGGGTCAGGGGACCTTGGTTTTTTTTCCCCACGCCAGTGGGCCATGATCAGGGATGCATGCACTGTCCTGTCACCATTCGAGGAGGCCACGAGGATGGTGAGCACTGACAGTGCATGCATCAGTGACACTGTCCCCCTTGTCCACCTGTTGGAGCACACGCTGCGTGGAATAATGGACAGGGCACTTGAGGCAGAACAGAGGCAGGAAGAGGAGGACTTCCTTAGCTCTCAAGGCCCCCTTTATCCAGACAGTGTTCCTGCGTGCCCGCCGATCACACAGGAAGAGGACGAGGAGGAGGAGGAGGAGGAGGAGGAAGATTGTGTCAGTATGGAGGTGGAGCCTGGCACTCAGCATCAGCAGTCTTTAAGGGATCAGTCCCAAGGGACACATGGACTTGTACGTGGCTGGGAGGAGGTGGCTGCGGACGTTGTTGTCCTTAGTGACCCAGAGGACTCCGGACCGAATGCCTCAGCAAACCTACGCTGCATGGCCTCCCTGATCCTGCAAAGCCTGCGTAAGGATCCTCGTATTCGTGGTATCAAGGAGAAGGACCAATACTGGCTGGCAACCCTCCTTGATCCACGTTACAAGGGTAAGGTTGCGGACCTTATCTTGCCATCGCAGAGGGAGCAGAGGATGAAACATCTTCGGGAGGCCTTGCAGAAAGGTCTGTGCAACGCGTTCCCAGAGACTGGGAGGTTACAAACTCCTGTTTCTGGACAACGTGTTGCTGAGGCTTCGGTCAGTCAAAGAAGGAGCGGTGGAGAAGGTGGCCGTCTGACCGATGCGTTCAGACAATTTTTTGGTCCGCAGCCCCAAGGTATGATCGGTTCCAGCAACCATCGCCAGCGTCTGTTTTACATGGTGCAGGAATACCTAGGGTCAAGATCAGACTTGGACACCTTTCCCACCGAAAATCCTCTGGGTTACTGGGTCTTGAGGATGGATCACTGGCCAGAGCTTGCACAGTATGCAATTGAGCTACTGGCCTGTCCTGCATCCAGCGTTCTTTCGGAACGTACATTCAGTGCTGCTGGAGGCGTGGTAACCGATCACAGGGTGCGTCTGTCCACTGACTCGGTCGATCGGCTGACCTTCATAAAAATGAATCAGTCTTGGATCACCACCAGCTACCAAGCACCTGATGCTGATGTAACTGAATAATTTTTTTCAGATCCCTTCAAAGACTGCCTATGCTGATGCTGAGTGATTATCCCTGAGTAATTATCCTCTTCCTCCTCAATCATCACGCTGATAGCTTGTAAGAACATTTTTGGTTCTGGGCGCCACCACCAGTGCCTAAGGCACAATTTTTCAGCCCCTGTATAACAGGGGCGTGTAATTACAATTTTTGATGTAATACTTTGCAGCACGGCTCGTTCCTGCATTCCAACTAGAGTGTCTGTGAGGGGTTGCAGTGTTGTGGCACCAGCACCAGTGCCTAAGGCCCAATTTTTCTGCCCCTGTCTAACAGGGGCGTGAAATTACAATTTTTGATGCAATACTTTGCAGCAGGGCTCGTTCCTGCATTCCAACTAGAGTGTCTGTGAGGGGTTGCAGTGTTGTGGCACCAGCACCAGTGCCTAAGGCCCAATTTTTCTGCCCCTGTCTAACAGGGGCGTGTAATTACAATTTTTGATGCAATACTTTGCAGCAGTGCTCGTTCCTGCGTTCCAACTAGAGTGTCTGTGAGGGGTTGCAGTGTTGTGGCACCAGCACCAGTGCCTAAGGCCCAATTTTTTTGCCCCTGTCTAACAGGGGCGTGTAATTACAATTTTTGATGCAATACTTTGCAGCAGGGCTCGTTCCTGCGTTCCAACTAGAGTGTCTGTGAGGGGTTGCAGTGTTGTGGCACCAGCACCAGTGCCTAAGGCCTAATTTTTCAGCTCCTGTTCAACAGGGGCATGTAATTACAATTCTTGATCTAATATTTCACAGCAGGGCCCTGTGAGGGCTTACAGTGTTTTGGCCACAGCAACACCTAAGGCCCAAATTTCTGCTGAGTATATAGGGCAGGACCCTACTTTCAAACATCTAACTTACAAACGACTCCTACTTGCAAACGGAAGGAGACAACAGGAAGTGAGATGAAATCTACCCATAGGAAGGGAAATTCTCTCATGTAAGAGTTAATATGGGAAAACAATTTCTCCTTTCCACTGATGCTTTCCAATCCTTGTTCCACAAAAAAACCCAAATTTTCAAAAAACATTTTTCATTGGGACAAAAAAGTGAGGTGAAATCTTCTGAAGAGGAGGAAAGACGCAAAACAAATGTCACAGGGGTGATAACCCTTCCCTATGTTTTCCAAAAAGCTTAGAAAAGATTTTTTGGCTGGAGCTAAACACATTAAAAATGTTCAAAATTACAAACAGATTCTACTTAACAACAAACCTACAGTCCCTGTCTTGTTTGCACCGCCTGTATACTGCTGTTCAGAGTATATAGGGACCTTTCCTTATTTTAATTTGGGTGCGGGGTTCCCCTTAATATCCATACAAGACCCAAAGGGCCTGGTAATGGACTGGGGGGTACCCATGCCGTTTGTCTCACTGATTTTCATCCATATTGCCAGGACCCGACATGACATTAAACCCGCAAGCAGTTTTAAATGAGATTTTTTCCTTTAAAAATGACATTTGGTGCAGGGACTGTTCTAAACATGGGAAACACGCGTCACTTTACAGGCATACTATAGACACCCCCCAGGTACGATATTTAAAGGAATATTTCACTTTTTTTTTTTTACTTTAAGCATCATTAAAATCACTGCTCCCGAAAAAACGGCCGTTTTTAAAAGTTTTTTTTGCATTGATACATGTCCCCTGGGGTAGGACCCGGGTCCCCAAACCCTTTTTAGGACAATACCATGCAAATTAGCCTTTAAAATGAGCACTTTTGATTTCGAACGTTCGAGTCCCATAGACGTCAATGGGGTTCTAACGTTCGTGCGAACTTGCGGTCCGTTCGCGGGTTCTGGTGCGAACCGAACCGGGGGGTGTTCGGCTCATCCCTAATAGGGAGCATTTGGATGATGCAGCCTCCAGCATACCTGGAAAAATTATATATTAATATTGGGTGGATTTTGCCTTTGATTATTTTGGGACTTTTGTGATAGTGGCACTAAGGGACTTTATTTAAACAATGGCATATAAAGGACTTTAGTTATGGTGGCATTTATGGTTATTCATAACTCTGGCAAAGGGAACATGCAGAGCATTATTTATACATCACTGAATAAGCGCCCGTGTAGCGCCGCTGCCGAAGCGCTTTGCATCGGTGCCTATTCATTTCAATGGCAGTGGTGTTGGAGGAGCGGTGTATACCTCCACAGCCCCAAAGACGCTGCTTGCAGGACTTTTTTTTAATATTCTGCCAGCACAGAGCCTCAGTGTGAATGCACTCTGGCTTTCACACTGTGGAGCATTGAGAGATGTTTTTCTGGGGCTTTACAGGCGCTATTTTTAGCACTAAAACGCCTGAAAAACGCCACCAGTGTGAAAGGGGTCTTAAGGACCATTCAAGGACGTATGCCCGTAAATGCTAAATTCCTGCATTCAGGGCATATGGCTGAACGCACCCCTTTCACACTGAGCAACTTGCCGCGTCAGCGGTAAAGCACCGCTAGATTTAGCGCCACCTTACCATAGTTTTAGCGGCACTTTTCGGTCTCTAGCGGGGTGCTTTTAACCCTGACTAGCAGCCGAAGAAAGGGTTAATAGCACCCGTGTAGCGCGGCTACCGAAACGCTTTGCAGTTGCCTCGGCAGCTGTGCCCATTCATTTCAAGACGCTGCTTGGGGGGGGGTTTACGTCCTGCCAGTGTAGCGCCCCAGTGTAAAGGCACTCTGGCTTTCACACTGGGGAGCTTAGAGAGACGTTTTTCAGGTGCATTACAGCTGCTATTTTTAGCGCTAAAACGCCTGAAAAACACCTCCAGTGTGAAAGGGGTCTTAATGTGAATACCACTCCCTATAGATTCTAACTGGATGCTGCACATGTGTCTCTTGGACACCCAAAAAAGCTGAGAATTGATGCTAACAGGCCAAACCACCCACGTGCATGAGGCCTTAATATATCAGCTACTTGTATCTTAGATAAATAAAACTCTCAAGCATTCTGAAATTATGCCTAGCTGACTACGTCATAAAAATTACTAATGGTAATGGGGCTCGAGTTTGCCGTTACCATGGGTTCAAATCAAATCCTGTGGATTTGAGATTAGCAATTTATGTGCAGGTTCACACGTGAAATTATTTTTAAATCATAATGCACTGCATGACCATTGACCAATGCACTGCATGACCATGGCCAGCAAGCAGAGGCGGCTCTTTAATTAGGCAAATTAGGTTGTCGCCTTAGGCCTCGCACGCTCAGGGGCCTCGCGGCCGCCTAATTTACCTGAAGTGTGTGTAGGAGTGACCCTGTCAGTGTCCCCACTGAGCGAGCCGGATGGATGAGCAAGGGTCTCTCCTAATATGCAGCCCCCTCTGTGTCCTCCAGGCAGCGCCGCATGCAGATTATAGAGGTGGAGGTGGAGCTGCCGGCTGCTGCTGAACCCAGGAGGGATGCATGCACGCACATGCAGGAGAGGAGTTCGTTCTGCCGGATGTGTGGAGGGAGGTGATCTGGCAGCTTTGTGCAGGAACTTGTGTGCAGGGACTTTTGATGGGGAAGGGGCGGTGAGAGCAGAGACTGCAGCAGGGTGGGAGGCCAGTTCTGTATCTGTGCTGCTAACTTCAGTTGCTCCATGCATGCCCCGGCAAAGTGGCTTCTGCAGGGATGGAGCAATAAATTAGGGCTCTTTCACACCATATACCACTTTTATTTTACAACCTTCTCATGTACATACTATGCACCCCATACGCTCCGCACCCCTCTCATGTACATACTACCCACCCCCATACACTCCACACCCCTCTCATGTCATACTACCCACCCCCATACACTCCACACCCCTCTCATGTCATACTACCCACCCCCATACACTCTGCACCCCTCTCATGCCATACTACCCACCCCCATACACTCCGCACCCCTCTCATGTACATACTACCCACTGTCATACCCTCCACTTTCCTCTCCTACACCCCATTGTATAGTGCCATCATAATAACATCATGGGCAAAGTAATGCACCGGGGCCCCTACTAGGGAGATGGTGACCTGTGTCATATAGTGAGCGTGGCTCAATTATGCTACATATTGGTCATGGCTTTTAAGTCTCTGATTAGAAATTTTAGACAGATTTTTTTCTTTTTTTTCCTTTAAAAAAAATTTTTTTTTACGTTTTTTGGTGAGAGTTTTTTGGCCTCTTTGGTGAGATATCAGGGGTCTAAACAGACCCCTAAAGTCTCACTTTTTAGACGAGAAAGGGACTGAGGGAACACATTCCCAAACTCCTTTTCTCTGCAGCCTCAGCTGCACTGCAGATGAATGAACAGGAGGCTACTCTCCATTCATAAACCGAAGCAGAGTAAACACAGTCACACACTCACTGTGTTCATTTAGAAAAAGAAGGTGCTGGTAAATTACATATTTACCAGCCCGTTTCCTGAAGATCTCCCACAGCAGTCAGCGGGAGAAAAGAGGACGGAAGCCGATAGCACTGTGGGGGACATACAGTTTTATTTTTTATTGCTTGAATTATTTTTCCTATTATAGACGTGAGTGGGGCCTCATGTCTAAGTTTTGCCTAAGGCCTCACAAAGTCTAGAGCCGCCTCTGCCAGCAAGCCTGGAGGGGCCAAAAGGGGGACTTTTGGTTAAGCCAATCCTCTCTTTGTAAAAGTGTAAAAGAGGGAGCAGCGAGTAGCCATAGGGTCAGTGAATTGGAAGCTGTTGTAGAGAACACATATTATATTTATAGAACGGATATATATTAAATTATACCTTATAAATAAATATATTATATATTTAACCCCTAGTATTAAACCATCAATAGAGCAGCTGTAAGTGGACAACAACTTCGTTAACAGTCCCAAATTAACATGACTTTACCAGTATGTGATCTGCTACATTTACTATTTATTGTCTTGGTACATACTCTGTCAGGAACTGGAGGGACCAGAAATGTGTGGACTGCCAGAGAATGCCAGACACAAGTAGTGTAAAATAATATAATTTATTTAAAAGATAAGTGAACAACAAAGATATAAATGCACCTCCAACATACCAAACTGTGCAAAACAAATCAAATAACCAAATAGTGACCCACAAAGAACAACTGTCTAAACTAAGTATATACAGCAGATAGGGAATACCAAGATCGTAATCATAGCCGAGCCAGGGTCATACACAGGAGATCAAGCAGTGGGAGTTGGGAGCAAGACAGTGCAGGAAAAGGGTAACAGGAGACGGAAAGAGCAGGTGGGAAGGGATTACACTGCTGCGCAGGGGTCCAGGAATGGATGCAGGGTTCAGGAACCAGGGTTCAGGAATTCAGGGTTCAGGCACACAGAATTCAGCAAACACAGGTCAGGACACATGGATAGAATACCAGGGCGATGAGTGCAAGCATCTGCTGGGTATATATACACACCCCCTGCAATCAGTCTCAGGTGATGCCTGATTGCAGGAGATGATGTCGGCTCCAGACTGCCGGGAGACACCCACTGGTGGACACTGGAACTGCGGCCCATAGGAGAGACAGCTACACCAGCAGGTGAAACCTTTCCTGACATACTCACTTATTTATGTTATTTAGAGATCCTTCTGATATGCTACTAAGCACCATCCCCTTGAGGAAGACTCAATAAGTCAAAACGCGTCAGGGCTCTGTTTGCATGCTATCAGGATTATAACTGTTTTTCTGTTTGACAACTCACTACTTTCCATTGATTCATATTATATGTTGTGTTTATGCTATCCTGCTATATGTCTTCTATTTCCTCCCATGATGTTTGTTCTGGAGTAATTTTAAGGATTATCTTAATAAATACTTGAATTTAATGGCACCACTGTCTATCAGTTTTCTGGGTATCAAAAAGTCCCGTCCATTTCCCCCAGTCCTCCCCTTGTGGTATTCTCATATACTTTAACCCCCTCGCTGCCTTTTTCTGTTTTGTTTTGTTTAATTTTTGGGACTTTTTTGTCTGTCATTTTATTTTGATGTTCATTTTCACTTTTACTTTTTCATTTTTAATGCTTTTTTGTTGCAAGGCTGCCTTTTAAAAAAAAAGCTCCATTTATTTTGGGGTATATTGGTTTATTTATATTGTTGTTGTTTATTTTTAGATAAACTGTTGTTTTAGGTCTGAAATTTTGGGGGTTTTATTTTTTTTGAGGGGGGGGGGGGGGTAATTCCTATTTTACAGGTAATTCCTATTGTTTGCAGCAAGAACAGTGTGAGCCTAAACCACCTCACATTACTCACACATTCACCCCTCTCCCATGGATTTAAGGTTAGACATGTTCTAATTAGGCCTATTATCCCTTGATCAGACTTGTCCTGCTGTTCGACAATTTTACACTGCTGTAGTCTCTACAGTATCCTAATTCTTGTAGCAAAACCCCAGCCTGTGCTCTTTACCTCTAGTTAACATGGGCCTAGCCTTGCGTTATCTGCAGTCTCCTAATTCTCATAGAAAAAAACACCTGCCTGTTCTCTTTTTCTGTAGTACATTTTGACCAATTCTTCCTTTATTAAAAATGTGCTGCTGCTGGCCAATTTACACTGTATCATCTGCACTCTCTTCATTTTTAATGACCAATTGGCCAGCAGCAGAGTAGTTTCACATCAAAGAAAATAGGGACAGCTATAGTGAATGGCTGGCCAATTTCTATCTGCCAGATAAAGTGAATCTATTATCATTAAAAAGTCATTATTGATAAAAAGAAAAAAACATGTGTCGTTGCTAATGCTACCTGAAAAAAAAAAGCCTTTTTCAAGCTGAAATTAATTAGACTGAGATACCGTTACTGTATTTAAGCCAAGCTAATAGTAAAAGAAAAAAAATTCCACAGCCAAATAAACCCTGCCAGTGTACACAGTTTCTGAGACCATCTGTGAAATTTGTTCTGTTCTGTACAGCTTTAGGGCCTTCACAAGCATGTTATTCAAAGGATTTGTGTATTTTCCATGTTGTCCACAAAACTATATGAAAAAAATAATCTCTTCTAGTTGTACAGTATTTTTTTTTTAATTTCTACATGTTCCCCATTGCAGTGTAGATTCCTGTGCCTTTTTTAAAGGTAGTTTACCTATTAGCCCTAAAAATTTAACTTCATTTGGTTTTTCCTCTAATTTACTATTCACCAGATTTCGAACAAGGCTCACCAAACCCTTGGCAAATTGAAGACAGGCAGATTCATGCTTTACCACAAATTTGTCACTGCTTAAATTGTAATTTCAACATTTAACACAAGGTGGCGTGCTTCATATTTTTGTAACTTTGGTAACAGGCAAAGTGCTAACAATTTTACACATTATAAATTACAAGTTAGATTAATGCAAAGTTTTTTTTATATCTTGTTATTCTTATTATTTTTGGAGAACAAAAGCAATGTTTGCCTACCACTTGAATTAACTGTAGGTAAACATCTTCCATACCTTCAAACTTTTCTAGATGGGACATGGGGACACCTATTAGCAAATGTATGTAGGCATAGGACACCCCCCCCCCCCCGCCATGCCCCCTTGAAGGAGAATTATACAAAAAAAAAAGATTAGTTGAACCCACATTTTAAAAAACATTTTTTACCACTACTATTCCTTTATATTGGCTTTTGAAGTTTACAATTACAACAATTTAGAAATTGGGTGAAAGGTTTAGCACTGAGAAACACTTTTTGAAAGATAAATAGTGCATTTTATATACAACTATATAAATCAGACCAAAATGAGGGACAAATGAGAAGGAATGCAGGACATAGGGACATTGCTCCAAATCAGGCACAGTCCCTTGAAATCAGGGACAGTTGGGAGGTATGATCTGAGTCACCTACTGAATTTATCCTAGGCCTTTGCTATATGCCTATGTTGACACTTCCCAGAATTTCATAAGTAGTCTTCCTCTGATGGCATGGATAATGTGAAAATCTGTATGTGCCTGTTATGCAATAGCTTCCATTGTCTTCAGGATAATATGGGTGATTGTTACCTGACTGGAGTATTCTTATCTGTCAGATGGATTATCAAATGTGTCATAGTCTGAGCCACGTGTAGCTCAGAACAATCTAGCTCAGTTCAATCTGCCCATGAATGGGTTTTAATCAGGAGCTAATTAACCCCTCTAAGGGCTAGTATTGACAGGATCAGTTTAAGACACTTCTGAGATCAATCAGAATACATTGAAGGGTGTATTTGTTCTGCTTTAAAGGGTTACGAAACCCAGGACCCTGCATTCACTATATCTGGTCTCCCACAGTACACAGAACATGGAAATGCTGGACCCCTGACCCTCTGTCTGGACAGTGCTGATTGGCCCTGTGCCGATCACATTCACTCTCCTAAGAGAAAAGAAAAAACTCTTTAGCAATACACACAAACCTGAGCATGTGTAGAGTGCCTCCAAGGCTCTGTTCTATCAGCAGATGGAGTGGGGACTGTGGAAAAGGGGAGGATTAGAGAAGACAGGATCAAACAGCCTTTTTACACAATGTGGAGGATTAACCCTTTAGGTTCCACGGTGAGTATAACAAGTATGTTTTATTGCATATACAGACCATTTTTACTGTTGTGGGTGTAGTAACACTTTGAAGAGGAACTGCAGTCTGCTCACATAATTTGTAATAAAAACATCTTTGCCACTCTGAAGCTTCCCTCCAACCACTTTGCATATTCTTTTACATGTACTGTGATTCTGTACTAGCCAAATATGCTGCAGAAATCTCCCTCCACTGAGTCTGGCTGCAGCCATTTTAACTGTGGGCAGCTGAAGCTGCTGCCTGTTCACTTCCTGGAATTTCAAAAACTCACAGAGGCACACCTCCAGCTCTGCAGCTCTCATTGGCCCTCTTATGACTCATGCCCCTACCTTCCTAGCAAACTCTCACAAGAGTGAGCGAAAGAGCTGCGCATGATGTCATAAGCCTAGGCTTTTTACCAGACAAGAAAGAGGAAGTGAGCTGTATAAGGTATTTACTGGCAGACGAAAATGTTTTACTATCCAAAGTTAAAACAACAAGGGCAGAAGATTTCATAGATAGAAAGATGAAAAAATGACTGAAGTTCAGCTTTAAGTAGGTTTTGCATCTTCATATACCTGTATAGCGATGCAAAAACCTGTTTGAAGTTTAAAAAAATGTCGACACAACATTCTAAGAATGCTGTCACCAAAACAGGTCTCCCCACTGAAAGATCTCCTCTCCTCTTTCAGTGAAGAGTGTAAAAGTTTGGATTTGCCCACCATTTTTTGAAAATGGTCACCAGGATAAGTACAAAGCATGACCTTCCTCAGTGGGAATATGGCCAGCAAAGAACACTTGATAAATACACTTTAAATCTGTTTTTGCTAGGACTTGTGTTTCAGCAGCCACAAATACTGAACAGAGAGAATAAATAGTGGGACTTTATATGAAGCACATTACTAAGTTGGATGAGCCAATCAGTATAAGCATTGTTTATTGTTACAAAAAGGCATACATACACATGTAAAGTAGTAAAAAAATATAAAATATAATAGTATACTAATAGGTCTCAATTAGTAATGTCTAAACAATTCATGATAATACATTACTGTCTCAACATAATATACATTGTAATGGACCTTGGGTATGTAGACCAAAATTGTAATAGTAGCAACATATAGGCATAGAAACAATGGTGGATTGGTTCATTAAAATCGACTGTAATCTAGTACAGATATTAACATTGATACTGTGACGTAGCATCATAGGAAAGCTCTACGCGTTTCGTGGTTAGAATACCATTCATCAGGAGCAGATGCAGGATTTAGGGGTATCTATCTGTAGTATATGGGTACGACTGTTGATAGTATCAATGGTAGAAGGCATTATAGAAAACGATGTCCCCAGAAGCTGAGATGGATACACTCGAGGCACGGCAAAAGCGCCAAAAACCAGTGGTAGACATAAAAGTAAGATATCCAATTTGCAGCTGTGAGACACTGCTGCACACCTGTGGAATAATCTCCCTTACATTCCCTCGCAGATATCCCTGGGAATCAGTTACAATATGAACTATGCATACCACTAATTATACACATCACAGCTACATACCCAACAACCAAAAGAAAATACATAAAGTGACACACAAGACAAACAACATAAAAGTGGGGAAAAGGGAAGTGGAGAAAGTGCAATGGTGCCATTGTTAAAGGTGCAATGGCCGGCCCTAAGGCCAGGAATAAAAAATTTCTCTGGTCTTGGCCAAAAGGCCCGGCCCAAGAGGCAGGTGCAAAAAAAAAGTGTGTGTTGCGCAGTGGCCAAGGTGCCAGTAAAAGTGTCCCTCTCACAGTGAGTAATTATGGCAACCCTGGACCTCGACTCCAGGGGCACATACACCACAGGCTTTCTTCGGGCCTTCAGCCAGACCCAGTGCCTCTCTATCCCCATCAGGATGTAACCCTTCTGGCCTTCTCTAAAGGAGACCTACTAACAGCCCTCAGTTTGTTGAGCGGTCCAGTTTGGAATCTCCCTGATGCTAACTGTCCAGATTACCATTACACCAAGTGGATTTGCATAGCCACCGCCACCCCTAACCTACCGCTGTAGATCAGGGATAGTAGCACAGCGACACCACTTGGTAACCTATAAGAACAGATACTATACTTGATCTTAGCCAAAAGGCAAAGAAGCGATTTAAAAGCTGCTTCTGTAAGGTCATAAATGGTGGAACTGACGGACAAGCTTTCTTATCACTCTGCTATCATTTTGTTTGGTGTCTGCAGCACAGAAAGCAACATATAGAGAGCTAGCAATTTCAGTAGTAGGTCAGCAATAACAGCCCACATATTTCTCTCATGACAGGCTTCCTTTCAAGGAGACCATTAGCTACTATAGGTTACCAAGATGCTCTGCCCAAATTATGGATGCTCATAAATTGCAATATCGCTTCCAGACAGGAGGTGGTGCTAAGTTTCCATTGGCTTTAATTTATGCATCTTAACTTTTCTAGAAAGATGTTCTTTGTGTTCTGAACTCTGTAAAAGCCTTTAGGAGATGCTACAAAATAATTTATTAATTTGCTCAGTTAGTTACATTCCTATAACACAAATTAGGCTTTGAGTGTATCCCTAGCATTGGATTATCAGTGAGGACTTTAAATCTCTATGGGAAAAATTCAAAATCTTGTTCTTAAAATATGTTGGTAGTGGAATACAATAAAGAGCTTCAAGTGAAGGATGAGAAAATTCAAACTTCATCTACAAGAGGGCAGCCTTGATTTCCCTTAGGTCCTTTGTGAAAAAAGCTTAAGAATTTAAGGGTGATTTTGGAAACTATAATACAGGTCTAATTCAACAGGGAAAAGGATGCATTCTGTCAAGGAAGGGCATACAGATGGACTGACAGTCAGCAACAAGGCAGAAACAGGTTCAAAATCTTTATTTGTAATTCTGTAGATAATGCTGTAATATCAGATGTTTCTTCTCATGCTTGTACACAAAGGCGATGGATGATGGGTATGTGATATCATAAGACTTGGGTAACCAATCGCATACCTCTCAACATTTTAAGATGGGAATGAGGGACACCTACTAGCAAATGTATGTAGGCATTGGACACGCCTCCCCGCCACACCCCCTTAAAGGAGAATTAACCTAAAAAAAAAGGTTAATTAAATCAACAAGTGCTCTTTTTACCACTACTATTCCTTTATATTTGCTTTTAAAATTTACAAGTGCAGCCATTTAGAAATTGGATGAAAGGTTTTAGCACTGGGAAACACTTTTTGAAAGATAAAAAGTGCATTTTATATACAGCTATATAGATCAGACCAAAATGAGGGACAAATGAGGATGAAAGAGGGATTTCAATGCTTGAAATCAGGGACAGTCCCTCGAAATCAGGGACAGTTGGGAGCTATGCAATCGATAGCAAGGCTCAACAGTATAGCTAGTAATTTATTTTAACCCATAAAAACTTTGGTGAGTTTTAGGTATTTAAACACATCAACTTATTTTCCAGAAAACTTCTCTTAAAAGTTTTATATCATAAAGACTCTAATGCCGCGTACACACGGTCGGACTTTTCGTCTACAAAAGTCCGACGGACGCCGACGGACTAAAGCTGGCTGACAATCCGATCGTGTGTGGGCTTCCCTGGACTTTCACCGGACTTTCAGCGGACTTTTCCAGCCTCAAATCTGACGGACTTTAGATTTGAAACATGCTTCAAATCTTTACGTCGTAACTCCGCCGGACCCAGAAATCCGCTCGTCTGTGTGCTAGTCCGAAGGACAAAAACCCACGCTAGGGCAGCTATTGGCTACTGGCTATCAACTTCCTTATTTTAGTCCGGTGTACGTCATCACGTACGAATCCGTCGGACTTTTGTGTGATCGTATGTAGGCAAGTCAGTTCGTAAGAAAGTCTGCCGCAAGTCCGCCAAAAGTCCGCCAAAAGTCCGTCGAAAGTCTGTCGGACAGGCTGTCGGACTTTTGTAGACGAAAAGTCCGACCGTGCGTACGCGGCATAAGGAAACCTTGTGTGGTGTTAGCACAAATAATTGGGCACAATTCATGAAACATGACCATTAAGATATAAAAGAACTAGAAGAACTGTTAAATGAGGATGGACCGGAGGATAAGATTGATAACATGGACCTAGAATAATCACTATGTTGCCATATTGAGATTTCAGTATCCAAAAAAATAAAATAAAAATGTTTCCACCTAGCCAGAATAATCAGAAAATCTTTGCTTTTCTGCAACTGGTTACTGGTGAGATTGACAAACTGGCTTGTCACAGCTCGGGTATTTATAATTTACCATCAATGCAATCCTAAACTCTAAAATAATTGATCAACAACTACAATGTTACAATAAGGTCCCCTGATAAAGAGGGCAACCTTGTGATGATGGACAGTCCCCAGTATTATTGTTATTATTATTACTATACAGGATTTATATAACGGCAACAGTTTACGCAGCGCTTTACAATAAAAAGGGGGACAGTACAATTACAATACAGTTCAATACAGAAGGAATAGGAGGGCCCTGCTCATGGAGCTTATAATCTAAGGGGGGTGGAGGTGGTACAAAAGGTGATGGCTGCAGGGGATGATCTGATGAAGGTGACTTAAGTACAGTTCTTAGGTAGAGGTGAGGTAGGCTTCCCTGAATAAGTACACACTCGTCCCTCATTTTCCTGACTGAGCTGAGCTGCATGACTAGATAAGGCTCTGGTATGGATTTCAGGAGGGGATCCCATGCTGCTTATTATCTTTTTTTTCCGCCTGGGGTCCCACTCCAAATCCATACCAGGCCCTTATCAGGGGCGGCCCATCCATTAAGGGTGCACGGGCTCCCCTTTCCATCGCCGCCACCACCCTATTCATGCGTCCGGCACCTTTTAGGATGCCGGGCACATGAATTACAGCTAAGTTAGATTGAGAATGATGTAGGCATGGCGCTGTTCTGATGTAAAGTGACTATAAATAGTGTGTTAGACCCTTTGCAGAGTATAACACTAATGTCTAATGTTTGCCTTCAATCAATAAATGATTAGTGTGTGCCAACCTTAAAAAAGTGACTAGTGCAGCAGCGTGTTACACCCTCTGCAGGGTGCAGCCCTGAATGATTTAAAGTGCCTTAATTGATAGATACCCAAGGACAAACATTAACCTTATTAAACGTATATATGAAACATTTCTGTGTATGAAATGTATATATACGTATATGTAGCGCACTACCCCCGAAGGAGCTGCTGTTTGTTTGTTTTATCCGTTAATCACATTCACCACCAAGCACATTGCAGCCCATAGGAATAATAACAGTCCACATTGTACTTTTTCTCTTGCTTTTATTTGTATAACTTGAACTGGGACAGGGAAAAGGATTTTCTGAGATGCTCTTTTGCTTCTTAATAATCTTTCCCTTGACTTATTATACAAATACTTCGATGCGGATAATAAAAGTCACTCTGAATGACTTTTCATGGGAAAACTGGAGTAGTATGATCTCTGAGAATACATAGGGTGGATAGCAAAGAGTCACTCTGAATAACTCTTCACATATAGTCTTCGGTAGATTTACTTTAGAGAATACATAGGCTGTGTAGCAAAGAGTCACTCTGAAAAACTCTTCACCCGTAGGCCTTTTTAGAACAATCTGTATCTCCATTTATGCTCGGAGCTCTACCTCCACCTTTTAAACACTACTTCCCGTTTGTACAGTACTTGCAAATTGGGCAAAAGAAGACATTACTCTCCCTCCTCGCTAGCATGTGACCCCAGCTCATATGGGAGTCCCGCCTCCTGCCAAACAAATTAATGATTGGCCAGAACTCCACACATGAGCTGCCTGCCACTCAGATCCCAAGTCCAACCTCTCTTCCAGAACCATTTCCACTGAAAGTATGAGGAGGCATCTCTGGGCCCGAGCACAGGTGGCCACACCCTCCACTACACTGACACTCCCAGTCCCCAGAATAAACAACCAGGCCTGAGATAGGAATACAGGCCTGACTAAATTTACCTGAAACTGTACCCCGTCATTTAAACACTGATAGATCACCTACCTTTAGGTAGTGACCGCTACATATATATCTATACACTTAATATAACGTTATCTATTACCAGACATATATTTTATGTGATTTTTTTAATCTCATATAGTTTTTAATTTTTTTGTCATTCTTATTTTTTATTGCTAATACCTTTGAAAAGTTTTTTCAATTGATATTCATTTCAAATATGTCTGGTTTCTTATATTTACACCCATAGTATCTATTCAAGCTAGCTCAAAGGTATACTATCATCATACCACTATGGGCTTCAGTCTCTAAAATCCCACCAAAAATGGCCGCCATAACACACAGGCGCGTTAGGGATACTGTACACTATATAAAGACGGGAGGTGTAGCCATATGGACGCTCCAGGTGATGTCTCGAATGACGAAACGCGTAGGGCAGAGTTACGAACGTCTTTGTGTCACTTCCGGTCAGGGCCGTGAATAGGATTTTCCACGGAGCCTGTTTGTTTCTATTATATGCTTATATATTTTGACTAAATGTGATTATATCTACTGATATTTAATCTAAATAAATTATTTTATAAAACGGAATTATGCTATGGGCACTCCTTTCTCCTTCACATGGTAAACGGGCGGAACGCAAAAACAGCACCAATAACAAAGCACAGATCGAGATTGCTACACTGTGGCTGCGTAATACCCCTGGGGGGGGGGGGGGGTGAGGCTATTTGGTGAGTGCATTCATGATAGGAGCACAGATAAGATCACCAACACCATTATCACCTAAATAAGAAGATTCTAAGGGACTTTTTTCAGCAAGCACTGGACACATTTTTGAGCACAAGTCACTTTGTATGTTATTATTGCATTTGATGTGATAGTTATTGTCACATATTACTAGCATTTGTTGTCTACAAGGTGTCAAACCCCTCTTGACCAAACATCTGCAGTATTACTAGCAGGAGTGATAACATCTAGAGGTGATTTTTAATACATTAAATTACATTTTTGAGGACAACTGTCCTTTATGGTCACATCCGGCAGAGGGTGTAACACACTACCGTGGATTTATTAATTTATTTTTTATTTTGTCACATAAGTCTACAGGGCATCAAACCCCTCTAGATCAATCATCTTTAGTATCACTAGCAGGTGTGATAATACTTAGAGGTTACCTTCATTGTACCATTTTTTGAGGACAATTGTTCTCCATGATCACATCCGGCAGAGGGTGCAACACATCAGCACGGATTCATTAATTTTTTTATTTTTTATTGTATTTTCATATATACGTTTACGCACAGTTTACACTAGCACATATCTTTTTTTTTTTTTTTTAACAATCAGGAGTGCTTTATTGAAAAGTATAAAATATACAGTACAAGAAAGAGGAGCAACACAGACCGTGTGTATATAAATACATACAAGTGCAGATCATATTTTGATTGGAGGTAATCTCTTGCTCACATAGTTGTTATCATACCATTTTCAAAGCATCTACCGCAAATCAATAAATAATTACTTGTAAAACATACTAGGTATTCCCATCAGATACATCAAAACCTTGTCAGCTCATCCATGGTGACCACACCTTATCAAATTTCCATGGGCATCCCCTACTAGTGTACGTCAATCTATAGAGGGGCAATGCTTTGTTAATTCTCTTTTCCCAGGAGGATAGGGTCGGGGGTTCAACAGCGGTCCATCTAGCAAGGATCTCTTTTTTTGCGTAATAGAAGAGAAGCGAGATTAATATTTTTGTATGGTGCGACCTGTGTTCATCCTCATGTATTCCCAGCAGGGCTATCTCGGGTGTTTTAGAAACAGACAGGTCCATTCTAAGGTTTAGATGATCATACACTCCCAGCCAAAATTTTGACAAAGCAGGACAGTCCCAAAACATGTGGAGATACGTGCCAATCTGAGATTGACATCTAGGGCAATGAGGATCTCTGTCAGGATATATTTTGGATAACCTCGCCGGGGTAAAGTAAATCCTGTGGAGAAAGTTTATTTGTGTCAGTTTATCCCCTGCTGATATCACCAGTTTGGGACCCTGTTCCAGAGAGGTCTCCCAGTCCTCTCTATCCAACGTAGGGATGTCCAGTTTCCAGGTATTCCACAACCTGTCCATCTTGGGCAGTTCCCTGGGCAGCAGCAAATTATATATGGCAGATAAGGGTTTCCCCAGGTCCTCACTAGACAACAAGTCTTCTAACGGATCTAATTGTAGTAGTGGCGGGATAGGGAATTGTGCCCGGGTCGCATGACGTAACTGAGCGTACCGGAAAAACATCCATCCCGGGAGCCTATATGTCCTTGACATTAGCGCAAAGGACAGCAGTTCTCCATTGGGCATAATGTCTCTTAGGGTTTTGATACCAAATCCTGCCCACAACTGGGGATCAGGAATTGTTCTGTAGTGGGGCAGCTGAGGATTTCCCCAAAGTGGCTGTACCGGCGCCCATCGTCCCACCAAAGAAAAGCCCCTTCTAGCCACTTTCCACACCTGAAGCGTTGCCTTAGTCGGGCCAGGAAGCTCCGCATATGCTTTTACCCCCCTATAAACCAGATTTTGGAGATCCTGTAACGAACCCAGCCTCGCCGCCTCCACACATACGGCCGCGTTAGATCGTTTCCCCTCAAACCACCAGTACGTCATCACAAGCATCGCCGCCCAGTAGTAAAGTTTAAAGTTAGGGAGAGCAAGCCCCCCCAGCTGTGTAGGGAGTTGTAGTGTGGTCTTAGCTAGACGCGGAACAGCTGCATTCCAAATGAAGGAGATAATTTGTTTGTCTATTTCCTGAAAGAAGGATGCCGGAAGCCAGATCGGACTATTCCTAAAAAGATAAGTAAATTTAGGCAGAAGCATCATTTTTAAGATGTTTATACGCCCTAGCAAATTCAAGGGTAGTCCAGACCACGCACGGCAACGTTCTTTAAGGAGGTGAAGCAATGGGAGTATATTCAGGTTGTAATATTGGGCAACATCTCTGGATATTTGAACCCCGAGATACTTAAACTCTGAGACCCACTGGAGGGGAGCACCACCCGTCGTGACAGGGATCCCACCATCCAGAGGGAAAAGGACCGATTTAGACCAGTTGATTCGAATCCCCGATGCAGCACCAAATCTATCAAAGATGGTCAGAGCGGCCAGCAGAGATGGTCCTGCATCAGTCAAGTAAAGTAGTGCGTCGTCCGCGTATAATGAGATTTTCTCTTCAAGTCTACCAATCTGCATCCCCCTAATCTCGGAAGACTCCCTAACTAAAATCGCCAGTGGCTCCAGGGCAAGAGCGAACAGACTAGGCGATAGCGGGCACCCCTGGCGTGTGCCTCTGTGGAGTGGGAAGGGGTCAGATATCCTGTCGTTGGTACGCACCCTAGCCCTCGGTGCTCTATACAGTAGTTTGACCCATAGGCGAAAGCCAGGACCAAAACCAAATCTCTCCAACACTTCCCCAAGAAAGTCCCACTCCACAGAGTCAAACGCCTTCTCAGCATCTAAGGAGGCGATCACTCTATCCCCACAGTTATCATGGGCAATGGACAGGTTGAGGAAAAGACGCCTGATATTAATGTCTGTCCCCTTGCCCGGCATAAAACCGGTCTGATCAACGTGAATCAATGTGGAAATGATTGAGGACAGGCGGGTGGCAAGGATTTTTGCTAGAATTTTGGTATCCACGTTTAGTAATGAGATGGGCCGGTAGGACGCACACTCCTGAGGATCCTTACCCTGTTTATGGATCAGGACTATGACCGCCTCCTCCATGGACTCCGGTAAAGCACCCCTCCCCGCAATTGCAGCAAAAAGTGACGTAAGTTTAGGAGCAATCAGCTCCATATTCTGAGAGTAGAACTCCGTGGGGAGCCCATCCACCCCCGGGGTTTTCCCTTTCTGCAAGCCCCCAATTGCAGTCTGTACCTCCTCCAGGGATATATCCTTATCCATCATTGCCCTATGCTTCTCAGATAAAGTAGGAAATGGGATGTTATTCAAGTACTCCTGCAATGTCAAAGAATTACCACTAGTTCTGGAAGTGTATAGATCACTGAAAAAACAGGAAAATCTAGCATTAATATCCTCTGGAGAGGTCAGCAACACTCCACCATCATCCCGTACCCCCGCTATGTGTGTGGTTCCCATCTGTCCCCGCGCCAGCCAAGCCAACAATCTCCCATTTTTATTACCATATTCAAATGTCCTCTGTGTGGAATGCAACATGGATTTCTTAGTTTGTTCTATATTAAATAGGGAAAGTTCCCTCAGAGCTCTCTGCCAAGAGTGGTAATTGGGATCAGTAGGTGATCTTACATATGCAGCCTCAGTTTCTCCCGCCTCTCCCTCCAACCGCTCCAGGGATCGACCAGCCTCTTTCTGAAGTGAAGAAATACGGGATATATATTCCCCCCTAACCCAGGCCTTAAAGGTATCCCAGAGGAGCAGAGAGTCCACAGATTCATTATGTCGCAGCCAGAAGCTACAAATAGCCTCCGGCAGCACCTCCTGTATCCGCTCATCCATCGCCCAGTATCTGGAGAGACGCCACAGCCTAGGACCTGTAGGTCTACCCAAACAGACAACAAGGCTTAGGGGAGCATGGTCGGAAATACCTCTTGCCAGGTGTTTTACCTCCCTCGTCCAACAAAGTGCACCCCCTGAGACATATGCCAGGTCTATACGGGATAGGGCTCTGTATGAAGCCGAGTGACAGGTATACTCTCGGTCCCTAGGATGAAAATGTCGCCAAGCATCCGTCAGCGCAAAAGTGCTCGCCCAGTTCTGCAGCTCCGACGATATGCGAGACCCAGGGTTAAGTCTATCCGCCTCCTGGGAGGGCACCAAATTGAAATCTCCGAAGATAAATACTTCTTGAGTGTGGTATCCCATGACAATTTGCATTATGTCATAGAGAAGTTGAGCCCTCGCAGGAGGGGGAAGGTACAGACCCACTAATACCATAGGCCTGGTGTGTACAGTCATGTGGATTATCACATATCTTCCCTCAACATCCGTCTTAACATCTAGAATCTGGAATGGGAGGGACCTGCGGATCAGAACACTCACTCCCCTAGCATAGCCAGAGTAGGTAGAGTGGTAATGTGCTCCCACCCAGGCCTTTTTTAACCCAAGAATTTTAGAGCCAATCAGATGCGTCTCCTGTAAAATGCATATATGTGGTAAGTGTTTCTGTATATATCTAAAGACAAGAGACCTCTTGACGGCTGAATTTAATCCCCTGACATTCCACGAAATAATAGAGATGTCAGCCATTAAACAATTTGCCAGAAGAAACTTGTATCAGGATCCGCAAGTCCCACCCATCCTCCAAACCACTGAAAGGATAGCATATCCCAGTATCATGTACTCTATACCGAAATGAACCTAAGCCTGTATCCACAATTAGTTCGTACTGTAGTGAAGGGCATCCTATCCTCCTTGTATCATGAGCAACTCCTCGTTTAGAAAAACCAAGAACACACTCAACTCCCTTGTGTCTGCAACGGCAGAAACCTTCCCCCCCTCCCCCACACCCCCTTAAAACTGGTGATGTGTCAGTACCCATAAAACCCAACTATTACAACCTTAGTAGGGGCGTGGACTCAAATTCGATGAAGTTGTCTAGCCAGACAACAGAGATGCTTACAAGACATAAATTATAACAGCCTATTTCTCCTGAACTGATGCAGGGGCACATATCTTAGTTACAGTGTGAAGGCTCTGAGCACCCTCTCATTTAGCTCAGCCAGTAACAAAAACATATATCATGTATTATAAAGATTCATATCACCTGGGCTGTTGCAGGGGTAAATATCTTAGTTACAATGCCCAAGTATTAGGCACACTCTTTCTTAACTTGGTTACTAACAACCATAACGTACAGTAAGTGTAACAATTCTCCTGAATTGATTGCAGGGGCACATTTCTTAATAACATCATTACTATACCAGATACAATCGCTTCAAACTGCAATGCAGAGAGTAAAAAATATATAAGGTACAGTAGTCCTTTCTTAACAGTTATCATGGGGGCACCTATTCAAGAAAAAAGGGAAAATAAAACCAAAACCAGAAAAATATAAAATAGGACCCCCCTCCCTCCTGGAGACCATCTGCAGGTTTGTTATCGCCCAGTAGCTGCTCTCAGCATTTGCAAGGTCCTAGCAGACATCAGGATCTAAAGTTCAATAAGTCATTGCATGCAAATCCCCTGTGGCACTGCACTGGATAGTCTGTCCAACGGCATCCTTATCCCACACAGCGATCAGAACAGCGACTGGTGCAATGGAATAGCTCCTAGAGGGTCATCCATGGGTCAACCTTCCTCTGTTCTAGGTGTGCACAAAAAGTTTTCCCAGCCAAGGCATCCAGAGTAGCGGGCTAGCAGAAACCAGAAGCTTGCACTAAGGTCACCATCGCTGAGCAAAAGTAGTAGATAGCAGCTTAGCGCATAAGGAGATGATAACTACATTGTGATCTCAGTGTCAAACCAGGAGGAAAAGAAAGCAAACACTAAATTAACGGTGTTGTGGGAGAGCCTCGAGCCAGGTGGCAGCCTCCCGGGGAGATGTAAAGAATTTAACCGACTCCCCATCCTGTACCCTCAGTCTGGCCGGAAAAAGTATGCTATACTTAATGTTCCGTGCTCTAAGTGAAGCTTTCACTTGGTCAAAAGACCTACGCAATTTCTGTGTCTCAACAGAATAGTCTGGAAAAAAAAGGAGGTTTGCATTTTGGAACTTTACTTCACCTACCCTGCGCGCCTCTCTCAGTACCGCATCCCGGTCCCTGAAGTTAAGCATACGGAAGATCAGGGTGCGGGGGTTGGATCCAGGCGGCCCGGGAACAGGAGGGACCCGATGCGCTCGTTCCACCGTGTAAAAGGGGGAAAACTGCGCCGCTGGGAGCAGGGTTTTCAGTAGTTCCTCCACAAAGACCGTAGGATTTTTCCCCTCAGCTCCTTCTGGCATGCCGACAATCCGAAGATTGTTTCTTCGGTTCCGGTTCTCGGAATCATCTACTTTGTATTCTAGAGCCCGGACTTTCGTCTGTAGCGTGCGGATGGATGCAGAATGGTCCGTGACCGCGTCCTCGGTCAGACCTACCCGCTCCTCCACCTCCGACACTCTCGACCGAAGCTTGTCCTGGTCTTGTCTAATCAGACTCACGTCCAGCTGCACAGATTCGATCTTGCCCGTCAGAGCAGCCTGGCAGGAGGCGATCGCAGCCATAACCTCCGGGAATCCGAGCTGTGCCGTCTCCGTCGGGTCTGCGGCCTCTGTCTGAGATGCCATGTTGGATATCCTCCTGGGGGATTCCGCCACGTGTGAGTCCACAATTGGGGCTATATCGTCCAAATTTTGCGGAAATCGTAACTTTTTGGCCCGCCGACGTGTTCTATATGACATTCAGGCAGTTATAAGAGGTTCCCCTCGCGAAGTATTAGCCAGGAGTCAGGATATTAGGATGTCTAGCAGCAGAGCTCCAAGGAACACGTCCTCCTAGGTCGCCATCTTGGCCACGCCCAGCACATATCTTTAGTGTTGTATCTTGCAGAGGGTATAATACATTAGTTTAAGTACTGTTTAATAAGGTTAATGTTTGTGCTTGGGTATCTATCAATTAAGGTACTTTAAATCATCACTGTTGCACTAGTCACTTTTTAAGTTTGGCACACACTAATCATTTATTGATTGAAGGCAAGCAGAGGGTATAACACGCTATTTATAGTCACTTTACATCAGAACAGCGCCACACCTACATCATTCTCAATCTAACTTAGCAGTACTCCACTCAGGTGGAAGTATTTTTGTGTAGGGGCAGCAGTTTGTTTCTTCTCAAGGTTTTATCTGCTCTGTACTTTCCCTTGCGCGGATCCACATACAATCCTTTCACATGAATTACAGCGGCGGGGCTTTTTTTTTAAGCACCTGATTAGAGCCAGAGTCTCCAATAGGCTTCAAAATAGGGTGGGCTCTGGACGCAGAGCATTGTGCTTGGAGCCCACCCAGGTCTGAATCACCTCTCCGCCAATCAGGAAGCATGGGTCTGATACCCATTTTCCGATTGGCTGAAAGGACAGGCGATCTTATTGGACACCTAAGAGGAGGGAGATGCACGGCGAAAGCCTCCATGATCCACAGGAGGAGGAAGGAAGAAAGCTGCCACGTGCTACACATGCTGCCCGCCTGCTTCCTAGATGGGGTAAGTGTGGGGCTTTGATGTCCCGACCATCCTCCTGAGAGGGGGATTTGCTGCCGATCGACACCAGCCACCACTGGATGCTACGTTATTTTTTTTGCCCTGGCCTCCTCCAAATAATACCAGATTCTTATCAAGGAGAAAGGTCTCTATATACTATAACTATATACTGTAACTAATTCAGGCAATAATTTCTGTGGATTTCTGCCTCTTGGTATCTGAATATAAAATCTTTCAAGGAGAGTGTAAAGACTGCAGCAACTGGGCAGAGATAACAACTAAAGATGCCCAAAGATGGTTCTTTTTTTTTTCCGTTTGACCAGCGGGCTAAATGAAAAAGAAACATTCAGATTCCTCCATCTGCACAACCAACAAGGTGGATGGAGTAATCCTCCCTGCCAGAACATTGTACACTCACAGCAGGACTCTCCACTGTCATAATACACTGATCAGCGACTGCAGTAGACAAAAGTTTCCCAGCAAGGATGGCCATGCACTGATCAAAATTTGTCTGGTTGCTAAAGCAACCAAATTTCGTTCTGTCTATGGGCAGGCTAAAGGCGGTTGTAAGGTCATATATTTTTTTTTTTACTAAAATAAAAAAGATGTTATACTTACCTGCTCTGTGCAAGGGTATTGCACAAAGCAGCCTTGAACCTCCTCTTCTGAGGCCCCCCACCAACGCTCTTATGTCACCATAGGAAGCTGCTTCCTATGGTGGCACATGTGCTGGCTCGCTGCCTAGCCAGTGTGCGTTCATTGACACACACAGCGCAGCTCTCTCATAGAATGCATTAAGGTGAAAAAAACGATTTGACTTTGGAACCACTTTAAGTGCAATGATCTCTCTACGGGACCCCAAGGGATCCATGAAGATGCTTGGTGTTTTCACCTAAAACTGGAAAAGGTTAATTGTGGACTAATGCGTAAAAAATGCATAAAACAAAGCAAGGTTGGCAGGATAAAAGCATTGACACATGGACATACAGCAATGTGAAGTATTTACCCTGCAGTAAGAACCGTACTTTCATGTACTGCAATGGTCATCAACCCAGTCCTCAGGGCCCACTAACAGCCACTAATGTACTGTACTCATTATTAAGGAGGTGGAATTTTGAAAATGTGAGTTGGGTGTCAATTCTGGTATATTGAGAATGAGTGCAGGTTTTATTTAACACAAATGTGCAGCTGGAACCTTGAGAAAGAAAAAAAAAGTTCATGTAGTGGTGATATTGTAAGGCCACTTTGGCCTTTGGTTTACAGTGTGCAGATTAGACATTTATCAGTAGAATGCCTTCCATGTTACACAATTCTGGACGTTCTGCCACATGGTTTGAAATGGGAGTTTGGTAACAGCCTTTTGTACTCAATACATGTCTGTTAGCATTCTGTGGAAATGAACTGTTGTTATCCAAACTCCACAACTCTTTACAGTAACTGTTTTTTTTTGGTATAAAGGTCTGCTTATAGCAGCCTGTTCAACCAACTATAATACTCCTTTTTTTCAATAAGAAGTTATTTTTATGTGCCAAATATAGTAATAAGCTATAGCAGCCAATCGGAATTCATTGTGCTGAAGTCCACACAGAAGACTAAACCCACAACAGTAAAATCAGTCTGTATATGCAACAAAACATGCTTGCTATACTCACTGTGGAACCTAAGGGGTTAATCCTGCACATTGTTTAAAAAGGCTGTTTGATCCCATCTTCTCTGATCCTCCCCTTCTTCCACAGTCCCCAATCCATCTGTTGATAGTACAACGCCTTGGGGGCACTCTGCACATGCTCAGTTTGGTGTGTATTGCTAAAGGTTTTTTTTTTTTCTTGGGAGGGTGCATGTGATCAGCGCAGGGGCAATCAGCACTGTCCAGACAGAGGGTCAGGGGTCATGCAGCCTCATAGGACAATCAGGGGAGAATGAAAACTCCTCCTACAAGCTTTAACCAGACCCTGATAGAAGTCACAAGACTGCTATATACTGCCGATGAGAAAAGGTATTTAGCAGTTTATATTTACTAAAATATTTGCATTTCCATCTTCTGTGTTCTGTGGGAGAACCGAATGCAGTCCTGGGTTTAGCAACACTTTAAAGCTGAACTCCAGTCAAACAGCTAAATACACAGATGAAATACATACTGTATACGTCAGCTGCTTTACCTAAAAAAGGGTTTGTATTTCTGTTCATTCAGTCCTGAGGTTTACACAGCTCTGTCCCACAGCACAGCCCTGTCAAGCGGGGAAGAGGGATTAGATCTTTCTATCCAGCAGTTTTATTTTCATTAACAGGCGCCCACCCAGTGACTACATAGTGAAATAAGAAGCGGCACACTGACGAGCTTATCTTTCTGTCACTCTACTCTCTCCACCTATCAGCATGCTTTGTGCTGCTTTACCCACCCCCTCTCTGAAATCTGCTGTAAAAAACTGTATAGCAAGCCGAAAGAGGCTGATACCAAGATGAATTCAGATACTTACAATACTTGCATAAAAAATAATACATTTAATGAGGTATTAGAGATTATAGAGTTGCATAATGCCTTTTTTATGTGCCTTAACTACTTGCCGTTCGTAGGCAAGTAAAAAAAAGTGTTGAAAAAGAAATTGTACAAAATAAATGATAATAACATTTTTTAAAGCACCCTCATCCCACCATGCTTTCACGCAAATGCAAACGCATATGCACGCATATGTAAACAAGATCGCACCACACGTGAGATATTGTCCCGAACGTCGGAGCAAGAGCAATTATTTTATCACCAGACCTCCTGTGCAGCTCTAAACTGGTAACCTGTAAAGGCATTTAAAGCGTCACCTATGGAGAATTTTAAGCACCGTAGTTTTCCACGATTCCACAGGCAGACGCAATTTTAAAGTGTGACATGTTAAGTATCTATTTACTCGGCATAGCATCATCTCTCACATTATACAAAAAAAATTGGGCTAAGCTTAGTGTTTTTTTTTTTTTTCATGAAAGTGTTTTTTTTCCATAAATAATTGCAACACCCACCATTTTATTCTATATGGACTCTGCTAAAATTTGGAACATGTTTCAAATCTTTACGTCGGAACTCCGTCTGACCCAGTTCCTGACGAAAAGTTTGCTCGTCTGTATGCTAGTCCGAGGGACGGAAACCGACGCTAGGGCAGCTATTGGCTACTGGCTAGCAACTTCCTTATTTTTAGTCCGGTCGTACGTCATCACGTACGAATCTGTCGGACTTTGGTGTGATCGCGTGTAGGTAAGTCCGTTTGTTCAGAAGGTCCGTCGGAAGTCCACCAAAAGTTCGGCGGATAGACCGTTGCACCAGTCCAGTCAAAAGGTCTGCTCGTGTGTACGCGGCATAAGGCTGTTTATAGCACACATTTATTAAAAGACACACTGTTATTAGATATATATGTTTAACTTACTGCCTGCACTTAAAATATCATATTTGACATGTTTATAACTTTTAGTACAGCCCTTTGTCCTATGACAAATGACAGTTTAGGCTACAGGATGTTTAATAGTGACAGTTTATGACATATTTCTTTAGCTAGCTGTGTTTTTGAACATATTCCTCCCCTTTTCATCACCTTCACTTCTGGTATAGAAATCTCCAGAACCTATTGATAAATGTCAACGGTAAAGCAAATGACAAGTGCTAACATATGACTTATGTTGAGCGACTCTTTAACGCCTTCATGACTAGAGGTCATTGATCTCCGGATGCCCAAACTAAATTTTGCAGCATCAATATGTGTCAGTTAATTTGACAATAAGGCCCCTTTCACACTGGGGCGGTGGGGGCGTCAGCGGTAAAACGCTTTACCGTCGTTTTTGCGGTTTTAACCCTTTTTCGGCCGCCAGCGGGGGTTAAAACCGAATACACCGCTCCTTCACCGCTCCAAGGATGCTGTTTGCAGGAGTTTTTTTTCTCTCCTGCCAGCACAGCGCTTCAGTGTGAAAGCCCTCGGGCTTTCACACTGGAGAAACAGCAGCGGCAGTTTTAGGTCGGTTTGCAGGCGCTATTTTTAGCGCACTAACGCCTGCAAACTGCCCCAGTGTGAAAGGGGCCTCTGAGACTAATGTGTTGAAATGATTTGACATCATTTTAAATAATTTTACTAAATACCGTATATACTCGAGTATAAGTCGTTCCGAGTATAAGTCGAGGCCTTAATTTACCACAAAAAAATGGGAAAAACTTATTGACCCGTGTATAAGACGAGGGTGAGAAATGCACAGCTACTGTAAGTGGAAAAGAGGGTCAACAATGCCCATTTGCAGCCTCACTGTGCCCATTTGCATGCCTCACTGTGCCCATTTGCAGCCATAGGTCCCCTGAACTTAAAACTCGGTAGTTAAGGGTTCCTATATGCCCCCTAGCTGCAGCCAAAATTTGGGGTCTCTGAACCCAAAGGGTGCCAAAATGACATTGCTGCAGATGGACACAGTTGACCGAATTTGGGGCCCTGTATCTTGGGGCCACTTAGTGCTAAGAACCCCAAATTTGGTGTGCAAACCCAGTGGAACTAGCACCATAAAATATCCGAAGCTGTGGTTTCTAGCACCAAGTGGCCTGGAGATACAGGGCCACAAAAATCGGTTCAGAAAATGTCAAGCACTTTTCTATAGCAGAGAATGACATTTTCCGAACTGGATTTGGGGCCCCGTATCTCGGGTCCACTTAGTGCTAGGAACTCCATCTTTGGATATGTTGTGTTACCCCTTCCACTGGGTTTGCACATCAAATTTGGAGTTCCTAGCACCAAGTGGCCCTGAGATACGGGGCCCCAAAATCAGTTCAGAAAATGTCAAGCACTTTTCTGCAGCAGAGAATGACATTTTCTGAACCGATTTCGGGGCCCCATATCTTGGGGGCACTTAGTGCTAGGAACTCCATATTTGGATATGTTATGTTATCCCTTCCACTGGGTTTGCAGACCAAATTTGGGGTTCCTAGCACCAAGTGGCCCTGAGATACAGGGCCCCAAAGTCGGCTCGGAAAATAAAAATTTTTGCTGCAGAAAAGTGCTTGACTCCAGTATAAGTCGAGGGGGGCACTTTCAGCACAAAAAAATGTGCTGAAAAACTCGACTTATACTCGAGTATATACGATATTACATTGTTCTTCAAAGTGCAGTTATACTTTTTTACCTTCTCTTTGACGCTGTCCCCCCACAAACTCGCCATTCTGTAGGGGCCAGTCCTCTTTCAGGTTGAATGATGCCTTGCATAATTCATCCAATTTTCTATGAGCCAAGGGTGTCATATGCACCCACACCCGAGGTACATTTTCACAGTGCTCTGCACTCATAGTATAATGCTGCATTTATGCATTTACTGGTATTTTTTTAAATACTGTACTTGTATTCTTTACAAACTGTATTTACTGTACTTCCTGTGCAGACAAATAGAACAGCTTGATATCAAGTTGTGAAAGAGGTTTATTTACTATCAAACTTTATGGATTTATTGCCATGTCAGAACTGCCAATGGGAATATTAATGGCAGCCAGAGCGGTAAGTGAGAACACAATCACAAAGTGGTTTTAAGGATTAATTATTCCAGGGTGCCTGTAGCCACATCTGCCGCTTGTTAATATGTAGATACCTGAATGTCTGTAGCCTGTCCACAGGCTCACGTTAAGGCAAGAATAGGTTTGTCAGCATGTAGGGGTAGGCGGATGGTATCTCCTCCATGTTTCCCGTTAACTCATTGGGCACCAAGTTCTGGGTCACATGACAGGACTAGGGTTGCCACCCGTCTGGGATTCACCCGGACAGTACGAGTTTTGAATCAGGTGTCCGGGGTTCAGTTCGCCTGAGCCCCGGACACAGTGTTCAGCCCCAACTGAGGAGTCTCCTATTATGACTCTGTAATGGGTTTCCCGTGCAGGTGTCTCCCTGCCTGCACTGTCCGGCGCTCTGGCCGGGTCTCCGGCGCTGTTTACGTTTTGCGGTGCGGTGTGACACATTGCAGGGTGGCTGTGAGGGGGGAGAAACGTGCCAGTGCCTACTCCGTGCAGACACACAGCCCCGGGCTCTTCCCCTCTGCAAGACGAGCATGTGACCTGTCCATGTTGTGGGCAGCACAGACACAGAGTCTGCCATGCGAGTAAGGGACACCGACACCGACCACTGGGTAAGTGCAGAGCTGAGGGCCGTTCCTTTCCTCTCATTAAGTCTGTACTTACTCTCCAGTATGAGACATGGCTGCTGATTGAAAATCGCAGTCTAGATCCCCCTGCAGTCACATCCTGGCATAATTACTACATTGTCCTGTGCTCACTTAGTAACTTTTATGTGATATCTTCTCTCTTCTCTATTTGTGGGGTGCCTGTGGATTGGTTTGATTTTTTTTGTCTTTTTTTGGTAATAGAAAGGTGCTTAAAAGGGTTGTAGAATGCACAGTGCCACTTTGTGAACAGTTTGGATGGGGTTGGGTTCAGTAGAGCTGATTCAAGTTTTTGGATTCAGGTACGCTGCCCTGCTGACATCGTCCCCTGCCCTGCTGACACCGTTCCCTGCCCTGACACCGTCCCCTGACCTGCTGACACCATCCCCTGCCCTGCTGACACCGTCCCCTGCCCTGCTAACACCGTTCACTGCCCTGACACCGTCCCCTGACCTGCTGACACTATCCCCTGCCCTGCTGACACCGTCCCCTGCCCTGCTGATACCCTCCCCTGCCCTGCTGATACCCTCCCCTGCCCTCCTGACAAATAGAGCTTTCTTTTGGTGGTATTTGATCACCTCTGCATTTTTTTTTTTTTTTGCGCTATAAAGAAAAATCGTCCGACAATTTTGAAAAAAAAACAACAATATTTTTTTCTTTCTGCCTTAAAACATATCCAATAAAAAAAATGTAAAAAATCAAATTTTTATCAATATGCATTTTGCTACATATTTTTGGTAAAAAAATTCAATAAGCGTATATTGATTGGTTTGCGCAAAAGTTATGGCATCTACAAACTATGAGATATATTTATGGAATTTTTCTTTCTTTCTTTCTTTTTTACTAGTAATGGCGTCGATCAGCGACTTATAGTGGGACTGCGATATTGCAGCGGACAAATCGGACACCTAACTGACACTTTTGACACTCTTCTGGGACCAGTGATACCAATAAAGTGATCAGTACTAAAAATATCCACTGTCACTGCACTAATGACACTGGCTAGGAAGGGCTTAACATAAGGGGCGATCAAAGGGTTACCTATGTGCCTATCTAATGTTTTAGTGTAGTGTGGGAGGTGCTTTTACTAGGGGAAGGCATAGATCCGTGTCCCTGCTTTGCAGCAACACAGGATCCATGCCTTCGGTACTGATAGAATTAGAGGTCGACCGATATATCGGCCGGCCGATATATCGGCCGATATTTGGTGTTTTTTACTTAATCGGCATCGGCCGATTGTGCTGATAAAAAGGCCGATATAACTCAGCGCGACTTGCAAATGACTTCTGAAGTCAATACAAGTTGCCTGTATTCTTCTCTGAAGCGACTTCTCCCCCTCTCTGGGCAGCCTGCCAAATCTGATAAAAAGAACCTGAATTGATACAATGTTTACACTTCTGAATGAGCTGAACTCGTGTGTAGAAGTTCTCAGTTTAACCATTTAAAGACTAAATCTTTTCTGACATTTGTTGCTTACAAGTAAAAATCCTGTATTTTCTTTTAGAAAATCACTTGGAACCCCCAAACATTATATATATTTTTTTTAGCAGAGACCCTAGGGAATAAAATAGCGGTTGTTGCATTATTTTATGTCACACGGTATTTGCGCAGTGGTCTTTCAAACGCAATTTTTTTTAAAAAAAATACACTAATAAATTTTTTAAAAAAACTAAAGCAGTAAAGTTAGCCCATTTTTTTTGTCCAAAAGTTTTGATTACCTGTTTTTGTGTATTTATTTTTAAGATTTAGATTTTTTTTTATATTTTTTTAATCTAAATTCTACATACAAGTGAACTGATTGGAGGTTTGTTTTGTGTAATAAATGTTTAATAAAAATTTTATATATATATTGGAATGGAAATTTGTAAGTTCTGTATATAATTGTATTCTATTTTGTATGGATTGCACACTGCTCTCACTGTGCACACAGCACTAATAATGTTTTCAGTACATGTGTACATTCTTTCGAGTCCTGATTAGAATTAGAATATGTAACGCCCCTTGTTACCATAAACGTACAATTGTGATATTAATGTGATACCTACGTAATCATGTGTATAAAAACCTTCAATCGCGTCATAATAAAGCAGAACAGTTATTTGGAAAGATGCGGAGTGTATCTTTTGTGTCTGTTCCCTACTGCAGTAGTTATTATTAATTTGGAACCACTAATCAATATGAGGATAGGAGTTGCCTATCATCAGTTTAATCAAGTCACGTGGCGAGTTTTGCCTAGGAGGGGTATCCAGGTGACCCTGAGTATCCGAAACGAGGGGCTTGAGATGATCCGGGAATTTCTGATAATCAGCCGGCTGAGGTAAGCCTTTTGCTTACATTTGAGTTATCAGAATTCCTTGATCGGTAAGGCATTTTCGGAACAAAGGGTACCTATTTTACTTAATCGAATTGTAGTGATTGGTGGTTATATGTTATGTTGTCACTGTCTACTGTCCATCGGAGTGTTATAGATAAGAAAGGGAAGAATAGTGCTGTTCACAGGTATATGTAGTGCACATCTGCTAGATAAAGTAGTTTAGAGGCAAGAGGGTATAGGCACATGTAGAGAAGACCGGCCAGTCATTACGGGCATTAAATTAAGTAAGGGAATGAAGGGTAAGAGATCCTCAAAAATGCCCAGCGCAGGAGCGCTATATAAGGACCGAAGGTGCGGTTCCGCCTATACTGAGCCCCTAGATAATTGGTTAAAGTGGACAGTGATCCACAATGGGTAACTGAGTTATCAAGGTCCACAGGGACTAAGAATCATGCAGAGTAAACAGCTAGAGAAGCAGCTATCTATGTGAGCAGGATGGATCAAGGGTGACAATAACACTGGACAGAAAGGGACATTTTCATGTTAAAGTGGGAGTCCACCTAGAAAAAAAAAATATTAAAAGCCAGCAGCTACAAACACTGCAGCTGCTGAATTTTAATAAATGGTCACTTACCTGTCCTGGAGTCCAGCGATGTCGGCAGCTGAGGCCGATTAATCGCTCAGCTCTCGGCTGCTGCCGCTGCCATTCTCTGTGAGGGAATCAGGAAGTGAAGCATTGCTGTAGGTTCCCTACTGCGCATGCGCGAGTCATGCTGCGCGTTCTTAGTGGTCTCCGCTATCTCCTGGGACCTGTGTGTTTCCCAGGAGACAGCGGGGGGGTGCGGGAGGGAGCGTGACTCCCGCGGGAGTCTATTCCCGGAAGTGGGTGCAGATACCTGTTTAATACAGGTGTTTGCACCCCCCTCCCCCTGAAAGATGCCAATTGTGGGCACCGGAGGGGTGGAGAAATCAGATGAGCGGAAGTTCTACTTTTGGGTGGAACTCCGCTTTAAGTTGTGCAATGAATTTGGGGTCAGGCACTACAACTAGTTAAGTCAAGAAACAGAGAAATGAGAGTTAAAACAGAATACTTTATATGTTGTCAGAGAGGGAAGATGGGATGAGCACTCTGGCTGCCCATCTGATAATAGAAGCTAGATATAAAGGATATCTGAACAAAATAAGGAAAGCCGAATTTAAGCAGGGAAATATTAAAGAGTTAAAAGAAAGTGATAGAATGATATGCATGTGTTGTGTACAAATGGGAAAAAATAAGCGATTTAAGAGAGATATATTCGTGTATGTGTGTGTGAATGCTGGGACCTTTAGTTCTATCGCTTGTGTGTGTCATGTACGCAGATGTGACCCCCTCCTTTGTGCTCTCATGAAAGAATGTAGCTGGGATGAGAGGTCAGTGATAAGCTGGAAGGACACCATGCCGATTCCAGTTTTTTAGACAATTTTAGACATTTATAACAAAATGTGCCGGGTTAACGAATCTAATGATAAACAATGTGATCACAATTATTTTTTAAATCTGTTTTCCAAACATGGTAAAATGAAGGTTACATTTAACCGTGTATTACGCAAATTGAATCTCTTTTGATAGTGGAAACAGTGCATTTAAAAAAAGGGAAATTAAGTAAAATTAAGTAATAATGAGTATTGATTTCTAATATGAGTTTAACAATTTTATTAATAATATAGATATATTGAAACTGGTTTAGACATGCTAGGGTTGGAAATGGAATCCAGGTTAATGGGGAAATTTGTACTGAATGGGATTATTTTAGATTAAGATGAGGTTGTTATTTGGAAGACAGCTGTCATAATACTTAACAAAGCCAAGATGGATGGGATACATAAGAAGTTTTTCTACAAAAATGAAATTTGAAGGTTTTTGATAATAACTTGATGTGCAGTCCATGATGTGAGAGTTATAGTAAATACAATTTAAATATAACAGACCCATCACATCAAGTCCACACACCCTGTTAGGATAGATGCCACCTGCAGCCAGTTGTTTTTTAGTTGTTTTAGTAGCTTTCTGGTCCATCAACAGATTGTTGGTCCTTTTGTTTTTATCTATTTTTATTTTTGAAATCCAAAGCAGAATGTGTGGATTGTTTAATTATGTGCCCCTTTTCCTTGCAAGTGCAGTGGTATAAGCAGAAGAATATTTTGGATTTATGGACATCTCTCCATGACCGCAGGGTATTGTTATCATTAATTATAATATTGCCAGGAAAAAGTTGTCTTTTGAAACATGAAACTGGAGTTCTTACACAAACAGCATGATAGAAAACAAGCCATTGTAATATATTTATACACGCTGGACCCAGTAATGAAGGGTTCATCCCGACATATCAGAGCTGCAGCTTTTATGAAAAGGTGCTATTAGACAAAGTTAAATATTGTTTTGGTCAAACATTTAATTTTTAATGGTCCGACATTATGCGCAGCAAATATACAGCTAACTAAATGTTTGTCTAATGAAAGGTTTTAAAATATGAGTTTGTTTATGTACAAATCTAACAATGAAAAATGCGTACATTTGAATCCAGCCACCTTATTGCCTCTATTGGAGGAGGTTGGAGACAAAGGAAACCACATGTGTTAAATTGATGATGTAGGAATCAGCCGCTGTGAGCCCAGTGCAGGACACACTCCCTGAAGACCCAGATATTTAACTTTTTGTACAGTTATTCCCGGTTTTATACTGAGTATGCAGTTTATCACCCAGAAAGATACTCTGTATTCAAAGTCATTGGATCCTTTTTCCCCAGCTCAAGAAGCAGAGCTCCATGTTTTAGCAAAGCCTGTGAGCTATAAAAAGAGTGTATATTTATATAGATAGTCGATATATAGAGAGCTTTTGGTTCCATTTGAAGGGCCAGAAGTTTGTTTTTACTTCAGCAGGTAAACCAACCAAGCATGCTAAGTTAACTTGATTGGCTGTTTTCAGCCTTCCAGGTTCTTGTTGAGGTAGCCATACTAACATTAAAACTCACACATGGAAGCAGAGCAGGTGACTAAGGACGCTGCATTTACAGCCCCGGACACTTGATGGGTCTGTGCAACTCACAGATTCCACCCTAGTTCTGGCTCAATATAGCTGGGATTAATAATTCAATTTTAAAGACCCCAGAACAAGAAGAACAAGTGGTCCACAGGGCGCAACTTCTTATGAAACAGGACTTTGGAAAAGGTGATCATTTATGTCTGCCAGCCACTCTTTTCCCTCCAGCTTGACACATGGACCATGTCATCAGTCAGAAGCAGTTATGGCTGCCTTGGTAAATGAGCATGGGATAGAGCCAGGGTTCTCCACAGTTGTTTTTATAACATACCACTTCTTGTATTACCTGTTACCAAAGGTGTTACCAAAAGCTGAACATCCCTTACAGAGATTAAAAAAAAAAAGAAGATATATCCAGATGCCCAAGTCAGGATCTTACGAGTATGCATTTTGTCTATATGGACATGTTTTCTGGAATGGATGTCCAGTGGCAAATGCTACTGCAAAGGCCACAGTAAAAAGTGTTATCAGAAGTAGTTTGTAAATACAGAGTGCAGAAAGTACAGAGAGTAACAAAGGAAATCATTTTTATAGGAGAGTCCTTACTAGAAGTTTTCCCTGCTGTCTACAATGTAGCCGACAAAGTAGAGTAAGAAACTAGAAAACTTTTGCCTGAATGTTTTCTTATATTTTATCAAGCCCCTAAGGGGGATGTTGGACTCTCTCCCTATGGGATTTCGTTCGGGAGTGTGTTACTCACTTGCTTATATTTTGTCTCAGCAGCTGAAGTCCTCCATTCGGATCTCACAGAGAATGTTGCTGATCTTTTAAGGTTTTTTGACAAACTCATTTATGTGTTTTCAATTCCCCAATTCCAAAGTTTGGAAGGATCTAAAACGAAAGCCAGGTAACTTGTGGATTGTTAAGAGACATTTATATATAAGGAATTGTTTGGAGACTCAATACAGCATCTATTTCATGTACAGTTGTGCAAAACTTGAAGGAAAAGTCACCTGGATCCACACCAGACACTGCAAAAATGACTAAATTAAAGAAATCTCTGTGTTTGATTTGTTTCCCTCTTGTGATCACAGTCTAGGGTACTTTTTGATTCAATTACTATAATTGTAAGGGATATAAATATATTTGAAAAGTAGTTTAGGCATGTTGAAGTCATATTTGTCTTTTGTACGTCGTCCATTTTATGTAGAATTGTCTGTGTTTACATATGCTGATAAGTCAGCATGCTCACAATTAAGCTAGAAGGCCATTCTGGCCACAGGAGTGTACAGACAGTACTCTGTAAATATGTCTTATCAATCATTTGTTTTTCACAATGAAAAGTCATTTTGTAATGAAAAAGTTGCTCGGCTATTATTTTCTCCACAATGGAGTTTTTGCCTCTTTGGCCAGGACTACCTCCACCTAAGCGTGTGGAGGTTCCAGGTTAAAGGTGATAGCAGGTATGGTTAGTGATCAAAATATTGATCAAAAGAGGGGAGACTGTAATGGAAATTTGTACGTTCTGTATATAATTGTATTCTATTTTGTATGTATTGCACACTGCTCTCACTGTGCACACGACACTAATAATGTTTTCAGTACATGTGTACATTCTTTCGAGTCCTGATTAGAATTAGCCTGCCTATGTAACGCCCCTTGTTACCATAAACGTACAATTGTAATATTAATGTGATACCTACGTAATCATGTGTATAAGAACCTTCAATTGCGTCATAATAAAGCAGAACAGTTATTTGGAAAGATGCTGAGGGTATCTTTTGTGTCTGTTCCCTACTGCAGTAGTTATTATTATTATCACATATATATATATGTGATTGTGCACAGCAAGGCTGCCCTGTAGCAGTCAAACTGCTATAGAGCGGTCGGCAAGTGGAATAGTTTCTCATTAAAATAGGTCTCTACCGATTTCTGTCAGTGGAGCCAGACTACTGCGTTATCTCTTCCTAGAAATAAATAAAAAAAATAAGTATATGATTGTAAGTAAATTTCAATATTACATGTTTGGTCACAGTTTTTCCACTTCAAATGCTGGAATTTATCAAGGCCATGGAAGACTTAATTAAAACACTTTTTCCTACATTATATGTTGCAGAGAACAAAGCTGATATAATTCTTATGGCTTCACACTGCATGAGATTCTTTTACAGTTTAATGCCGTGAATGTGGAATTACGTTAATAATAGTAATTAGAATAACTGGAGGCAGCAGAGCATTTGAACACCATTCATTTATTAAACACAGCAGGAGGTGGTTGACATTTATTACCAAGAAAATTGCCATGTGGCACCCAGACCGGTGACGTCTACTGATCAATGTTTTTCTTTAGGACTTTTGCTTTCCAAGTTTTATAATTGTTTTAAAAGGATCGATAGGTAAAGCTTGGTACACGTTACTAGTTTTTTTTTTTTCATTCAACCCAGCAGGGCCGATTGGGAGCTAATCGGCAGACCTTTTTTGGTCATGCCCAGGGTCCATTAGGGGGGCACTGGCGCTGATTAGAGCCAGAGGCACTAATAGGCTTCAAAATAGGGTGGGCTTGGGGTGCAGAGAATGCGAACCGAGCCCACCTAGGTGTGTTATAATAGCGAATTAATATTCGCTATTGTAACACTGATCCTCCTCCCGGCCAATCAGGAAGCGGGTCTTGAGATCCATCACCCGATTGGCTGAAAGGACAGGCGATCTTACTGGATGCCTAGAAGGAGGGGAGGAGCCACACAACAGAAGCAGCCATGATGGAGGAGAGGACACAGGAGCCGCTGCTTTTTTTTAGTTTTAGAGAGAATAGAGAGGGATTACAACACCTGTCAGTTTTTTACTGCTGTCTGTGACCTTCTCTATTTTTTCTTTTTACGTTTATCACCTAAGGTGAAGATAAAAGAAAATCCCAAATTCAAGGTTTTCACCAGAACAGAAATGGATGGGAAATCTTCCAATGGGGTACACTTGTTCTGGGTATTCTGGTGACAACCAAGAATTCCCTCACTTTGGAGGGATTTCCTTTTATTTCTTTTTTGGACTATGGATAAGGAAGAGAAATCTCCCCAATGGGCTACAGCTGGAAAACAAAACTGACAGGGGTACGCCTCCTACTCTATTCAAAAATGAAAAAATTGTGTTGCCTTATTTCTACTTTAAAGGCTAAGTTCACTTTTTTTCTAAATTCCAGCTTCCCTATGTACCAATATACCATGAATGTACCTCTGTTGCATAAAAAAAAAGCATTTTCTATATCTATATTTTAGAGCTTGGAGGGGAAATTTGAGGGATAGATGATTTGTGCAAGGAGTGAAGGAGGAGTGTTTTTTTTTTGGGGGGGGGGGGATTTGGGGAGAGAGAGGATTTCAACTTGGATTGGAGATGGGGGCAGATGTGTACTGGGAGGAGGAGGAATTTATAATTAGAGGGTAAGCTTGCAGATTAGTGCTTGATTTTTTTTTTTGGGAGGGGGGGGGGATTTTTGCTGACACATAATGCTCATACATCTTGGGCAGAGGTGCATTTTTTGTATGTTTGCCCTGGGCTCTAGATGACCTTGTCCCGGCACTGCTCCTACCCACGTCCATAGTTTCATGCTTCTCCAATGAAGGCAATGTCATTGAGCACTGTTCTCCCTCAATACACAGCCAGTTTCTTCCTTTGCTAACTGAGTGTATTGTACCTTACCTTCTTCTTGGATAGATTATTTGGCAGCATGTGCAGGAGCTGGGCGATCACATACTAGCCTATGTTGAAAAGAGCTATAGTATTGTAAACAGAAGGAGTGTGTCTCTGGAAGTCTGTAAAGCTCACCATACACTATACAATCTGGCTGTACAATCTCCTTTGGATTTACCATCATCTGTGTAGTGCAAGGGCCTGCCTGACTGGAAAAAAGTGGTTAGATTTATAAGTTTATCCTCCAATATATCATTTTGGTAACTCTAAAAGAGATTGTACAGAAGTTGTACAATCAGATTGTATTGTGTATTTATACACCTAAATTGAACTATCTGCAATTTTAGTGCCATTAATTGTTAACAGCAATCCAAACGCAGAAGCAAACATGCATTTTGCCATGTGTAAAAACACGCAACAAGCGCAACAAAACACGCGTTAAAATCCGTGCAAACCGCAACATGAGAAAATGCTGATGAGCTACTGTGCCACATTTGTCACTGGTAGGGCAGCCCATTGAGATCAATGGGCTGCCCGATGCGTGTCACACCAAAAAATGTGTGCTCTCATTACATCAGGCGTGAATGGTACCTGAAAATAAAATTGGTGTGTTCACACAAGAACAATGACAGCCTCTCTCCAACCACTTCTTCATATCTGATTGTACAGTCTTTGTACCAATTTCTTTTAGATTTACCAAAACTATGGAATAAGAGGATCCACCTGAAAAATCTATTCAATTGTATCAAATCAGTTAGGCCTTTGTACTGCATAGTTAATGGCAGACAGTGGCGGCCTGTCCATTAGGGGTACACGGGTGACCCCCCTATCCATGCGTCCGGCCCCCTAATCTACAAGCAGGGTATTGGACACATGGATTTGAAGCACACCTATTAGAGTCAGAGGCTCTAATAGGCTTCAAAAAAGGGTGTGCTCGGGGCGTAGAACACTGCGCTCTGAGCCCTCCCACTTGTGTGACAATAGCGAATGAATATATATATATATATATATATATATATATATATATATATATATATATATATATATATATATGAGACCCATCACTCGATTGGCTGAAAGGAAGGGCGATCCTATTGGACGCATAGGAGGAGGAGGGAGGAGACGCACAGCAGAAGCCTCCGTGATGCAGAGATGGAGGAGACGCTATAGAAGCCACCGGCCACAACCTAGATGGGGTAAGTGCGGAGCTGGATGACCGACTGACAGTACTGACAGCGGGGGGGGGGGTTGTTTGCTGCCCCCCCCCCCCCCAAAAAAAAAAAAACACCAGCCGCCACTGATGGTAGATCTAAAGGAGATTGTACAATTTGATTGTACAGTGTATACTCACCTTAATGAAAGAAAAAAAAGTGGTATAGTACTGAGGGAGGTGTTGTCCAGAGACGTAAGACACACCCTCTTCTCTGTTGCAGTAAGACAGTGCATGATGGGATATTACATTTTTTGGATGCTATGGGTGGTCAGAGCTCAGAACAGAGAGGGTGCAGACTGAAGGCTGCCATGGACTAGGTAAGGGAGAGATAAGAACATTGGGATGGCTTGGTCAGAAAAGGCTTCTATTTTGAAAAGCAAAATTCTGCCTGGAAAGGTGCACTCACCCTTTAAAGTGGTTCTAAAGGCTCGAGGCCATTCTATGCATGAAGATAAAAAACCTTCTGTGTGAAGCAGCCCCCCCTCCAATACTTACCTGAGCCCCATCTAGATCCAGCGATGTGCACGAGAGCCTTGGCTCTCTGGGGATTCTCCCTCCTCATTGGCTGAGAGAGCAGTGCTGTCAATCACAGCCAGTGAGCCAATGATGAGAGAGTCACGGCTCTGTGAGTGAATGGACATGCAGAGCAGCGGCTCAGGAGCGAGCCTGCTTGGGCAAGCTGTTTTCTTTGGGGGCACTTTGCAGTGGGAAGGGGCCAGGAGCGCTGACGAGGGACCCCAGAAAAGGATGATCAGGGCTGCTCTGTGTAAAACTACTGCACAGAGGAGGTACTGTAAAGATGATGTTTGTTATTTATTTATTTTTTTTAAACTTGCCTTTAATATCACTTTAATAGTCATAATGTTTTTTTCTGTTATAAACTGAGGGCCGATGACATCACACATGGCAATAATATGCTTAAAGCAAACGACTGTGTGCACTGTTGTACTTTTTGGTAAAGCTTGGTTTACCATAAGAATGCAATGTAATATCTGCTCTTTATCTGGTTTCAGTGAATTCCACCTCCTTCTGCTTCTCTTCTCGGATTCTCATTTTGCCCTGAATGTGATAGGCAAATAGGGAAATGAGGCTAGCAGAAAGGGACAGGCCACAGAGAGTCCCGATAGAGATCTGGTACCTCATCCCTGTATATTGTATGAGTGCTTGGTTTCCAAAATATAATGGGGGAGGGGACATTTATCAATTCTGATACACAGTAAAACAATGCCAAACAGAAGCAGTAAAATAGCTCATGAAAGATTGTGAGACAGGTTTATTGGAAGGATTAAAAGGGTAACCACTGAACACTGCAAAGAATATCCATGAGCTTGGCTTTGGCAGTCCTCATTTGGGACTGCCTCTCTAACATGTGGAACTTTATGTAAATGATAAAAATGGGTGAAAAGGCAGGACTTTTGTAGCAATAACTCATAGTGGAGCTGCTGGTTTAAAGCGGGCTGTTACCATCACCTTTGTTACCTCAATTTCACCAGAACCGGGTCTAGGGTCCCGATGAGTTTAATACCAGACAGTGTAGACACCAGACACTTGAGTATCTTTTTCAATGCTTTAATAAAGAGTAAATGAAGGAAGTAGCAGGAAAGAGGTAGAAGAAGAGTTTCAGGGAAGTTCAAATACCTTTTCTTGATGTAATATTAGGAATTGGAATCTTGTAGATGAATGTACTTTCCTTTTAGAGTTGAATCTTTGCCCGCCCGGATAGGTTTCTCTCACTAACCGGCACACAGCACGAACAAAAGTCTCTGCCACAGACTTGAATGCAATAGAAACCCGTACAATCCTCTGTCACAGGACGTATTGGTTTACGATGGATAGCAAACACAGCACTAGAACCTTTAAGCCAACCCGGCAGTGCTATGCAGTAGGATTACTTTAGGATGCGTCCTCCAACTGAGTCACCAGGCCCCTCTCCAGACCAGCACTCTGCATGATCCTTCCATGACGGGTCCTCCCCTGGGATCTTCTCAGTTGTCCAGCTTCTTCCCGCAGGACAGACAGCACAGGACCATTCCTTCGCCGATGTGGTAGGCCCCAGACAGGCTTCTGGGCCCACCCACACGCTGCAGCAACGTGGTCCTCCCGGTCGGAGGACCACGCGGTAGTACTCCTAACACATACCTGTCGGCCAGGAGGGCCAGCAGGTGGAACAAAAAAGACCATGAAACATGGCGTCTGTCCCATAAATACCCTCTCCCAGAATGCAACTCAGAGGACCACCCCCACCGAGTTATCTCCGGGACAGAAGAGCACTCATACGCTTCAGCGCGTTGCCTTTCCAACACTGGCCTATGGTGACAACGACACCCACAGGCACAGTGTGAAACTACATGCAACACAGCCAAACTGGAACAGAGGCTCATCTGACTATGTATGAAACAGATAACCCACTAAATTTACCTATAAGTGGTAGATGAAAATCTACCAGCGCTACACTTTTAATGTAGGAGAGATATGTTTTGTCTCTTCTGCATTAAAATTACCTGCCTGTCTGTCCGCCCCTGTACAGTGTGCTGCACACGCGAAGCTCATTGACGAGATTCGGCAATGGCTACGCTGATCGAACTCCTGCGCATGCGCAAAAGTGAAGTCATATCAGCTCAGCCATTGAAAGCAGCATGTGCTCGTTACTAGACATGTTCGCCGTCAATAAATTTGTTTTTCGTTTTGTTCCGTTTCGTATTAGAATTAATTCAGATTTCGTAATTCGTGTCCGAAATTTCGTATGAAATATGAATTTTCGTTAGGTTCGTTAACTTTTACAAATGTTCGTTATGATAAATTTATCATTATGAGGGGCTCCCACCATCCCTGTGCTGTGTTGACTTCCTGGGTTTTTAACTTTTAGGTTCGTTAACTTTTCGTAACAATTACGAATGTTCGTTAGGAATTTGGATCCTAAATTCATATTTCGTACAAAATTCGGAAGTATAGCAATTTGGTATTTCAGATCCTCCTGAATGTACGGAAATTCGTACGAATTTTCTATTCGGAAGAAACTAATGGCACATGTCTACTCGTTACCCAGAAGCCGGCCGCTCGAAGATGTCAGCGCCTAGCAGGGAGCTCTAGGATGTCACATCACTTGAGGAAAAGGTGGGTAGAGTTTTGTTTTAAAGTGGTTGTAAACCTCAGTCATGGAATCTAAGCAAAGTACATACTGTATATCTGTAGTGTTTACTCCAAAGCTCTAATGCCCCGTACACACGGTCGGATTTTCCGACGGAAAATGTGTGTTAGGACCTTGTTGTCGGAAATTCCGACCGTGTGTAGGCTCCATCACACATTTTCCATCGGATTTTCCGACACACAAAGTGTGAGAGCAGGATATAAAATTTTCCGACAACAAAATCCGTCGTCGGAATTTCCGATCGTGTGTACACAAATCCGACGGACAAAGTGCCACGCATGCTCAGAATAAATTAAGAGATGAAAGCTATTGGCCACTGCCCCGTTTATAGTCCCGACGTACGTGTTTTACGTCACCGCGTTTAGAACGATCGTTTTTTCCGACAACTTTGTGTGACCGTGTGTATGCAAGACAAGTTTGAGCCAACATCCGTCGGAAAAAATCCTAGGATTTTGTTGTCGGAGTGTCCGAACAAAGTCCGACCATGTGTACGGGGCATAAGTCTGAGCTGGGAAATGTTTAACAAATGACCTGCCCCAAATCAAGTGTTTTTCAAATGAGTATTTCTTTTGGTTAGGCATAGAACCCAATGAATTTTGTAAAAACAAATTGACCTTTGTGATGCCATGTGGTCAGCGAGTAGCATTCAAGGAAAGTTGTTTATCTGATGTCGCACAATTTTGCAATAAAAGACTATTTTTGAGATTCAAAAGTTCATTGCCACTAGGCATTAATACAACAATAAAGTTGCTGCAGCGTATATTTTTGTGCGCAGAAAGGGCAGGGAAGGTCAGAGGCCACCTATCAGGGACAATTCTTTGCCATAGCAATTTGACTCTTGTATTTATGCCTAGTGGCAAAGAACTTTTCAATGTTATCCTTTTTTTTCTGTAAAAAATTGAAATATGGATATTTTATATGCAGTTTCTTCGGTTCCCAGAAAGTCCCATTTATTTAAATAGATATTTTTGTTTTTGCAATTACCCAAATGTAAGTATTCCACACAATAGGCTATTCTTTTTGGAACCTTAAACCTCAAATAATTTGGTGGCCTTTACATAGGCTCAGATAAGCTATGAGCTATAGTGTTAAAATGGCAATGGACCTTAACAGGGCTGCTGTTAGAAATCACGGGGCCCCTATACAGCTTACCTGACAGGCCCCCTTCCCCCGTGTGAAAGTGACTGAGGATAGATTTATCAGTCCATTTCTCTGTAGACTCAGATGAATAAACAAGAAGCGCTCTGAAACTCATTCACAAGCTGAAGCATAATAAACACAATTCACTATGCTTCACTGATGAATAAAGTGATTGATAACAATCGCTCACTGTGTTCATTCAGGAAAGGAAGGGGCCAGTAAAGGACCGGTATATTTACCGGCCCCTTCCCTCGTTCTCCATCTTGAAACATCCACCTGTGTGCCGGCAGCAGTGTCGGCGGGAGAGGAGGGAAGCTGGCAGCCAGCCCTGCAGGGGGAAAGGGGCACACGGGGGGACCGGACAGCAGATGGAAGGGGCGCATGTGCTAGAACCAACCCCCCTGCAGTGCAGTCAGAGGGGGAAAGAAGAGGAGAAGCTGGCAACACTGCAGTGGGAGGCAGAAGAGGATCGGTGTCTGCACTAAGATAGTACAGCCAGACCTCCTGCTCAACAGGTGCCTGTGCCCCCCTTTGAACTGATGGGGCCTGGGCCCAGTACAGGAGGGCTGGCTGTACTGCCTTATCAGTGGCCCTGGACCTTGACTCCACAATCTGTCTAATCATTCCATTTTTTTTATAAAACTGAACCTCACAAAAAATTTCATTCAAATATATTTTCCAATTGCTACAAAGAATATAAAACCACTTTCTGTGCACAAAACACTTTTACAAACCCAGATATTACATTTTAAAATAGTTGTGAAACAATCACTGTGGTGTTCATAGTCTGAGCAGAGAACAAAGCTATGGGAGGAACCCAGCATGTCCACCCACTACAGAACTGAAGAGGAGCAGTGACTGGTCTTCGTAAATGGAAGTTCCGGCACCAAAGTACTGAAGTTGCTTAATCTTAGATTGCTGCAGATATCCTGAAGAAAGACACAAAAGACCAATACAATTAAATATTAGTACATACACATGCATGTCCAAGTAACACAAATATAACTATTTATGCAATATGTAGACAGCCCCAACTCTAGAATGATCTCTGCACAGCAGTATGTGGCAGGTAAAACTTTCATTCCACCAAAGTTTTTTTTACAAGATAATTGGAGATATAGGGATTGTCACCCATAAAAAGCCACTCAGCCAACAAGCAAAATATTTAAGCAAACTAACATTTCATCTGTTTGGAAATCAGAATGCTAATTCATTTTCCAGTGTCTGTGGTTTATATATTTTTCCCTTCATCCCAGAATTACTGAAATGGGATTAGGCATTCCAAAGCACCAGGTTACCAGAACATTTACACAGTAGGGATAGCCAGTTTATTAAAGCTAGGATAAAAAACAAAAGCTTTCAGAAGGTTAGTTGGATTGATGGTAAGCACGTTTAAAGCTAAAGTCAAGGTAGATATAAAAGGCACACATAATCAAGCCCTGTAGCATTATTACACCCATAAGTTTTTTTTTTTAACCGGAAGCATTTTAAGTACCTGAATTTGGCTTAGTATCAGCCTCTTCCAGTCTCAGTACAGTAGAGCTCAGGGAGGGACAAGCAACACAAGGAGCAAATCAGGTGTGTTGCAGTGCAAGAAGCATGCTGATAGGTGAAAAAAGCAGAGCAACAGAGAGATGAGCTAATCAATTTGCTGATTCTCCTAGATTCTCCCAGATTCAGGGTAGAGGTGGGAAGGAGACCTGAAAATGAAAGTGAAACTGCAGCATTGACCAGGTCCTCTTATCTGCAAGGCAGGGCAGTGCTGTGTGGCAGAGCTGTGTAAATCAGAACTGGGTGGATAAAAATACAAAGCCTATGGCAGGTAAAACAGTTCTCATATATGTATTTAATTTGTATATATAACTGTTTGCCTGTAAATCGGCTCTAAAGTGTATGTTAAAGTGGTTCTAACGCCAAGACATATTTTACCTTAAAGCAGAGCTCCAACCAAAAGGGGAAGCTCCACTTCCCTGTCCCCACCCCCCCTTTGCTGCCATATTTGGCACCTTTTGGGGGGGAGTGGGTACCTGATTTTGACAGGTACCCGCTCCCACATCTGGCTTTCTCAGCCCGCAAACAGAAAAAGAAGGAGGGCGCACTAACCTAGTGCATTACCACTAATAAACTTTATTGCAGCATAAAAACAGCAAAGATTATACTCACAAACGAGCTATCGAAACCAGCTTTAAAAAAGGGCGCAAGTGCGCTGTCCTATGGATCGACACACCAGGACCTATTGCCAAGAGGATCAGACCGGTGCAAATGGCCAATGGCTAACGCGTTTCAGGGGAGCACCCCCTTCTTCAGAGCCTGAACGGGCAATGGTTGGTCTCTCAAAGTTTCCTCTCTATAGATGTATATATGTGTGTGCATAAGTGCCTATGTCTACCACACCCAATTGGTAGCGACGCCCCCTCACAAACAGCAACACCTACCCATTTAGGCTTATTCTCCCTGGACCCCTCCCTCTAGGTACAAGCCCCATTTGCAGCCAGAGGATAGTACTAGTAAAAACAAGCAACAGGCCTCGCTCTGTGTTGCTTGCTATATCTTGAGCTAGCAAAAACGTAACAGAATCAGTATGGGCCACAAAAACAAAAGAGGGGGGGGGGGTGGTGCCACCGACCACACATACCTCTCCTCCTACATGCAGCTCAATAGGTATTCCCATGCCGAGGACAAACCGCAGTGAATGATACGGGGCTTCTCTGGCTCCCAGGAGCCATATGAATGCTGCACACAGCGTGTGGAACGCACGCCGCCCGAAGGACCAGGAAGTGCGGGCGTTCCTGCGTTCCACCCGCAGCTTCCGGCCGATCGTGACGTCAGTTCCCCCTCTACAAGCATCAGAAGACGCTGTGTGCAGGGGGCACGGCCCGGAAGCGCGGGTGTGTTTGCGTTCCACCCGCTGCTTCCTGCCTTCATGGGGATGCCTGTGAGTGGCCAGAACAGTCGGTGCGCGCGCATCCCCATTGGTCCGCGCGCCTCCCACCAATGACTCCACTGCTGACAGCCATCAAAGGCTGATATTGCCTGCACAGTACAGGCAGCATTCAAGTTCCAGCCACAGGCAGCTCGCAGCCCACATCACTCTAAAAGGACCATTCATAGGATGGAAATAGAGGGTAGAGATGTGGTTAATAGACGGCACATATGTATGGTAAAAAATAGAGATTAATCTCAAATGGGGAGGTAGGTGAGGAGATCAAAATCGATACCAAGTGGAAATGCTAGTGGATGATATTCCGTTAATGTGATCCGCAGAGGTATCCTTCCAAGGTGCAATAAGTTAATACAACACATAATATATATATGGTTCATAAATTTAAAACACGGTTGATTAGACAGCATAATATATATTTTTTTATAAAAAAAAAAAAATATATGTCCATCATAGGGCGGGACTGGGCGGGACTGCGAGAGGAGCCGAGATACACAGGACTGGCTCTGTGTATCTCGGCGGCGGCGCCATATTTAAAATGCAGATGACATTGACAAGGCTGCAGATAACACTGACAAGGCTGCAAATGATCTGACAAGGCTGCAGATGACACTGACAAGGCTGCAAATGATCTGACAAGGCTGCAGATGACACTGGTAAGGCTGCATTGATGGGCATTTAAATGTAAGTTTTTTCCTTAAAAAGTTTTTTTCCTTAAAATTCCCTCCTAAACTTGGGGTGCGTGTTATACGCCGGCACGTGTTATACGCCGATAAATACGCTTAACTTAGTCCTCACTCAATCCAACACTGTGCCTGTCTGTAGCGGCTTTCACAGGCTTTGCTGAGGCAGCGGGAGCTATTGGCTCCTACTGCTGTCAATCAAATTCTGTGAGTGGAGGGCAGGGCTGAACAATGCTGTGTATTTCTATGGATGCACATAGCCCAGTGCAGGGAGCGAGCCCGCACATCTGCCCCTATAGCAAGCACTTGCTTTGGGGGCAGAAGGAGAGGAGCGCTGACAGGGGAACCCCAGCAGAGGAGATACCATTGCACAGAGCAGGAAAGTATAACATGTTTTAATATTTTATATATAAAAAAATTATCCTTTATAACCACTTTAAGACAAAACTTCTTTTATAGTTTTGGATGGAGAAGGTAGGGGATTAGACCTTCTGTCAGTTTTTCTTTATAGTTTTCTTTGTCCCCAAAGGGGAGATTCATTTCATCTCTCCTGATGATCATTGTCACCAAGACTGAATGTGATGAGAAACTTTACAATTTTCAAAAAACAAGAGGTGAGGGTAAATCTTCCAGGGCGGACACCTGTTCTGGTGACAACTTTGTAAGAGAATTACCCTCACTCAGGGCTTTTTTTTCTTAGAGAATAGGTGCAGGAACTCACTTCACCCACCATGTCATGCCCTCTTCTGCCCCGTACCCACCTCCTTGCACCCCCCCTAATCTTTACCTCTTACCACCTCCTAGTGCAGACACAGCCACATGTCAAAATTTGACAGTTGTGCAGGAGCGGCTGCACAGTCTTGAGTGCAAACAGTGTGTTCGGGGCCATGGAGCCACTCCTGGTGGATGTCACATTTTGACATGCAACTGTGTCCATGCAGCAATGTATCCTGCAGTATTAGTACTTGCCATCAATCAGCCTCCTTGCTGAAAGGATACGTTTACCTTTGTTACATACAGTACAGTATTTAGGGTGCAACATGTTACCAAAGAGCACCTGCCCATACCCCTTTGATACCCTACCGTGACAGCGAGCATAGGATTTTCTCCCCCACACCTACTGTTACAATTTAAAAAGAGCGCGCAAGAGTTCTGTAAATGAGTAAACTGCAACTACCATCTTCCATTGCGGCAGACAGCTTATAGTTCTCAATGAACTGTGAGGGTACTGGTGAGTGCTTCATTGATCTTCCTGCTCTCCAGTAACTGTCTGCCCGTATGGGAGGTACGAGCCGACAGCTATACTGAGAGTTTCCAGGAGCCTGGCATTGCTGATCACGGGTATAATTATTTTTTACTTGCAAAAATATTTACATTTACTTTATTTTTTAAGTAAAGTTAGCCTTTAATGGATGGATGATGGTTCTATAACTGAAGGACAGAAGGTGAGGTGTTATATGGGGTAGTGCTTTAGGGGCGCTGATCAGCCTGGAACGTTTCTGCACTCAGAGCCTGCACTATATCCCAGCTTGCTTCCTTCAGTGACATTTCTTCCTGCACAGTGGCTGCAACTGAAGTGTGAGAAAGGAGTGTTTAGTGCACATGTGTCAAACACAAGGCCCACCAGGCCATTTCATGTGGCCCTCACACCTCTCCTGCAACTGCGGCACCTCCTTCGTCTCCACTCCCACCTTGTCTCAGCAGTCAGCAGCAGAGAGGAAGACAGAACTCCTCCTCCAGATTCTGCACTTCTTCTGTGCAGCCCCCAATATGCAAAGTGGGGCAAGCTTTCAGTGTAATGACTCTCCAGGCTGACTAGCGGCAGCCTCAAGTTCCAGTGGCAGCTCTAGGACAGGGACACTGAAGCTTTCCTTGCAGCCCTGAATGGTGGGACACAGTTATTGCGAGACACCTGGCTGAAGAACGTGCATACTGTTGCAATACCCAGATTGCAGGGATACAGGCAAATGTGGAGTACAGATGAATATTACTCTGCCAGGTACTGTCAGAACAGTTGCAACTACAGAATCAGTGTGGTCAAATGTGTCCGCCTGCTTACTCAATGGCCAGTAGAGTGGCAGTTTTCATAGTCAAGAGTAAAAATAGATCCCCCACTGCCAGTGTCCTCTGGTGAAGATACCAGAAAAAAATCCCTGTCCTCATTTTAGGGGCATTTCCTCTCACTTTCTGCTGCATCTTTGAGACTGGAAGTGAAGGAAAATCTCCCTACTGGGACAGAGACAGCAAAAATAACCTGAAGGATCAAAATCAAGAATACACCAATAAATACAGTGCCTTGAAAAAGAATACATACCCCTTGAAATTTTCCACATATTGTCATGTTACAACCAAAAACGTAAATGTATTTTATTAGGAAAGAAAATGATAAATGGTTTTCAATTTTTTTTACAAATAAATATCTGAAAAAAGGGGCATGCATTTGTATTCAGCCCCCTTTACTCCGATACCCCTAACTACAATCTAGTGGAATCCATTGCCTAAAGAAGTCACCTCATTAGTAAATAGAGTCCACCTGTGTGTAATTTAATCTCAGTATAAATACAGCTGTTCTGTGAAGCCCTCAGAGGTTTGTTAGAGAACCTTAGTGAACAAACACCATCATGAAGGCCAAATAACACACCAGACAGGTCAGGGATAAAGTTGTGAAGAAGTTTAAAGCAGGGTTAGGCTATAAAAAAACATCCCAAGCTTTGACGGTCGGACTTTAGTTTGACCGTGTGTAGGCAAGACTGCTTGAATGGAATTCCGTCAGAGAAACCTTTGGAGTTTATTCCGAAGGCAAAACTGGTCGTGTGTACGCGGCATTAGAAGAAAACCTGTTAGAGTCTACAAAAGACTTGAGACTGGGGTGGAGGTTCAACTTCCAGCAGGACAATGACCCTAAACATACTGAGTTACAATAGAATGGTTTAGATCAAAGCATATTCATGTGTTAGAATTGCCCAGTCAAAGTCCGGACCTAAATCCAATTAGGAATCTGCGGCAAGACTTGAAAATTGCTGTTCACAGACGCTCTCCATCCAATCTGACAGAGGTTGATCTAATTTGCAAAGAGAAAAATGTCACTCTCTAGATGTGCAAAGCTGGTAGAGACATCCCTAAAAAGACTTGCAGCTGTAATTGCAGTGAAAGGAGGTTCTACAAAGTATTGACTTAGGGGGGCTGAATACAAATGCACGCCACACTTTTCACATATTTATTGGTAAAAAATTTTGAAAACAATTTATAATTTTCCTTCCACTTCACAATTATGTGCCACTTTGTGTTGGTCTATTACATAAAATGCCAATAAAATACATTTAGGTTTTTGGTTGCAACATGACAAAATGTGGACAATTTCAAGGGGTATGAATACTTTCTCAAGACACTGTAAATCAACCAATAAATAATTGGGCTATACAGGATTATTGCAGATTAGCTCTGTGGCCCAATAATTTATGTATTGTATGCTGTCTGATGCTGAACGCTGATTGTCCTTTTTCAAGGAAGCTGAATAACAATTTATTCTGTTTAAAATGTAAAACACTTTAACTTATATATGTTTGCCCCTCTGCTTTTCCTTTGTTTTTCCAAATTGCAGATAATAAATAAAGAGCATGAAATCCACCCACACATGGTGTGAATGACGCACAGCCTTAATGGAAAGTTTTACGTCTGTCGGGAAAGATCTAATGAACATTCATGTGTCATGGACAGGCAGATTACAGTTTCCAGGTGACTGTTTAAAATGATGCAAAAACAAGCTGTGTACAAAATAGCAAAGTCACAATATTTATGTATACATCATCATAATAAATTCAATCAGATGCATTAATGTTATGTTGGACAATAAATGTGCAAGTTTTACAAGCAATATAAAAGATTTAAAGTGGACCTTTACCCACCAAATAAAATAAAAAAATACATGGTGCATGCAGCTCAGGGATAAACACTATAAAGGTTACTAGCTCATTTAACCACTTGACAACTGGGCACTTAAACCCTCCTTGTGACCAGATACATTTTTTAGCTTTCAGCGCTCTCACACTTTGAATGACAATTACTCAGTCATGTAATACTGTACCCAAATGAATTTTGTGTCCTTTTTTTCATACAAATAGAGCTTTCTTTTGGTGGTATTTGATCACCTCTGGGCTTTTTATTTTTTGCGCTATAAATGAAAAAAGACCGAAAATTTAGAAAAAAAAAACAATTTTTCTTTGTTTCTGTGATAAAATTTTGCAAATTATTAATCTTTCTTCATAAATTTTGCCCACAATTTATACTGCTACATATCTTTGGTAAAAATAACCAAAATTAGTGTATATTATTTGGTCTTTGTGAAAGTTAGAGAATCTACAAACTATGGTGCAAATCATAAAAAATTGATCACACCTGATGTACTGACGGCCTATCTCATTTCTTGAGACCCTGACATGTCAGGAAAGTACAAATACCCCACAAATGACCCCTTTTTTGAAAGTAGACAATCCAAGGTATTTAGTAAGATGCATGGTGAGGTTTTTGATGTTGTAATTTTTTCCCACAATTCTTTGCAAAATGAAGATCCCCCCCCCCACACAAAATTGTCATTGTAATAAGTTATTTCTCTCACATGGCATGTATATACCACAAATGACACCCCAAAATACATTCTGCTACTCCTGAGTATTACGATACCACATGTGTGGGACTTTTTCACAGCCTGGCCACATAGAGAGGCCCAACATGCAGGGAGCGCCATCGGGTGTTCTAGGAGCATAAATTACACATCTAACTTGTTGACTACCTATTACACTTTTGAAGGCCCTGGAGCACCAGGACAATGACATGTGACACTGACATGGCACTGATGACAGATGGCACTGATACGTGGCACTGACACTGATGTGGCACTGATGACAGATGGCACTAATACGTGGCACTGATGACAGATGGCACTAATACGTGGCACTGAAAACAGATGGCACTAATACGTGGCACTGACAGATGGCACTAATACGTGGCACTGATGACACGTGACACTGATGACAAATGGCATTAATATGTGGCACTGATGACACGTGGCACTGATGACAGATGGCACTGATGACAGATGGCACTAATATGTGGCACTGATGACACGTGGCACTGATGACAGATGGCACTAATACGTGGCACTGATGACAGATGGCACTAATACGTGGCACTGATGACAGATGGCACTAATACGTGGCACTGATTACACTGATGACAGATGGCACTGATACGTGGCACTGATGACACTGATGACAGATGACACTGATACGTGGCACTGATGACACGTAACACTGATGACAGATGGCACGTGACACTGACAGGTGGCACTGATGACAGATGGCACTATGTGGCACTGATGACAGATGGCACTTATACATGGCACTGGGGACAGATGGCAGTGGGGACAGATGGCAGTGGGGACAGATGGCAGGGACATGACAGCAGGGACAGATGGCAGGGACATGACAGCAGGGACAGATGGCAGGGACGTGACAGCAGGGACATGATGACAGGGACAGATGGCAGGGACAGATGGCAGTGGGAACACTTTTTTTTGTTTGTTTGTTATTTTTTTTTCACTTACCGCCGCAGCGGTTCGCTCTCCCTCCTCACACGCTGTCTCTGTGTGAGGAGGAAGAGCCACAGAACACCGGCGATGAGAGATGATCTCATATGTTTACATATGAGATCATCTCTCATTGGCACTGCCGATCGCGCTGAAAACGGCCGCTAGGATTGGCCGTTTTCAGCGATCTGTGACTGGCTGTGTCCAAGGGACACGGCCAGCACAGAACTTCCCCGATGCGCGCCCACGGGAGCGCGCAACGCGGAAGTAAACAGGAGGCCGTCCAGTGACGGCCTCCCGGCAACTAGCGTCCGTGCTGTAGCCGTCTTTCGGCTATAGCGCGGACGCCTAGTGGTTAAATAATTTTTGGTAAACTTATATTTTATTTTTTGTTCTTCTGGGTTACCTTGAGGCACTGATAATGGTGCACCCTGGGAAGGCTACATCACCAGTGCCTTCCAGGCACCTTATCTTGCGCATGTGCCATATGAGATCTGGGTAACTTGCTTTTGAACTATAACATTTAATAAATAGGGCTTTCTTTTGGTGGTATTTGATCACCTCTGCGGTTTTTATGTTTTGCACTATAGACTGACAATTTTGAAAACAAAAACAATATCTTTTACTTTCTGCTATAAAACATTCCCAATAAAAAAAATCTAAAAATCCAATTTCTTTATCAATTTAGACCAACATGTATTCTGCTACATATTTTTGGGAAAAAAATCCCAATAAGCGTATATTGATTGGTTTGCGTAAAAGTTATAGCATCTTTTGAAATGTTTGTACTAGTAATGGCGGAGATCAGTGGGACTGCAACATTGCGGTGGACAAATCTGACACTAAGTTACACCAATACAGTGATCAGTGCTAAAAAAAATGCGCTGTCACTGTATAAATGACACTGGCAGGGAAGGGGTTAACACCAGGGGCAATCAAGGGGTTGAGTGTGCTCCTAGGGAGTAATTTCTAACTGTGTGGGGGACTGATGCACTTGAGGAAAAGAGAGATGCGCGTTTCAGCTTAGCTGAAACACAAGGTCTCTCTTTTACACTCTGACAGAACAGCGGTCTGCCTTGTTTACATAGGCAGACAGCTGTTCTTTCTTTCTTCCGATCGATCGGCGGGTCCCTGGTTCCTGCAGTGTCCAATCACAGCAGGGGCAACCCTCCGGCGGCGTGCGCATGCCCCCTGGATCTCGTGCACAAAAACACATACCTGTACATGATTTTGCGCAGCTGGGCCGCCCTGCTGCAGTATATGTGCGGGGGGCGGTCCGGAACTGGTTAACACCTCAATACAGGGCACTTTCACCCCCTTCCTGCCCAGGCCATTTTGTAGCTTTCAGCGCTGTTGCAGTTTAAATTACAGTTGCGCGGTCATGCAACACTGTACCCAAATGCATTTTTTTAATCTATTTCTTCAAACAGATAGAGCTTTCTTTTGGTGGTATTTAATCACTGCTGGGATTTTAGTTTTTTACTAAAAAAAAAGAAAAAAAACAGAAAATTTGGGAAAAAAACGTTTTTCTTATTTTCTGTCAGTATGTTTTGTAAAAAAGTAATTTTTCTCCTTCACTGATGTGCGCCGATGAGGCTTCACTGATGCGCACTGATGGGCATTGATGAGGTGGCACTAATGGGCACTGATGAGGCGGTACTGCTGAGGAGGCACTAATATGCTGCACTGATGGGCACTGATAGGTGGCACTCATGGGCACTGATAGGGGCACTGGTGAGCACTGATGGGGGCACTGGTGAGCGCTGATAGGCGGCAGTGGTGGGCACTGATAGGCGGCACGGATAGGCAGTACTGATGGGCAGCACTGATAAGAAGCACTGATGAGCAGGCACTGATGGGCACTGATGGGAGGCACTGACTGGCATCACTTATAGGCACTGATTGGTGGCACTAATAGGCACTGATTGGTAGCACTGCTGGGGCTTTCCTGTAATCAGGGCACTGATGATCAGTGCCCTAATTACCTGCCCAGGTCTCCTCTGCAAGGAGATGCCGCTGATCGGCACTCCTCCTCTGTCAGTGTGAGGCGAGGAGAGCCAATTCATGGCACTTCCGTATTTACATGTGACCGGCTGTGATTGGACACAGCTCATCACATGGTTAAAGAGCCGCGGCTCTTTACAGAGATGGGGTCGTGCCGTGTCCTAGCAACACGGCGCAGCCATGATCGCCACACTGAGTGTCCCTGCGGGCGCGCGATAGCGGCCGTTCTGGGGCGCCATCATGACACCCCACTCTGTTCCTCCATGCTCACTGGAGCGCTGAGCTGTGTAATTATTCATTGAAGATGGATGGACATCGCGGGAATCTTTTTTTTTTTTAATAAAGGAATTGTCAGGAACTGACTGACTTTTTTTGGTGAATGGGTAGGGGTACAATGTTCCCAATACCATTCACATAGGGGGGGGACTGGGATCTGGGGGCCCCATAGTGTCCAGTGGAATATGTTAGTGACTGGTAACTGTATTTGTGGGCAGGTGCCCTTTCACCAATCTTGAGAACTTTGTAGGAACTTCCCGAAGAGTAATCCAAGTCGATTCTTCTTACTGCAGGTGGGCTGAGATGGCGATTTGTCTGTTGAAACAGTAAGTAGTCAGATTCTGCTGCATTCAATGATGCTGCGATGGTGTAGCGAATCTCATGTAGTGGGCAGCGTCTGACCCGCTCGGGTTGGAGCTACAAGAGCTGTATACCACATGGTAGGCCGCAATCCTCTCACACAGCGGCGAACAGGTGCTTACTTGATGGGACCAGGGAAGCAAGAGAGCTTGGGCTTGATCCCTTTATAGCCTCTCCCCTGGAGCAGATGGCTTGCTGGGAGGTGTAGTTTATGAATAGTTTTGCAGTTCAGGGATGTCTGTTCAGGAGACTACAGTTCCCACAATGCTCTTCTTGGCTCAGGAGTATGATGCATGTAATCTGAGCCCAGCACTAGGGGAATACAGAGTCAGTCTAGGAAGATAAAGGGCAAGTCTGCAGTGTCAGATAACTGTAGCCCGCTATCGGTTACATACCCCCCCCCACTTGAAAGTCTTTGGTCCCCAGAGACAGGATACAATCTTGTCAAAGAATTTGTTACTTAATGCATTTAAAGATTTGCAACTAGCTAGTTTACTAACCAGAATCTACAGTAGCAAACAGCTGACTAATAGAGAGATTCTCCAACAGTAAACTATACAAGTCATCAGACAAAGTTAAATCATTTTGGTGACAGGCCAGTAACAGACTAGTGCCCCACGCAATAGTGTCAGAGGGTGGAACAGGGTCATTCTGGTCATTCTTTACCAAAGGTTCAGTAGAGGAAGCTGGCACTTGGCTGAGACGTTGAGCTGTAGAAATTAGTTGATCTGAGTTTTCTCCAAGGGTGTCATATGTTAGTCTCTAAGGTGGACGGATTTCCTGTCTAAGTCTTGAATATTTATTATCTAAGGTTTCAGATTTACGATCCAGATCCCAAAAACTACAATTGGGCTATGGTTCTTCCAAGCTCTTAGGAGCAGTCTCTAATCCTGCGTCATGGGTGGGGGGGCTAGAACTCCTCCAAGATCTTGGACTTCAGAGTTGTCATCTGATTCTGGTTTAACCCCTCTAGTACCTCTCCCAGGGCATGGTACAGACCTCTTTGTCTCAAATTGCTAATGTTCTACCCTTTCGATATTTCAACCATGTCTTCTATTGGAGACTGAGAGACTCTAGTGGTATCCTTGAGCGGGGGAATCCATAACCAGTCAAGGGTCAGTTCTTCCTCATCACTCTCCTCTTCTTTGTCCTCTTGGGAGGTAGATTTAGGTGTCCGACAGGTTCTAGACCTCCAGGTAGTAGGGCAAGATGGAGGAGGTGGAGATACCTGAATAGCTTCTGATATGGGCAGTGGTGGTTTCCATGCCATGTCTTGAGTGGACCCATCTTCCCTTCAGGGCGCTTCTGGAAAACAGGAAGCCGAGATAATCATTTGCAGACAATGTATGGTTAAGAACACCATCGATCGGCCAACTTATGTTTTCCTGGCACCGCCAAGTTGCGTAACAGCACCCGATCTCCTGGTTGTAAGTCCTGAACCATCACCTTGAGATCAAAGTTCCTTTTGTTTCTCTGTTCTCTAGCATTGGAGGCCTCCTTGGTTTTCTCATAGGCAGTCTTCAAGTTTCTTCAAAGTCTTTCAACATACGATACGATACGATAAGAGGCCTGAGAAGTGTGGTCCAGGGATGTTCCGAAAGCTAGATCTACAGGCAAACAGGCCTCTCTCCTGAACATCAACCAGTAAGGAGAGTATCCGGTAGAGTCATTAACTGTGCTATTATACGGGTGGACTACTGCGGCAATGTAGTCACCCCAATGTTGTTTCTTTTCCGGAGGTAGTGTTCCTAGCATGTTTAACAGACTACGACTAAAACATTCCGGTTGTGGATCTCCTTGGGGATGATAAGATGTGGTTCTGGATTTTCGAATGTTCAATAGTTCACACAGTCTTCTTACCAGTTTGCTCTAAAAAATCCCGACCTTGATCCGAATGTAGACACGGAGGTAGACCATAACCATAATGGACGAAAAACTTCTCCACCAGAGTTTTGGCGACTGTACTGTTGGTCTTTGGTCGGGAAAGCTTGACCATATCGGGTGAAATGATCTGTCACAACCAGGACATTGCTTCGCCCACTCAGGTCAGGTTCTAGACACAAGAAATCAATGCACACCAGTTTCATTGGCCCTTGACTTTGAAGATGGCCCATTGGAGCAGCCCTATCAGGCAAAGTCTTTCTTTGGATGCACCGAATACAGGAACGATAGTAACTCTTGACTTCGGCCCTCATGGATGGCCAATAAAAGAGGTCCCTAACTAACTTAAGAGTTTATTCTGGCCCCAAATGCCCATAGTCATCATGAAGAGCTGTTAGTACTACAAGCCTGTGCTTTTCAGGAAGAAACAATTGACAAACACCTTCTGGTTGCTCGGATGGACCTTTCCTGTATATGACACCATCTTCCAACTGCATTTGTTCCCATTCCTTATGAACTACATTTGAGCCTTCAATAGAACTATTTAGCAGCATCCGAGGGTCCTGAACTAACAATGCCTTCTTAACAAGGTTGCATAGTGGATACCACACTGATCTCTTCCTTGATCAGCTGGGGCAGTTCTTGGCTGCACACTTGAGTCAAAACACAGTAATACCGGGGCACTCTGGCAGGGGTGACTCCCATGACTTCAGCTCCCATGGCACCTTTACGACAAATGTTCTACTCCCTGGCACACTGGGCAAACTTCTTCGGGAGTCAAATGGACCCAGTTCTTCACACCAACATCTGAAACATATCGTCTTCGGTATAGGGCATATGCATCCCAGTTTCCTACCCATGGCCTCTAAGTGAAGTATGCAAAATTTAATAAAGTGCACAAAGGGTTAAAAGCACTTACAAGATTGTTGAGTGTTAAAAGACATGAGAAAATCAGGAGTCCTCATCTGTGGCATGTGTCCATCCTCAGCATGGTGGTACAGAGCAGTGTAGAGCCGTCTGGCAGCTGTAAAGCGTTCTCATGCAAGTTGGAAAGAGGAGGCAGCAGGGAAGCCTGTATTCACTGTGGGACACACTACGCTGATGGTGTCAGTGTAGAGAAGGGTGTGGTAATGTGTTTCGGAGCATGTGCGGCTCCTTCATCAGACCTACGCCCATACTCCTCAAGCTGGCTTATGAATGGTGAGGGGGATGAGCAAGGGGAGGAGTGTGGGCAGATGTTGAATACACAATGATAAGGGAAGTGACCGATGTATTACGAGGACGGCCAAGACAACCGTGCACTCGCAAAATGGATCATTCACGTCAGTGCTATATACAATGAAGTCCTGAAGGAATTTGACACAGGGGTACAGGGCACAGATGGCAGTGGTTAAATTAACAATAATAAATAAATATACAAACGTAAGGTTGACATTGAATCAATACACAGGTGTGTTACATGGTCGGCTAGGTGTCTATATGCATGTGTTACAAAGGCGGCCGGGTGTTTGCACACATGCAAATAGGGTCGTAAGTCTAATGTTGAGTTGACAATGAATAAATCTACAGCCGTGTTACAAGGGCGGCGAGGCGTTTATACACATGTGTTACAGGGGCGGCCAGGCATCTATGTGCACATGTTACAAAGGCAGCCGGGCGTTTATACACATGCAAATAAGGTCGTAAGTCTAATGTTGAATTAACAATGAATAAATATGTAGGGAAACGTCGGCTAGAGCGACTGCTCATTGCACTGAGAGGCGGGACCGAGTTATAGTTAGCCTTCCCTGTCGCCTCAGCGTACTCCACGACCGCTCCAAGAGGGAACGTGAGACCGGGGGAGGAATAACGACACACCGGAACCAGCGAGAGCAGGGAGGAGCGTCTCCTCTCCACCACAGAGGGGCGGGGCTAAGCCAACTCTGCTGCCTAGGACACTTGCACCCGGGCCACCTCAAACCGTGCCTTCTATGGTAGCTGCCATCAAGGATCCCCATTTTACAAACCAGATTGACCCAGTGGGTATATGCCCATCTTGGTCCATTTTTTCTGGTAAGCCTCCATTCAGAGCGGTGGTGGATCTTCTATCAACACACTTTCTACTTCTTTTTATGTCACATTTTGTTGCATCACTTTTATGGACTAAACATATGTGTCACTTATATATGGACTGGGTTCACGCATTTTACATCATTATTTTATTATAATTATTTTCTACACTGTATTTTCACGTGGTATCCCAGATTTGCAAATATTAATAGTTGTAATATATTGTGCATAGGATAGCGCTTCGATTCAGCGTTCTATAATCTATGCTCATCCAAATGGATCCCTTTTTCTTGTGCACCACACAATGGGGGAGGCGTACACACTCCTGGACTCTCTAATATCCCCAGACTTCTGCAGTTCGGGCAGCTGCTCCCAAACATCTTCAAAGTCGCTCAAAGGGATCTCTCTCAAAAAGGCTCGCCTTTGCTCAGTCGAATTCGGTGCTGTGCGCTTTTAGCACAACCTACATCAAAGTAATTTTTAGAGAACATCTCTTCCCATCTGGCTAAGTGAGCTCTAACCCTTTCTTCCCACTTGGGAGACAAAATTAGACATTGAGTGTGGTATTCTCTTCCAGGGTCCCCTTCAGCGACCCTCCGAACTAAGTCATCCACTGTCACAGGAGTAGCCGCACGCACTCTTCCAATTAACATGCAAGCCTTCAGACTGGCTGACAGATTGTGTTTCGAACACTGACAGGGATTTTTCCCCCACCCCTTAGTAACATCCTGGTGGGCACAATTTCTGGAACCAGCTCTAACTCGATGTCTTCCTCCAATGGGTCAGCTTCCAGCACCACAAAGGGGCCTGGCTGGAACCAAGACAGCTTGACAGTGGCCTTCATACAGGCTCTTTCTCCGGGTTGCAATCTCTCTTGAGTGTTCAGCCGCCACAATCTTCCCACCCCTTCGGCAGGCGCCTTTTGTTCCTGCACTACACGCTGGGTGTGAATCATCTCCACAGTAGAACCCTTCACAGCCAATGGAGTGAGCAGTATTCTCACAAGGTCTGTATTAGTTCCTATCAATAAAGAATTCTGTCCTGCCCAGGGGGCCGAGGGCATTCAACTGCCAAGGTGTCAAACATTTCTGTCTTCCTGGTCAATGAAGGATCAAATGTTATCTTGATAGAATATATCCATTGTAAGGGAACTTTTGTGTACCAGTACCCCAGTTCTCCAGCTCCTCTAGCTTACACAATGACATATGCTTCAGATGTTTGTCATAAAAATCCCTATATAACAGTGTCTCCTGGGCTCCAGTATCTAGCAGCGCTTTGGAGTTGATCCCTTCCACTTGAAGCAAAATTATTGGAGAAGGCCCTACCAAATTCTTTGACAGACTCCTCGTTTGTGACCCTACAGTCTGGGCCCTAACCAGCCCTAACCAGCTTCTCTTGCGGCCGTAAAGTCTCTTTGATAGCTCGACTAGGAGGGAGAGCATTGACCTCTTGTGCCTTTCTTCTCTTCCTGAGGAACTGACTTTTAGATGCAGGCAAAGGAGAAGAGGGACAAGTAAAGGGCTTTTTGCCTCATTCTTGACTCTTTCCAGGCTTTGGAGCTCTGTTTTCTCTGTCTTTAAAGCGGTGTTCCGGCTGAAATGTTACTTTTTTAGATGAAAATACCACTATAATACTCATGCTTAGTGTAGTCTACTAAAGGTATTGTGTAAACTAAGGGCCGTTTTGTATATGTGCAACGTTTTTTCCTTACCTTAGGAAGTCTCTGCACGCCACGGCCATCTCCTGTGTGGGCATCTGAAGCCGCAGTGTATTACTTCCTGGATTCCGTGCATGCTGGCTACCCAGCATGCACCTGCCGATCTAGCGCATGCTCAGTGTGGTGCGAGCAGTATAATAGCTTGTAGGTGGGGTTTCCATAGCAATAGCGGTGTCGGAGCGGCGCCTCCCCTTTGCTATGGAAACGTATTGCCTCCTGGGATTGATGACACACTGTTCCCAGGAGACATTGCAAAGCCGGAAATGACGTGTGGAGCTGCGGCTACTGAGAGAAAGTGAAAAAAGAAAAAAGCTATAATAAAGCGATCCCAATTTTTTTTTTTAAATGCCAATTCATTTTAAGGGTACACATTAGTGCTGGATGGTGAGGAGTGTAAAATGTGGGTGGAACTCCGCTTTAAGAGTATTTTCTGTAATGCTTTTAACACTTCTGCAAGCAACTCCAGACTGATTCCTGCTTTGGGACACTTAGCCTTGAAGTTCCCAAATTCCTCACATCCGAAACATCTCCTTTATTTGGTTTGGGGCAACCCTGACCCTTCTGGTTTAAATCTTGTCTCTTACATCTTCCCTTGAGTCTCCATGACTCGCATCAAAGCCTGATACATCTGAGTTTGAGCCTGAGCAACTTGTGTCTTCAACTCTACTGGCTCTGAGTCGCCAATTGACTTTTTGCTGTCAGGACTGACAGACCCCCCCCTCGCTCCGTCTGTCTCACTGTCGTAATCCGAACAGCTAGGTTCAGCATTGACAACACGGGCAGAGGCTTTTTCTCTCCATCCTCTACTGGCAGCCAACTCTCTCATCCCCTGACTCTTTTCCTCCAATAAAGCTTCTTCCTCCCTTACTTCTCTCATCAACTCAGGGTAGGTTGGACCTGCCCATGCTCCTTTCATCAATAACTTCAAGACATTGGGATGGTTTGGACAGGCCCCTTGTAAGACCCGATCCAACTGAGCTTGGTCGGCATCCTTTTGATCAATGCCCTTCTTAAAGTTGTTGTTAACCCAATTGCCCCAAATTAATCAGCACACAGTACATGGTTCCCTTTGCATTGCAGCATCTTCTTCTTCTTTTTTTTTTTTTTGTGTAAACACCTTTTATTTTCATTTTTTAACTCTATTACTTGTCCTATTTCATCTCTATATTTGAGCCGAGGGAGCTGAGTAGGAGGGACACAGATTCCTTCTGAGGTATGCAAGATACCTCAGAAGAGGAATCTCTTATCTTCCTCTTTGGCCGTCAATGCAATGTGTACAAGAGGAGAGGAGAGAGGGGAGGGGGGAGGAGGAAGGAGAGGGGCGGAGAGGGGCATGGCTGGGAGTGTAGGAGATCTTCCTTATTCATTCCAGACTACATGTTGACAGGCAGAGGAAAAGGGAGCTGAAAACAGGCAGAGAGGAGACCAATTGAAACCAACAATCTGATGAAGGTCACAGATCACTCTTCATGGTGGAACACCTCACAACTTTAGTTTTAGCCAACATGGCCCAGGTGATCTCTTCCTGTAACTGCTGGCAGCATTCAGTCCAGCACAATCCTGGCAGTACAGCTTTCTGGGTTAGTCCCCATTAACAAAGAGCTTTGTGCATAGAGTGGCTTCAGCAGAGCGTCCTTTAACTCCACAAGTGCACATTTGTAATCCACAAAAAAGAGATGACATTGGTATCTCCATAACAGGCACCAGTAGTATCTGGGAACTGGCAGTGTTGCATCTTCCCCTTTGACATTTACGGTAACAACATAATATTTAGCATCTTTCTTGTCGGGCCTTTGGAGGATTACACTGTCCAGATTAATCTTCCGGCCGTAGCTCCAAGTATCTACTACGGAGTGATATTTGGCAGCCACCTTAGGTGACAGTTTAGGAAAGTCCAGGTGAAGAGGAATCCATAGGAAGCTGCGCAGCCTCATCCACCCACTGGGCCCCTTTGTCAAAGATTTCGTCGTCCAGATGAGCGGGTACATATTGATACAGGTACCTGTATTCCATGGCTACTTTCTTTATTATGATTCGCTGTATTTTAGACCACCTAGGCAGGGTTTTAGGATCCCTGTATCCGCATAGGACCCGGGCAGCTGGAGCACGCTGAACTAAGCACCCAGCAACCACATCCAACTTGGGGTTGGGCTTGATATTAGGCATAGGCGTGATAGGGTGAACTTTGGGAACCCATTGAGCCCAACGATCTTCCTCAAACGATCTAGAGATGCTGATCAGCGGGGACGCGTTGGCAGACAGCTTGATCTCCATGTTATTAGCAACCGCCGGGGGAACTTCACTCTCTTGCACATCACTCATCTGTTCCTCATCGCTATCGCTCCATTTCCCGTTGCACGACAAGGTATCGGAAAAGAGTTTGGATAGACCGTCAGACGGGATGTCTGAATCGGTGATAGTGGAGCACTCTTTGGCCAGGATGTAATTGTTACATAGTAGGTGAGGTTGAAAAAAGACACAAGTCCATCAAGTCCAACCTATGTGTGTGATTATGTGTCAGTATTACATTATATATCCCTGTATGTTGTGGTCATTCAGGTGATTATCTAATCGTTTCTTGAAGCTATCAATGCTCCCCGCTGAGACCACCGCCTGTGGAAGGGAATTCCACATCCTTGCCGCTCTTACAATAAAGAACCCTCTACGTAGTTTAAGGTTAAACCTCTTTTCTTCTAATTGTAATGAGTGGCCACGAGTCTTATTAAACTCTCTTCTGCGAAAAAGTTTTATCCCTATTGTGGGGTCACCAGTACAGTATTTGTAAATTGAAATCATATCCCCTCTCAAGCGTCTCTTCTCCAGAGAGAATAAGTTCAGTGCTTGCAACCTTTCCTCATAACTAAGATCCTCCAGACCCTTTATTAGCTTTGTTGCCCTTCTTTGTACTCGCTCCATTTCCAGTACATTCTTCCTGAGGACTGGTGCCCAGAACTGGACAGCATACTCCAGGTGCGGCCGGACCAGAGCCTTGTAGAGTGGGTGAATTATCGTTTTATCTCTTGTTGATCCCCCTTTTAATGTATGCCAATATTCTGTTTGCTTTATTAGCAGGAGCTTGGCATTGCATGCCATTGCTGAGCCTATCATCTACTAGGACCCCCAGGTCCTTTTCCATCCTAGATTCCCCCAGAGGTTCTCCCCCCAGTGTATAGATTGCATTCATATTTTTGCCACCCATATGCATTATTTTACATTTTTCTACATTGAACCTCATTTGCCATGTAGTCGCCCACCCCATTAATTTGTTCAGGTCTTTTTGCAAGGTTTCCACATCCTGCGGAGAATTTATTGCCCTGCTTAGCTTTGTATCGTCTGCAAATACAGAGATTGAACTGTTTATCCCATCCTCCAGGTCGTTTATAAACAAATTAAATAGGATTTGTCCCAGCACAGAACCCTGGGGAACCCCACTACCCACCCCTGACCATTCTGAGTACTCCCCATTTATCACCACCCTCTGAACTCGCCCTTGTAGCCCTTGTGTTTGGCACTCGCTTTGACGGATACAACTTTAGCATCGCCATTAACGGCCACAGGCATCACCTCCCCTAGAGGCACACCAGTCTCACTCCTGACTGGCTTACCTGGTTCCGGTACTTTCTTTCCGGGTGGCTCGTACATCAGAGTGAACAGCAGGGCCTAACCTCGGCCTCTAGGTGCAACTGGTGCATTGGGTCCTGGGGTGGTCACCGATGCAGTGTTAGCAGCTTCCTGCACTACACTACTGACAGCAAGTGGGCTCTCGCTATCACTCCCAGGCGGGACAGCGATATTCTTGTCTCAGTCAACCTGTAGTATCCGAGGAGGTTGGGTTGGGGCGATAATCTCAAACAACTGTTTCCCACAACATCCACAGACGATCCAAGGCCTCAACTGCGTGGTCAGGCCGGAACATCATTTAAAGATCAGTCCTAGAGCCTCAAAGCCTCCCACGGTATATAGGGCAATCTTACTCCTTGTTTACCGCACCCCGGTGTCAGGACAGGTTTCAAGTCACTCGGCCCGAAACAAACACTCAAAGCGTACTTTCTCCAATTCGCCATCTCACTCACGAACTGCGCCATCTCCTTCACTAACCCACAATCAGACGCTCGTGGCAGCACTTTCTTATCCTTCTCTGCAGAGCGGAGGCTCCACCACCTGCCAACAGATAGGTTCTCCCAACAGGCCAAGGGATTCAAGAAAACCCCTACCCATTAGCTGAGACACCCCACATACCCATAACCTGAGCTTGGGTTGCCCTTCTCATATCTAGTACCACCAAGTACCCGGCCACCTAGTGATAGAAGAGAAAAGTGCAACAAGGCCAAACTTAGGGAGAAATCAATGGATCTCTATCAATCACCAGGCTAACTACTCCTGGCAAGTAAATTTGTGAGGAGCTCCCTGCCTAAACTACTGGGTGCTATATATATATATATATATATATATATATATATATATATATATATATATATATATATATACACACATACCTTATTCCTCTGTTTTAGAGGTGATCATGTGACCACTGTTCTCAGCTGCATAAGGGGCTTAGACAGATAGGGGTCGAGATTCCTTGTGATGAAGGGGGGGGTGTGGCAGCAGAAGTCTGACCAAGCACAGGCACAGTCTTGTGTGAAATGCAGACAGAAATACACTGTGATAAGGTGGGCAGGGGGACATCAGCAGGAGACAGAAACTTCCCAGTGAAGAGCTGTTCAAGAGGCGGGAATCTCACTATTGTAGTAGAAAGCAGCTAAAGTGTAAAACTGACCATTCTGGGATACATGAACTTCCATGCCCTATCGTGGTCAGTTTGAAATGCAAAGCAAAGTGAACAGAATTTTTTTGAATACAAGTACATGGTAAGACTGGTACATATCACAAATATAAAATGTAGGGGTAACATACACTTTAAGCAGAGCATCATGTAATGTTCTGCAGAAATGGATAGTCTACTGGAGAAGAATACTGTTTACCAATGCTTATCTCGTGAATTAAACAACAAATATGTGATATAAGAAAGTCCGTTTGAATTCTGCTCTGTTGGTCTGGATTCTGGGTGACCTTAAACCTTTAGTTCATGTCAGGGCTACTGAGAACAAAGATAAGGACAATCTCTGACTATGTCAACAGATTCAGAGATGAGATGGCCCTGATGCTTGTTAACCCTTCTGCAGTGAAATTCATAGGGCACAAGTCCTTACACACAAGCATGGTAAATATATCACCCATACTGAATTACTAAAAGTGATTTACCAAAGTCTGAAATGAAGCAAAGTGAACCTGTGTTAATATATTGAGCAAGGAATTTTGATGTAGGAAGTAAACATAGGTTCCTCACACTTTAAACAATCAAGTCCAAGTTAAAGCTAAACTCCAGGAAAACAAAAAGTCCTCTCTTAAAGTGGAGCTGCACCTACACTGCAGGGGTTATGTGCCCAATTATATTTATGGGGACCAGTTAAAGCAGTTTTACTTAACTGATCCTCAGCTCTGACAAGCTCTTCTGTGTTGCTAGCCTGATCCCTGCAGCCTCTCCCCTGCACTCAAAGGTCTTATTATGTCATTAAAGGGGTTGTAAAGGTAAAAGTTTTTTTCACCTTAATGCATTCTATGTATTAAGGTGAAAAAACATACGACAATACCAGCCCCCCCAGCCCCCCCCATTTACTTACCTGACCCCTCGAAAGTCCCGCGCTCGCCCCCGACATCCTCTTCGCCGCTCAGCCTGGCCGTTGATTGGTTACAGTGGATGGATTGAAAGCAGCGCAGCCATTGGCTCGCGCTGCTGTCAAACACATCCAATGACCGGGGGGCGGGGCCGAGTGATACAGTGAGCGGCTATGGCCGCCGGCTGTATCACAGGGGCGCGCCTGCAAGCACTCAACACCATGCAAGGGAGCTCGCATGAAGGTTTTGAGTCCTTGCAGGGGGGGGGGAGCCGAGACAGCCGCCGAGGGACCCCAGAAGACCAGGTTTGGGGCCACTCTGTGCAAAACGAGCTGCACAGTGGAGGTAAGTATAACATGTTTGTTATTTAAAAAAAAATAAATAAATTATCTTTATTGATCCTTCAAGGAATAGTCCACTGCCAAGTGTGAAAGCATTAAACCAGGTATTGGTAGGTTTGGCCATGTGGGCAGGTGCCAAGTCCTGCACAAGTTTGATAATTGGAGAGCAGGCTAGAGAACTGACCACGCTGAGCTCTCATGCCTAGTGTGATCAGTTTTTAATAGAAAAGCAGAGAGACTGGCAGGAACACCAGGGATTTTATACAAAGGAAGCAATACAAAGAGAACAGGATACTTCTTTATACAAGTACATGGTACAGCAGGCACATATCAGGAATATGAAATTCTGGGTTTACAGAATTTTCTTTGAAGATATTAGCATAAAAAGATAATATGGTCACATTGCAGGTTGTTGTGGGCATCACCAATCAGGTAGCAGTGACAGCTGGTTGTAATTTTTTTTGGGGCAGACGGCAAACAGTGCACCCACATGACAGTCTGCAGAAACACAGGCGAATAGAGGTTAAAAGGCTACAAGGATACAGATAAGAAGAGGATGGAAGCCTGAAAAGGCACAGGTCAGGGAAGGTGACAGTCTGCAGGGACGAAGGGTTGAGGGTAAATGACTATAGGGATTCAGGCTACCCCCCCTTCAGTCTATTATGAATGCTGCTGCTAGACTAATACACCTCACTAATCGATCCGTGACTGCTGCTCCTCTCTGCCAATCCCTTCACTGGCTTCCCCTACCCCACCGTGTAAAATTCAAAATGCTAACCATAACATACAAGGCCATTCACAACATCGCCCCCATCTACATCACCAACCTCATCTGCAGATATCGCCCAAATCGCCCCCTCCGCTCCTCCCAGGACCTCCTGCTCTCTAGCTCCCTTGTTACCTCCTCCCATGCTCGCCTTCAGGACTTCTCCAGAGCCTCTCCCATCCTCTGGAATTCCCTGCCCCAGTATGTCCGATCAGCCCCTACCCTGTCCACCTTTAGGAGATCCTTGAAAACTCATTTATTCAGGGAAGCCTATCCCAAACCCACATAACTGTCCCTGAGCCACCCCCATCAAATCATTTTTTGCAGCTATTACCTTTTGTACCACCACCCCCTCCCTTTAGAATGTAAGCTCTACGAGCAGGGCCCTCCTGTACCTTTTGTATTGAACTGTACTGTAATTGTGTTGTCCCCCTTATACATTGTAAAGCGCTGAGTAAACTGTTGGCGCTATATAAATCTCGTATAATAATAATAATAATAATATAGGGATAAAGATGAGGAGATGGCGACAGGCTGTATAGTAGGGGTGAGTGACAAGCTGCAGAGACAAAGGTGAGCTAACAGCCTGCAAATGCATAGGTGAGGGGAGGTGACAGTCAACAGGCTGTCACCTCCCCTCAAAAGCCAAATATCCATTCTGTTAAACTCCAACACCAGACTTTTTGTCAGGAACCATGAATCAGACTGAGACAGATGTGCAGTAAAACTCACACTCTTTAATAAAATGGAAGAATGATACAAACAGTGCAAATGTAGTCAAAACATAGCCTGGGTATGGTAACCAGAGCAGGTAGTAAGAACAAGCCAGTAAAACAGGAATCCAGAGATCAACGTAGTCAGAAGCAGCAAACAGGATCAGGAATCAGAAGGGAAGTCAGCCAGGCCAAAGTCTTTAACAGGAAAACACAGCAGAAAGTATACGGATATGCTGACCAAGCCAAAAGGCACAGGAGATCTGGTTCAGGGTGTTTAAATAGCCAGCAGGCTGATTGACAAGCAGGATATCATCATCAGGTGAGTCACTGTGGAATGATGAGTGCTGCCAATTATCCGAGAGAATACGGAAAGGCCCAATAAACTGTGGTGCCAATTTCAGTGAACACGGAGTCGGAGGTTGCGAGATGACAGCCAGACCCTCTCCCCAACTTGGTAGTAAGGCGCAGGTAGGCGTCTGTGGTCAGTCTAAAGTCTGTACCTATCATTGGCACCTCGCAAGGACTCTTGGACTTGTACCCAAGTGGAACGAAGACCACGGAGATGCTCCTCTAACGCAGGAATGCCCTGAGGAACAAATTAGTCAGGCAACATGGATGGTTGGAAACCATATTTCGCCATAAACTGAGACAACAGGGAAGTGGTATTAACAGCACTATTGTGAGCAAACTCTGTCCAAGGTAAGAGGTCTGACCGTGGACAGAAATATAGCAACGTAGAAACTGCTCCAAGGACTGTTTGGCTCATTCTGCAGCCCCATTAGATTGTGGGTGATACGCAGAAGAGAAGGAAATCTGAATTCCCAACTGTGCACAAAAGGCTCGCCAAAACCTGGATACAAACTGACTACCCCTGTCCGAGACGATAACCTTGGGTAGCCAATGTAATCGAAAAGATCTCCCGAGCAAAAATGGATGCCAGTTCTTTGGATGTGGGCAATTTCTTAAGTGGAATGCAATGTGACATTTTCGAGAACCGGTCAACCACCATAAGGATAACTGTGTTGCCCTGGGAGTTGGGTAACCCCACAATAAAATCCATAGACAGGTGGGTCCAAGGCCTCTTTCCATTGGGTATGGGTTGCAGGAGGCCCACTGGAAGGTATCGTGGTGTCTTACTCATAGCACACACGGAAGAGGCAGCTACGAAGGTGGCTACATCAGCACAGAGACTAGGCCACCAGAATTGTTGGGAAATAGCCCAAATGAGTTGATTCTTCCCTGGGTGACCAGCTGCCTTGGGAGAATGGTAAGTCTGGAGCACAGCGGTGCGAAGACTCTCAGTGACCAAATAGCGGTCACAAGGTTTCTCAGGCAAGAATTCTGTCACCCAAAGGTGAAGTGAGACTGGTACGAACTGTAGCCAGAATACAATCGGGAGGTATCACAATAACAGGTATCGACTCCATCTTAGTAGCGGAGGAAAAATGTTGCAACAATGCATCAGCCCTTACATTCTTAGTACTGGGTAAGAATGAGACTATTTAATTTACGCTAGAAAAGAAAAGAACCCATTGTGCCCTTTTGGGAAAGAGGCATTTAGCCTCAGACAAGAATGTGAGATTCTATTGGTCAGTCAGAATGAGAAGCGGCACAGTGGTACCTTCGAGGAGATGCCACCATTCTTTAACCGGTTCAATACAGGGCATTTTCACCCCCTTCCTTCCCAGACCAATTTTTAGTTTTCAGCGCTGTCACACTTTAAACGACAATTGCGCGGTCGTGCGACGTTGTACCCAAACAAAACTGATGTCCTTTTTTCCCCCACAAATAGAGCTTTCTTTTGGTGGTATTTGATTACGTCTGCGGTTTTTATTTTTTGCGCTATAAACAAAAGAAGAGCGACAATTTTGAAAAAAAACACAATATTTTTTACTTTTTGCTATAATAAATATCCCAATTTTTTTTAAAAAAAACAAATTTTTTCCTCAGTTTTGGCCGATAAGCATTCTTCTACATATTTTTGGTAAAAAAAATCGCAATAAGCGTATATTGATTGGTTTGCGCAAAAGTTATAGCGTCTATAAAATACGGGATAGATTTATGGCATTTTTAAAAAAAAATTATTATTTTTTTTTTTTTACTAGTAATAGTGGCGATCGCAATTTTTTTTCATAACTGCGACATTATGGCGGACACATCGGACACTTTTGACACATTTTTGGACCATTCACATTTATACAGCGATCAATGCTATAAAATTGCATTGATTACTGTGTAAATGTGACAGGCAGCGAAGGGGTTAACCACTAGGGGGCGGGGAGGGGTTAAATGTCGCGGCCACCGGGCACACGCACCGGGACCCGAGCAACGTCCGGGAACCCGAGGCTGTCATATGACGTCCACCCAGGATAGGAGATCCCATCTGTGGACGTCATATGTACATACGCGGGTAGGGAAGTGGTTAAGTGCAGGTGACAATTTCTTGGAAAAGTAGCCACAAGGATGCATAGCGCTCTCAGAGGTAGGACGATGAGACAGAAGGGAGCCAACTCCAGTCTCGGATGCATCAACCTCAAGGATAAAGGGTAACGTATGGTCAGGATGTGCCAACACAGGAGCTGAAACAAAGGCAGCCTAGAGACTCTCAAAGGAATTAATGGAATCCAGGGACCAATTCTGTGGGTTATCGTCCTTTCTGGTCATATCAGTGAGGGGCTTGACCAGAGACGAGAAGTTACAAATAAACTTCTGATAATAATTGGCAAAGCCAAGAAAATGTTGCAATGGATGTAAACCCACTGGTCAGGGCCACTGTAGGACTGCCGAAAGTTTCTCTGGGCCCATTGAAAAACCAGCAGTGGAAATGACATAACCCAGGAATTTAACCTATTCACGATGGAACTCGCACTTCTCCAATTTACAATACAGGTTATTTTCTCTCAGCCCCTGAAGCACACGACAGACATCTGCATGGTGGCTCTAGGAGGAAATGGAAAATATGAGGATATCGTTGAGATATCGTTGATGAATTCCTGAAAAACTGCCGGAGCATTGCAAAGGCCAAACGGCATTACGAGGTACTCGTAATGGCCTGTTATGGTATTAAATGCAGTTTTCAATTCGTTGCCCTCCTTCATCCTCACAAGATTGTATGCCCCACTCAAATCAAGCTTCGTGAAAATCGTTGCTCCCCTAAGGCGGTCAAATAACTCCGTAATTAACGGAATCGGATAAGCATTCTTAATTGTGAAACAATTGAGACCTCTATAATCAATACAGGGTCTCATTCACTGCTCTTCTTCACAAAGAAGAAACCAGCACCAGAAGGAGACGAGGATTTGTGGATGAATCCTTTAGAAAGTGCGTCGGCAACATACTCCTCCATGGCTTTGTCTCCCGAGACAAAGGGTAAACCCGGCCACGAGGGGGTATGGCACCAGGCTGAAGGTCAATTGCGCAATCATAAGACCGGTGTGTAGGCAAACTACCGGCTTGACCTTTGTCAAAGACATTGCCAAAATCACGGTACTCCTCCAGTAGGGAGGAGAGTGAAGAGTTGCACAAGACCTTAGCCACTTTCTGAAGACATGTCTTACTGCATTGTTGTGCCTCTGTAACCAAGGATAACCAATAACCACCGGAAAATGAGGTGAGGAAATGACTTGGAATTGGATTATCTAATGGTGAAGAGCCCCTACGGCCATGGTCAATGGAGCAGTCTCATGAGTCACATGGGCAGGCTGTAGAGGTCTCCCAGTAATAGCCTCAATGGCAAGTGGAGGGGCACGAAGCTGCAGCGGAATCGAGTGCTTGGACACAAAGGCACCATATATGACCATGCCTGCAGCCCCAGAGTCAATTAGAGCCTGTATCTCGATGGACGACACAGACCAAGAAAGGGTAACCAGAAACCAGGGGCTTATCCTTCTGGATAACCGGGGACGTAACAATGCCACCTAAGGTCTGTCACCTACAGGACCTCAGGTGCAAGCATCTCCCGGACGTGTAGGGCAAGACTTCAAAAAGTGACCTGCCTGGCCACAGTAAAAGGCACAATCTCTCCCTCCTCCTAAAAAACCTCTCATCGGCAGAGACGTGTGAATTCCAACTGCATTGGGTCTACCTCACTGACAGACTCTGTACCAGGAGGTATGGGAGGTGAGGGAGTCAAGGTTGGGACTACAAAGCTCGGAGCCAAACAAACAGGAGGCTTCCTTTAAAGTGGATGTAAACCCAATGTCATCCTTTCTAAACTACTGCCATGGGGGTTATCTATAAGGATATACATGCCTCCTGCATGTATCTTTACCTGTCAAATGTCTCCCCTCTGTCTGTTATTAGACCCAAAAAACTGCATATTCTGTGGGTGGGTCTGTTGTCTGGAGCTCGGTGGGTGGAGTCGTGATGTCAGTAGACTCCCCGCCCACCTCTACACTCCTTGTCAATATGCATTTTCTCCTGTTTATTTCTAACACTGAACTTCTGCTGAACTTCTGCTATGATCTCTAACATCCAGTGAAAAGACAGGAAAGTAACCACATGACTTCAGCATGCCAAATCATGCTGAGGTGTGGAACAGCCAATCCTTGCAGAGCTGCTGAAGAAATGAGTGGGGAGGGAATTAAAAAAATAATGCATGTGTCTTAGGCTGTTACTCACAGCAAGGGGGAGTATTTGACAAAGTTTTTCTCAGTTTGTCGAGATTTTTCTCACTGAACAATAAAAGAGGATTGCTCAGAGATGGATTAACTCTGTGTGGCAAGACTGGGCTCAAATGATAGGAAATCTTATACTCTACAGTATGATATCCAAAAAAAAAAAAAAATTTTCGGGTTTACATCCACTTTAAGCATTCCTTAAAGGAAGGTCTCTCTCGGAGTCTGGAGTCAATGAGAATGGCAAACGTGATAAACTTCTCTAGCTCAGTGGGAATGTCTCGGGCTGCTATCTACATAGTTACATAGTTACATAGTAGGTGAGGTTGAAAAAGACACAAGTCCATCAAGTCCAACCTATGTGTGTGATTATGTGTCAGTATTACATTACATATCCCTGTATATTGCGGTCATTCAGGTGATTATCTAATAGTTTCTTGAAGCTATCAATGCTCCCCGCTGAGACCACCGCCTGTGGAAGGGAATTCCACATCCTTGCCGCTCTTACAGTAAAGAACCCTCTAGGTAGTTTAAGGTTAAACCTCTTTTCTTCTAATTGTAATGAGTGGCCACGAGTCTTATTAAACTCTCTTCTGCGAAAAAGTTTTATCCCTATTGTGGGGTCACCAGTACAGTATTTGTAAATTGAAATCATATCCCCTCTCAAGCGTCTCTTCTCCAGAGAGAATAAGTTCAGTGCTCGCAACCTTTCCTCATAACTAAGATCCTCCAGACCCTTTATTAGCTTTGTTGCCCTTCTTTGTACTAGCTCCATTTCCAGTACGTCCCTCCTGAGGACTGGTGCCCAGAACTGGACAGCATACTCCAGGTGCGGGCGGACCAGAGTCTTGTAGAGCGGGAGAATTATCGTTTTATCTCTGCAGTTGATCCCCCTTTTAATGCATGCCAATATTCTGTTTGCTTTATTAGCAGCAGCTTGGCATTGCATGCCATTGCTGAGCCTGTCATCCACTAGGACCCCCAAGTCCTTTTCCATCCTAGATTCCCCCAGAGGTTCTCCCCCCAGTGTATAGATTGCATTCATATTTTTGCCACCCAAATGCATTATTTTACATTTTTCTACATTGAACCTCATTTGCCATGTAGTCGCCCACCCCATTAATTTGTTCAGGTCTTTTTGCTAGATTTCCACATCCTGCGGAGATGTTATTGCCCTGCTTAGCTTAGTATCGTCTGCAAATACAGAGATTGAACTGTTTATCCCATCCTCCAGGTCGTTTATGAACAAATTAAATAGGATTGGTCCCAGCACAGAACCCTGGGGGACCCCACTACCCACCCCTGACCATTCTGAGTACTCCCCATTTATCACCACCCTCTGAACACGCCCTTGTAGCCAGTTTTCAATCCATGTACTCACCCTATGGTCCATGCCAACGCACCTTATTTTGTACAGTAAACGTTTATGGGGAACTGTGTCAAATGCTTTTGCAAAATCCAGATACACCACGTCTACGGGCCTTCCTTTATCTAGATGGCAACTCACCTCCTCATAGAAGGTTAATAGATTGGTTTGGCAAGAACGATTCTTCATGAATCCATGCTGATTACTGCTAATGATATCATTCTTATTACTAAAATCTTGTATATAGTCCCTTATCATCCCCTCCAAGAGTTTACATACTATTGATGTTAGGCTAACTGGTCTATAATTCCCAGGGATGTTTTTTGGGCCCTTTTTAAATATTGGTGCTACATTGGCTTTTCTCCAATCAGCTGGTACCATTCCAGTCAATAGACTGTCTGTAAAAATTAGGAACAACGGTCTGGCAATCACCTGACTGAGTTCCCTAAGTACCCTCGGATGCAAGCCATCTGGTCCCGGTGATTTATTAATGTTAAGTTTCTCAAGTCTAATTTTAATTCCGTCCTCTGTTAACCATGTAGGTGCTTCCTGTGTTGTGTCATGAGGATAAACACTGCAGTTTTGGTTACTGAAGCCCCCCGATTCACTCGTGAAGACTGAGGAGAAGAATAAATTCAATACCTCTGCCATCTCCCCATCCTTTGTAACCAGATGTCCTTCCTCATTCTTTATGGGGCCAATATGGTCTGTCCTCCCTTTTTTACTGTTTACATACTTAAAGAATTTCTTGGGATTTTTTTTGCTCTCCTCCGCTATGTGTCTTTCATGTTCTATCTTAGCCATCCTAATTGCACCCTTACATTTCTTATTGCATTCTTTATAAATTCTGAATGCTGTGGATGATCCCTCAACCTTGTATTTTTTGAAGGCCTTCTCCTTTCCTTTTATATGCATTTTTACATTGGAGTTAAGCCATCCAGGATGTTTGCTCGCTCTTTTAAATTTATTACCCAATGGGATACATTGGCTAATGCCCTTATTTAATATGCTCTTAAAGCAAACCCATCTCTCCTGCGTATTCTTTGTTCCTAATATTTTATCCCAATTTATGTCTTTTAGCAAGGTTTGTAGTTTAGGGAAGTTGGCTCTTTTGAAATTCAGTGTCTTTGTGTTCCCTTCATGTCTCCTATTTGTGTGATTTATACTGAAACTAATTGACCTGTGATCGCTGTTACCTAAATTGCCCCGTATTTCCACATCTGTTATCAGGTCTGTATTGTTGGTAATCAGTAGATCTAGCAATGTTTTATTTCTAGTTGGTGCGTCTACCATCTGACCCATAAAATTGTCCTGCAAGACACTAAGGAACTGGCGAGCCTTAAATGAATGCGCGGTTCCCTCCGCCCAGTCTATGTCTGGATAATTAAAATCCCCCATTATGATAACACTTCCCATCCTTGCTGCTAATCCAATTTGTGATAGGAGATCCATCTCCACTTCCTCCCTCAGGTTAGGGGGCCTATAGCATACTCCCAGTATTATTTTCCCCTTAGCTTCATCCCTTTGGAGCTCTACCCATAAAGATTCCACCTCCTCCCTAGCCCCCTCAGTGATGTCATCTCTCACATTCACTTGTACATTATTTTTGATATATAGGCATACCCCTCCCCCTTTTTTACCCTCTCTATCCTTGCGGTATAGGGTATACCCTTGAATGTTTGCCAGCCAATCATGAGAGCTGTTGAACCAGGTCTCTGAAATTCCCACAAAATCCAAATCCTCCTTGTACAACAGTATCTCTAGTTCACCCATCTTGTCCGCCAGGCTCCTGGCATTGGTGAACATGCCACATAGTTTAGACCGGTCGCATATTGTCCTCGTATTGGGTGTTTCAAGATTGCAACTTGGACTTGCTACTATACTCACCTTGTGTTTTTGTGCTTTGGTTAACCTACCACTAATGCCCCCAATACTACCCTCTGGAATATCTTCCGCGCTGGCTATCACTGTCTCTGGACCCTCCCCCCCATCGCCTAGTTTAAAAACCCCTCTAACTTTTTGGCCATCTTCATTCCCAGCAGATCTGCACCCTCCTCATTTAGGTGCAGTCCGTCCCTTCTATAGTACCGGTTACCGACTGAGAAGTCGGCCCAGTCCTCCAGGAACCCAAACCCCTCCTTACTACACCAGCTCTTCAGCCACTTGTTTACTTCCCTAATCTCCCTCTGCCTCTCTGGTGTGGCTCGATGTACCGGTAGTATTCCTGAGAACACTACCTTGGAGGTCCTTTTCCTCAATTTAGCTCCTAAGTCCCTAAAATCGTTCTTTAGGACACTCCATCTGCCTCTGACTTTGTCATTGGTGCCAACGTGCACCATGACAGCCGGGTCTTCCCCAGCCCCTCCCAGTAATCTGTCCACAAGATCCGTGATGTGCCGAACCCGAGCGCCCGGTAGACAACATACTGTTCGGCGCTTCAGGTCTTGGTTACAGATTGCCCTCTCTGTCCTTCTAAGAATTGAGTCCCCTACCACCAGAATCTGTCTTTCCTTTCCCTTTGCTGCCCCCCCACTCTCACTGGAGGAGTTCTTCCCCTGGCAGCTAGGAGAGTCCCTCATCTCCAGCAGTGCTGGTCCCTGACTGGTTACACCAATGTCACTCAATGGAGCGTACTTATTGGGATGCTCCAGTCCTGGATCGGCCTCCCTGGCACTTCCCTCTCTACCACTCCTGACTGTCACCCATCTACTCTTTGCTAGTGCCTGCACCTCTTTGTCTCCACCCGCCTCTGTGCTGGCCCCTGTCGGCACCTGCCGTGTACGTTCCTGGCTCACCTTTAGTATGGAGGGACTTCTCAGTGCTGACAGTTGCTTCCCCAGATTCAGAACCTGGGCTTCCAGGGAAACAATGCGCTTACATTTTGCACAGCAGTATTTGCCCTCGATCGGATGATCAAGGAACGCATACATGCGGCAAGATGTACAAAGAGTCGCCTCTCTACACCCGCCGGGCATCGTACCTATTAAATTTAGTGAGGATTTGGGGATTTTACCCTGTCCAAATTACCTAACAACTAGCTTCCAGGCACTAATACTCAAGACAATACACAGGTACACGACAAGACAATACACAGGTACATAATACACAAGTACTAACGATCCACACACACTACTCAGACAACACTCAGATACTCACACTACACAGGTACTATGACCCCTGTTATAACCTCCTGTTTTAAACTCTTGTTTTTAACTCCCACTTAATCCAGCTCCACTTACACCAAGCTCCACCGCTTCAAACTGAGCACGCTCAGACTGAGTCCTACAACAAGTTAAATAGGCACCTGTGAGCAATTAACCACACCCCTTAATTGATAGACTGATGAAACAAGAAAAAAAAAAAAAAAAAAAGCTATTTAAAAAGTGACAGCAAAAGGCAAATTAAAAACTAAAAGGAAAAGTCCCCAAAATGCAACCCAGCAAACACCAACAGACAGCAAACACACACCAACAGACAGCAGCAAACACACACCAACAAACAGCAGCAAACACACACCAACAGACAGCAGCAAACACACACCAACAGACAGCAAACACACACCAACAGACAGCAAACACCAACAGACAGCAAACACCAACAGACAGCAAGACTTGTATACTCTAACACTTGTTTTTAACTCCCACTTAATCCAGCTCCACTTACACCAAGCTCCACCGCTTCAAACTGAGCAATCTCATCTTTGATGTTATCCGAGAGACCATGAGAAAAAGCAACCACGAGGGCCTCATTGTTCCAAGCAACCTCTGCGGCCAGAATACGGAATTCAATGGCGTAATCGGCAATAGTTCTCGCACCCTGTTTGATGGGCATGAGGCTTTTGGCAGCAGAAGTGGAGCAAACGGGAACGTCAAATACCCTTTTAAAGAAAGCACCAAACTCTGGGTAACTCAGGACGACAGGTTTTTGCATCTCCCATAGAGGGTTTGCCCAGGCCAAGGCTCTCTCAGAAAGCAAAGATTTCACAAAGCCTACTTTGCTTCTGTCTGTGGGAAACGCCTGGAGCAGCATCTTAAAGTATACCATAACCTTGTTCAGAAACCCTCTGCATTGCACTGGATCACCCCCAAATTGCTGGGGAGGCAGAGCGGAACCAGACATACCTCTTATAGAGGTAATATTCGAGGCGGGTGCCTGCACAGAGACTGGAGCAGCAGGCCTGAAACACAGGTTGTACTGGAACAGCCACAGTGAGAGGATCCAGGTGAGCAGTGCGAATCAGGAGCGTCTGTAACGCTATGGCAAACTGATCCATGCAGTGATCCTGCTAATCCAATCTGGAAAAAATATTACCAGCAAGTGGATTACCTGCATCTTCTGAATTCATGGCCTTTGCCTACTGTCAGGAACCATGAATCAGACTAAGACAGTAGTGCAGTAAAACTCACACTCTTTAATAAAATGGTAAAATGGTACAAATAGTGCAAACGTAGTCAAAACATAGCCTGGGTAGGGTAACCAGAGTGGGTAGTCAGAACAAGCCAGTAAAACGAATCCAGAGATCAGCGTAGTCAGAAGCAGCAAACATGATCAAGATTCAGGAAGCAGAAGTGAAGTCAGCCAGGCAAAAAGGCTAAAAAAAAGCAAGGGAGGGGGAAATGCAGATCCTATTATCCAAGATACATTCGGCTGAACTCATACATAAACGCCACGTCACCCCAGAATTGGCGACAAATCTGCAATCCCTGAGACAAAATCTAGCTACTTTACTAGACGTAAAAATCAGGGCGCGCATACGCCATGTTGCACACAAATTCTATGAATTTGGCAACAAGTGTGGGTGACTACTTGCAAGAGCCCTCAAACGCCAACGCGACGCGGGACATGTGAATAACCTCAACACCGCAAACGGATCATCTGTGGTCCACTCCTCGAAGATAACCAACACCTTAAGGGACTACTATGCCCAACTGTACCATCTCCCTGACACCTTGCCTGGTAATACAGAAACCCAGAAAATAAACCGCATTTCACAATATTTGACCAAGGCCCAGTTCCCACAACTCTCTGCCTCAATTAGTGAACAATTAGATGCTCCCATCTCCCCGTCAGAAATTGTGGCAGTTATTAAAGACCTCCCCAAAGGGAAAAGTTCTGGTCCTGATGGCTTCACTAATGCTTACTATAAGAAATTTCCATCCCCACTGTCCGGCCCCACGTGTGCCTATTTTACGGCATTGGCTTCTGGTACTGCGATGCCCAGAGAGGCGCTGATGGCGCATATCACAGTCCTCCTGAAGGAGGGAAAAGACCATGCCATATCCGGGAATTATAGGCCTACTTCTCTTTTGAATACCGACGTAAAAATACTAGCTAAAATCTTGGCCAATAGACTCAAACCAATCCTCCCGACGGTCATACATTCTGACCAGACGGGGTTCATCATGGGGAGAGAAGCCAGGGATAATTCTAATAGAGCACCCCACTAATCCATTGGGTCGAGTCACAGGCACATCCCTGTCTCTTGCTTTCCACTGATGCTGAGAAGGCATTTGACAGGGTGGATTGGACTTACATGCGGACAGTTTTAACCAGACTTGGCTTAGGCTCAAACATGCTATCGTGGATATCCTCACTTTATAGCTCTCCGACGGCCAAGGTAAAAGTAAATGGGGTACTGTCTGATGCATTTCCAATCCGCAATGGAACACGCCAGGGATGTCCTCTTTCCCCCCTCATTTTTACACTGACCCTCGAACCACTGCTTAACAAGATCCACTTGAATAGTGCCATCAAAGGCTTCACGGTAGGGCTGACGGAACATAAATTATCTGTCTATGCAGATGACGTCTTATTCCATGTCTCGGACCCCCTAATTTCACTACCTAATATCATGGCCGAATTGAAAGCCTTTAACCTGCTGTCCAATTTCAAAATAAATTACAACAAATCAGAGATCCTGTCCCTGAATATACCTACGGGCCTGCGTACACAGCTGCAAACCTCTTTCTCCTTCACCTGGTGTCAAACCTCACTAAAATAGCTGTGGGTCTATCTACCCATAAGCTGTTTCCAGCTTTATTATTGTAATTATGTACCGCTACTTTCCGCAATAAGAACAGACCTAAAGAACTGGGACAGAACTGCTTTTTCGTGGATGGGCCTAGTCAGTGTATTAAAGATGAATGTGCTGCCCCGCATTCTGTTTTTCCTGCAGATGGTGCCTATCCACTGCCTGGACCTTTCTTCTCAACCCTCAAAAGCCTGTTTTTACGATATATATGGCATGGGAAAAGCCCCAGGTTGGCCCTCCGCACGATACAATGCCCTAAATTTAAAGGTGGTATGGGTGTCCCGGTGGTACGTAGATACTATGAAGCAATCGCACTACAACACGTTTTAGATTGGTACCATAGTGTGACTCTTAAACTATGGGTACCACTTGACAAGTTCCTGACTGACCGGAATTTGTCACATGCCCTATGGGTCCCTCGGGAGTATAGGGGACTTTCCGCGCTGGTCTCTCCCATGGCTGCCCACGCTCTGGCAATTTCGGATGCCCTGAACAGGAAGGGAAAACTCGCTCCTCCAATTTCCCCCCTTGCTCCCCTAGGTGGCTTCCCCTGGTTTGCTCTGGGGGAGCACCCCTCCTTTTTCCGGGCCTGGTCGGCTGATGGAGAGTCCAGATGTGGAAGATTTATACAGGACCAGGGTCTGCTACCGCTGGCCTCACTGAGAACGCAATATAGTACCTTCCTGATGGACGAGTGGTGCTATAGACAGCTCCAGCACAGGGCCGGATTAACATAGGGGCTTTTGGAGTTGCAGCTCCAGGCCCTCATCATAATATAGGCCCAAACTCTCTAGGTACATACAATCACCACGGCCCGGCCGTCGGCCTCCGGCCGCTTTACAACTTGACATTGTCCAGGCAGCTGCATTATTTAGGCCCACATGTATGAGTCTGTCAGCTCGAATGTAATTGCTGCTATATATTATGCAGAGAGAGCAGATGTTGCAGTGCAGGCTGTATCAGTGCAGTGCGCCGAGGCTGAGCGTGCTCGCACACTGTAGGCGGAGCTTGACGTCCCGGCTGGCATGACGTCATCCGGAGGCTTTCCCCGGCGTCCCGGGAGGCTTGATTGGGAAAGCACTGAGTGCTGTGTGCGGGCGGTGCTGCGAGCCAGGAGGATCTGCATTCAGCATTCTGCATCTGCACAACTTCAAGTAAGCCATGGGCGCTGGGCTGGCCCGCTGGGGAAGTCAATGTGAGACTCAGGCAGATGAGTTCTATTTGTGTGTGCAGCAGTGTGCAGGTGTGCTAGTACTGTGTGAAGTGGTTAACTTACTTTTTTTTTGGGGGGGGGGGGCTATATCAGTGCAACTCATCACATCAGTGCAGGCAGCCCATCAGTGCCCATTTATTGCATCTTGTCAGTGCCACCTATCAGAATCAGTGCCACCTATCAGTGCAGCTCATTAGTGCCATCCAATCAATGTCAGTGCTACCATAATTGCAGCTCATCAGTGCCACCCAATCAATGCCAGCGCCACCTATCAGTGCCATCCAATCAATGCCAGTGCCATCCAATCAATGCCAGTGCCACCTTTCAGTGTTCATCAGTGACATCCAATCAATGCCAATGCCAGTGCCACCTTTCAGTGTAGCTCATCAGTGCCACCTATCAGTGCCCATTAGTGCAGCTCATCAGTGCCAATGCCACCTATCAGTGCTGCCTAACAGTGCAGTTCATCAGCGCCGCCTATCAGTGCAGACCATCAGTGCCGCATAATAGTGCTGCCTCATCAGTGCCACCTTGTCAGTGCCCATAAGTGCTGCCTGTCAGTGCCGCCTATCAGAGCCCATCAGTGCTGCCCATCAGTGCCCATTAGTGCAGCTCATCAGTGCCACCTATCATTGACCATCAGTGATGACTGTCAGTGCCGCCTATAAGAGCCCATCAGTGCTGCCCATCAGTGCCCATTAGTGCAGTTCATCAGTGCCCATTAGTGCTGCCTATCAGTGCCCATTAGTGCAGTTCATCAGTGCCACCTATCATTGACCATCAGTGCAGCTCATCAGTGCCACCTATCATTTAACATCAGTGCCACCTATCAGTGTCAGTGCCACCCATCAGTGCTGCCTATAAGTGCCCATCAGCACCGCATAATAGTGCTGCCTCATCAGTGCTACCTTATCAGTGCCCATAAGTGCTGCCTGTCAGTGCCGCCTATCAGAGCCCATCAGCGCTGCTCATCAGTGCCCATTAGTGCAGCTCATCAAAGCCCATTAGTGCAGCTCATCAGTACCCATTAGTGCAGCTCATCAGTGCCAGTGCCAGCTATCATTGCCCATCAGTGCAGCTCATCAGAGCCCATCAGTTCTATCAGTTCTGCATATCAGTGCAGCCTCATCAGCGCCACCTTATCAATGCCCATCAGTGCTGCCTCATTGGTGCCCATCAGTGCCTATCAGTGCTGCCTCATCAGTGCCGCCTATCAGTGTAGCATCATCAGTGCACATCAGTGAAGAAAAATTACTTATGGCAAAATATTATAACAAAATAAGAAAAACATTTTTTTTTTTAAAAAAAAAGACTGTCTGTCTTTTTTCATGTTTAGCAAAAAATAAAACCCCCAGTGGTGTTTAAATACCACCAAAAAAAGATCTATTTGTGTAAAAAAATGACAAAAATATCATATGAGTACAGTGTTGCAGGACCGTGCAATTGTCATTCAAAGTGTGACAGCGCTAAAAGCTGAAAATTGGCCTGGGCAGGAAGGGTGTGAAAGTGCCCATAGGAAAGTGGTTAAAGGGTAATTTCACCTTTGGAGACATGTAACATGTTCCAACTTCCCACTGCATCATCTCCCCTATCCACTGGATCTAGTGACAGCAAGAGGAGAATCTTCTCCCACAACTCACTGTCACTATTTAAAAAAAAAATACATTGTGGAAATAAATAGTGGAAATAATTGGATATGAGGGAATGTTACTCTATGATGCTGGGGGCTATTATTGCTGCTACTGACACCAATGATGTGGGTTGTTATTGTGTAAACTGCCACAGATGTCATCCTGAGGGTTATTATTGCTGCTACTGATACGAATGCTTTTGGTTGTTATTCTGTAAATTGGCACTGATGTTTTTGGTTATTATTATGGAAATTGCCATTTAGGATGGGGGTTATTATTTCCTAAACTAGCACTGATGCTGGGTGGATATAATTGCTGAAACTGGTACTAATGTGGTGGGTTATTATTGTGTAGACTGGCACTGATGCTGACGGTCCATAATTAATTATAGGTGATATGTCAAAAAATGTGTTTATGGCAACCATATGAATTGTGCAGTGCTTATACAAAGGGTAAAATAAGTATTTTTCAGTAACAACCCATGTATCCATAAATACAAAGAAACCAAAACAAATCGGTTCAGAAATGAAGTTCTGTGTAATAAAATGGAAGGACACGGGGAAAAAGTATTGAAGCCGCTAACTGAAATGTATTTAATACTTGGTACAAAATCCTTTGTTGGTAATGAAAGCTTCAAGACGCCGGCTCCTATATGGAGAAACGAGTCGCGTGTGTTGCTCAGATCTTCAAATCTTGTCTTCAAACCTTGAAGGTTCTGTGGGCCTCTTTTATGAACTCTGATCTTTAGTTCTTTTCATACATTTTCTATTGGATTCAAGTCAGGTGATTGGCTGGGCCATTCTAACAGCTTTATTTTCTTTCTTTGAAACCAATTGAGAGTTTCCTTGGCTTTGTATTTGGGATCATTGTCTTGCTGAAATGTCCTCCCTCATTTCATCTTCATCATCCTGGTAGATGGCAGCAGATTTTTGTCAAGAATGTCTTGGTGCATTTTTCCATTCATCCTTCCTTCAATGATATAAAGTTTGCCAGTACCGTATGCTGAAAAAAGCCCCGCCCACACCATGATGTTCCCACCTCCAAACCTCACTGTTGGTATGGGGGGTGTTTTTAGGGTGAAGCGACCCCCTGGGGTGTATTATGGCATCCAAAGAGTTCCATTTTGGTCTCCTCTGACCAGACTATATTCTCCCAGTATTTCACAGGCTTGTCTAAATGTTGTGGAGCAAATGTTAACCGAGCTTCAACATGTTTTTTCTTCAGCAATGGAGCGTGCATACAGGCCATGGTGAGGAGTGCATTACTTATTGTTTTCTTTGAAACAATTGTACCTGCCAATTTCAGGTACAATTTTTCATCTTCATTTTATTTATTTCCATAAAAAGGCCCACTGAAATCCTCAGCCCCAGGCCCATGATGCTCTTAATCTGGCCCTGCTCCAGCACTTTATACACAGTCTGCCCCAGGGAGTCAGATCTCCCACTATCTCCCTTTGAATGGCTTTGCATGTCAACTTCGGCTATTCCACACACTATTTCTGTGCTATACAAATTATTACAATCACTGAATAATGAAGGGAAGCTGAGATACATTGGGGAATGGGAGAGAGACCTTCAGCATGTCTTTACCAAGACTCAGTTAGACCAATTATATCATCTCACGCACTCGAGCTCAGTGGATAAGAAAATGCAACAAAATAGTTATAAAGTTTTGACCAGGTGGTATAGAGTCCCTTCTAAACTTGCCAAGATATACCCATCCACATCAGACACCTGTTGGAGAGGATGTGGCCTTAGGGGCACGTTCCTGCATATATGGTGGGAGTGCCCTAGATTGCGGCCTTTCTGGCTAGATATCCACGCACAGATTATTGCCCCGTACACACGGTCGGATTTTCTGATGGAAAATGTCCAATCGGAGCGTGTTGTCGGAAATTCCGACCATGTGTGGGCTCCATCGGACATTTTCCATCGGATTTTCTGACACACAAAGTTGGAGAGCAGGAGATAAAATTTTCCGACAACAAAATCCGTTGTCGGAAATTCGATCGTGTGTACACAAATCCGATGGACAAAGTGCCACGCATGCTCAGAATAAATGAAGAGATGAAAGCTATTGGCCACTGCCCCGTTTATAGTCCCGACGTACGTGTTTTACGTCACCGCGTTTAGAACGATCGGATTTTCCGACAACTTTGTGTGACCGTGTGTATGCAAGACAAGTTTGAGCCAACATCAGTCGGAAAAAATCCTAGGATTTTGTTGTCGGAATGTCCGAACAAAGTCCGACCGTGTGTACGCCCTATAAGAGTATTTTAGTATTTAGATTCCATTGGAAACCCTGCTGCATGTCTCTACCACTCCTCTCAGCCAATACCGCAAATCAGTACTACCACATCTACTCAATGCAGCTAGGAGACTGATTCTGATATATTGGAAGAAGCCACAAATCCCTACACACTGTCAGGGAAATAGGCTAGCAAACCAGCACAGGCAAGGCCGCGCTAACGCGCATCAACGCACACGGGTGTGCAATGTTTCTACTAGGCGGACGTCTGGCACCACATTCGGACGTATGCACGTGCGTAGCAACGTCGCGATGTTACGAACGCACGAACGGAACGGTGTGCGTACGACGTGATACTACACCTTGTCTATTTAAACGTCCCACTGATGGTGCCACATTGCTGGATTATCGTCAGCTCTTCCTGTGTTCCTGTGATTGTGTTTCCTGTTTTCCTGACTTCCTGTTGTCCTGACTTCCTGTGTACCGACCCGGCTTGTTATCGACTCCTCTGGACCTCCTGGCTTATTCAACCGGCTTGCTTCTGACTCTCCCTGCCTGCTTCCTGCATCTGACCCCGGCTTGGCTAAACGGACTCCGCATTCCTCTGTCTCCTGTACCTGGACTTGTCGCTTTGATTCTCGGACTGCTTACTGTGTTTGACCCCCTGGCCTGGCTTCTGATTTTCCTATTGGACTTCCATTGGTCCCCTCCTTGGATCCTAAGCACGTTGCCTCTACGGACTTCCTCTATCAAGCCACCAACACCGGCTCCTACTTCCAGGCAACCCGTGCTTCTGTGAGCACCACATCCCTGTACCATATTCAGGGTTGTGCTGCACTCGGCCGCAAGGGGAGCCCTCTCAGCAACTCGGTCTCCTACCAAGGTCCTGACAGTATAATCCAGCCATGTCAGAGACCGACGGAGGTGACTCCCCGATGAAGGCCATTCTCCAGCAAATCACGGCCTTTACCCCAGTCATTCAGAAGCTTCAGGAGGAATACTTCCGGTTGGAGGAACGTCTGCAGCACCTACCTGAGTCATCCTCCTCCTCGGTTCAAGGTCCACCTCCAGCGGCAGCTGCTGGGATCATGGTCCATCCAGAACCACGTGTTCCAACGCCAGAATGTTTCTGTGGCGATCGAAGAAAATTTAGGTCTTTTAAAAACTCCTGCTACTTATACTTCGACTTGCAACCACAGACTTTTTTCAGTGAAACAGTCAAGGTGGGGTTCACTATCTCCCTATTACGTGGTGAGCCACAGACCTGGGCCCATGGCCTGTTGGAACAAAGCAGCCCCTCCATCAACACTATGGATCAGTTCTTTGAAGTCATGGCTCGGTTATATGATGATCCCCTACGGGTAGCCACTGCCGAAGCAAATCTACATTCCCTCCGTCAGGGTCAGCGCCCTGCGGAGGACTATACAGTGGAGTTCCGCACATGGTCCATGGATTCTGGTTGGAATGAGGCAGCATTAAAATACCAATATCGAATGGGGTTATCAGAGGGCCTCAAGGATGAGTTAGCCAGGTTACAGGGTCCGGTCACACTTGAAGATCTCATCCAGTTAACTATTCAGCTTGACAGACGTTTACGGGAACGTCAGGGTGAACGTGACCAGGCCTCTTGCTCCACTCGGAACCTGCCCCAAGTTCAGTCTGCATCAGCTCCCTTACAAGTCGGCATGTTCCATCCAGCATTAACTCCTGGGGTGAGACTTTATCGCCGGCAAGCGAGACTTTGCTTCTACTGCGGGGAATCAGGACATTTCATAGATTACTGCCCCATAAGACCAAGAAAATCGACCCTCCGTACTCACCTTCAAGTATCCAGGTCTTCCTCTGCCCATATCTCACTTCCTGTTACATTGCTAGTGGCAGGTAGGGAGATCCACCTCCAAGCAATACTGGATTCCGGGGCGTGTAGTTGCTTCTTGGACTTGGCCTTGGCTAAAGATCTAGCTATTCCGTTAAACTATAAGGAACAGAGGCTAACAGTTCATCTGGCTGACGGCTCCTTGCCAAGCTCGGGTCATGTCACCCAGGAAACCATACCTATTCTTACCACTACCAATTCTGGTCATCAGGAGTTTCTCAGATTTGATGTCTTAAGTTCCCCTATGTTCCCGGTCATCCTGGGAATCCCATGGCTACAAGCACACAATCCTCAGATTGACTGGTCCAAGAAGGAGGTACTCCTTACATCTCCCTATTGCCAACAACATTGTTTGACCCCCAAATTCCAGGACTTTTCCAGTTGCCTGACTGTACAATCCACACCGAGTCCGGATCCTAATGTACCAGCAGCTTACCTGGAATTTCTTGATGTCTTTGATAAAAAGAAAGCAGACACCTTACCGCCACACCGTCCTTACGACTGCCCCATCGAGTTACTACCAGGAGCTACTATTCCTTTTGGTCGTATATTCCCCCTCTCCGAGACTGAGCTTGAGACCTTGAGACAATATATTGATGAGAATCTTGAAAAAGGTTTTATCCGTCCTTCTTCTTCCCCTGCTGGTGCCGGAATCTTCTTCGTTGAGAAGAAGGACAAGACACTGAGACCATGTGTGGACTACAGGGAGTTAAACAAAATTACCCTTAAGAACCGCTACCCACTCCCGCTAATCCCTGAGCTTTTTCAAAGGTTCCGCACAGCACACATCTTTACCAAACTCGACCTCCGTGGTGCCTATAATCTCGTCCGCATCCGAGAGGGGGACGAGTGGAAAACGGCTTTCAGAACAAGATTTGGACATTTTGAGTACCTAGTCATGCCGTTTGGGTTGTGCAATGCCCCGGCGACCTTTCAGCATTTCATAAATGACATCTTCCGGGAACATTTAGATCATTTCGTTGTTGTCTACCTTGACGACATTCTTATTTTTTCTGCCACTCTGGAACTCCATAGAATACACGTGAAGAAGGTACTGAGCATCCTCAGAACCCATGGGTTATTCGTCAAATCTGAAAAGTGCGATTTCGAAAAAACTTCAATTCAATTCCTGGGTCTTATCATCACCACAGGTGGAATCGCCATGGATCCTCAAAAAGTAAAGTCCATCCTTGATTGGCCGGCCCCTTCTGACAAGAAGGGTGTACAGAGATTCATTGGCTTCGCCAACTTCTACAGAAGGTTTATAAAGAATTTCTCCACCATTGTAGCACCTATTACTCAGACAACCCGCCAACATACCAAGTTTAAGTGGTCAGCAGCAGCACAGTCCGCCTTCGATCAGCTTAAGACCTTCTTCACTTCTGCCCCAATTCTGCAACACCCTGACCCTGCTCTACCCTATGTCCTGGAAGTCGACGCCTCAGAAGTCGCCACAGGGGCGATTCTATCTCAGCGTCAGGGTCCCAAAGCACTGCTGCATCCCGTGGCCTTTTCCTCACGGAAAATGAGCCCTCCTGAGAGGAATTACGATGTGGGGGATCGGGAACTTTTGGCAATCAAGACAGCTCTCGAGGAATGGAGGTATCTCCTGGAAGGTGCCACTCATCCCATCCTGATTTTTACGGACCACAAGAACTTAGAATATCTCCGTACGGCCAAACGCCTAAGACCCCGACAGGCTCGATGGGCACTATTTTTCTCTCGGTTTAATTTTCACTTAACCTATCGCCCAGGGTCGAAGAATGGAAAGGCAGACGCCTTATCCCGGATGTTTCCGGACACTCCTGAAGAAATTGCACCTAGTACAATTTTGTCTCCCCAAAACTTCCTACTGATCCAACCCGACCTAAGATCCTCTATTGAGCAGGCCTCTAGTCAGTGTACTGAAGCGGAAGTCTCTTCCCTAAGAAGCCAAGAGGGACTCCTATGGCACCAAGATAAGATTTTCGTTCCCCAGCAAGCCAGATTACAAGTATTGAAGACCTTTCATGACCATCAGCTAGCTGGTCATTTTGGGGTTCGAAAAACAACTGAGCTAGTTCAGCGGTCCCTATGGTGGCCCACTTTGAAACTTGATTGTAAAACCTATGTCGGCTCCTGCATCATCTGCCAACGGAACAAAGGATCCAACGCCAGGTCTTGGGGCTTGTTAAGACCATTGCCAGTCCCAGAACAACCATGGAGGAAGATTTCCATGGACTTTATCGTGGATTTACCCCCCTCAGAAGGATTTACTACCATCTTGGTGGTAGTAGACCGCCTGTCCAAAATGGCGCATTTTTTACCTATGAAAGGTACCCCCTCTGCCTTAGATACAGCAAAAATCTTTATTAAGGAAATTGTTCGACTACACGGATTACCAAATAACATCGTATCAGATAGAGGGGTACAATTTACTTCTAGGTTTTGGAGAAACCTCTGCAAATTACTTTCTATTGAAATGTGTTTGTCCACAGCTTACCACCCACAGAGTAACGGTCAGACCGAAAGGACCAACCAAACGCTGGAACAGTATCTGCGGTGCTTCTGTTCCTTTTCTCAAGACGACTGGATTCAACTATTACCTTGTGCAGAATTTGCTTATAATAACTCAACACACACTTCTACCAACCAATCACCCTTCTGGGCGAATTACGGCTTCCACCCCTCATTCCTACCCAACGTCATTCCGGAATCTTCAGTACCGGCGGTTCAGGACAGAGTGGATTTCATCCATAATAATTATCAGACACTCCAGGATACCATGAAGAAGGCCCAAGAAGAATATAAGAAGCAGTACGATAGGAAGAGAAGAGCGAGCCCTACCTTTAAGATAGGGGACAAGGTCTGGCTCTCATCTATAAATCTCAAGCTACCATGCCCATCTCGGAAATTGGGACCCAAGTTCCTGGGTCCTTTCGAGATCAAACGCGAAATCAACCCTGTAGCCTTTGAACTCACTTTACCCGAATCTTTCAAGATCCATCCTGTTTTTCATGTGTCACTTCTTAAACATGTTGTTTCTAGTCCTTTTCCAGGGAGAGAAGAAGTGCCCCCACCTCCGGTCCAGGTTGGAGATGAAGCAGAATTTGAAGTTGAATCTATCCTTGACTGTCGTCGGAGAGGTAGGACAATTCAATTTCTAGTCAAGTGGAAGGGGTATTCTGCAGAAGAAAACTCTTGGGAGCCCGCAAGTTATGTACACGCTCCTAGGCTAATTCAGAGATTTCGCAGTAGGTATCCCGAAAAATGGGCACGTTTAGGCATCCGGAGGCTGCCCCTTGGGGGGGGGAACTGTCAGGGAAATAGGCTAGCAAACCAGCACAGGCAAGGCCGCGCTAACGCGCATCAACGCACACGGGTGTGCAATGTTTCTACTAGGCGGACGTCTGGCACCACATTCGGACGTATGCACGTGCGTAGCAACGTCGCGATGTTACGAACGCACGAACGGAACGGTGTGCGTACGACGTGATACTACACCTTGTCTATTTAAACGTCCCACTGATGGTGCCACATTGCTGGATTATCGTCAGCTCTTCCTGTGTTCCTGTGATTGTGTTTCCTGTTTTCCTGACTTCCTGTTGTCCTGACTTCCTGTGTACCGACCCGGCTTGTTATCGACTCCTCTGGACCTCCTGGCTTATTCAACCGGCTTGCTTCTGACTCTCCCTGCCTGCTTCCTGCATCTGACCCCGGCTTGGCTAAACGGACTCCGCATTCCTCTGTCTCCTGTACCTGGACTTGTCGCTTTGATTCTCGGACTGCTTACTGTGTTTGACCCCCTGGCCTGGCTTCTGATTTTCCTATTGGACTTCCATTGGTCCCCTCCTTGGATCCTAAGCACGTTGCCTCTACGGACTTCCTCTATCAAGCCACCAACACCGGCTCCTACTTCCAGGCAACCCGTGCTTCTGTGAGCACCACATCCCTGTACCATATTCAGGGTTGTGCTGCACTCGGCCGCAAGGGGAGCCCTCTCAGCAACTCGGTCTCCTACCAAGGTCCTGACACACGCACTGAGTGGATCAACCTAGTGAATAACATCATGGCGGCGGAGGAGTGGATGGCCAAATGCAGAGACAGGTATGAAAAGTTTTGTTCATGTTGGACCATCTGCATACATTACTCGGGCAAAACCACACCGGGGGCCCCGGGACCCCCCACTGGCAGCAGACCCCCCTGATTGATGGGGTCGGGCTAAGGGAGTTCAGGGGTCACACTGGAATAACTTGACAAAGTGAAAGGCATAATTAACGAGCCAATTTCAACTCAATTTATTCAACCATGTTTGTAGGTATTTTTTTCTCTTTTTACTTTTCATTTTGTTTCTACTCTGTTTTGTGTTATTTACCTCACTGCTTCGCCTCTCTGGGAAATTCCAGTACTCTGCCCTTATTTCAAGGCCCTCACCATCATTGATGGTATATTTGGGAGGTTTTGACAGGGGTACTTTATTGAGTTCATAAGACATAGTTGAAATATGATGTTCCTTGTACCCTTTAGGTATTTTATTTTTTACATGACTGACCCGAAATGACCTAAACGGACTAATATGTAGAGCTCAGATGAGGCCTCTCTGAGTATGTTCTTATTTCATTTGTATGTTCTGCTTTGTTTTACATTCCTTTATATGTTATTTTATGCAAAATTTCAAAATAAAGATTACATTAAAAAAAAAAACACTATGGGACCTGTACAGAGTTGGCAGTGGTTTCACAAAGCAATTTTGTTGACCTGCCAGGGCTGTGACCTCCCACATAAATCATGCATTGCTAAAATCTCCCATGCTGGCTGCCCTGGCTGTTTACTCAGGGAGCCGACCTGCTGCTGTTTGCAAAAGAAATGTCACCTTGACTTCCTGTTGCTTAAAATGTTAAACCTCCACTGGAGGTAAAAAAAAATTACAAGGAACAACACAGTTCCATGAAGAATCACATCTTAGTTTTGGTTCTCAGCAGCTGACCCCAAGGGTCTTTAAGTAGTTTGATTTCTGTCTGTGTCCCCCTGGGGAAATTTTCTTTCAGTTCTTGCCTTCAGATCCAAGACACGTCACTGGAACAAGTGTCCCCATTGTAAGATTTAGACCTCCATTCCTGTTCTGAGGACAACTCAAAATATTGGATCCTAATGCCGCGTACACACGGTCGGACTTTTCGTCTACAAAAGTCCAACGGACGCTGACGGACTAAAGCTGGCTGGTAATCCGATCGTGTGTGGGCTTCTCCGGACTTTCAACTGACTTTTTTAGCCTCAAATCCGACGGACTTTAGATTTGAAACATGCTTCAAATCTTTCCGACGGACTCGAGTCCGGTCGAAAAATCCGCTCGTCTGTATGCTACGGACAAAACCGACGCTAGGGCAGCTATTGGCTACTGGCTATCAACTTCTTTATTTTAGTCCGGTGTACGTCATCACGTAAGAATTCGACGGACTTTTGTGTGATCGTGTGTAGGCAAGTCTGTTCGTTAGAAAGTCCGCCGCAAGTCCGTCGAAAGTCCGCCAAAAGTCCGTCGAAAGTCTGTCGGACAGGCTGTCGGACTTTTGTAGCTGAAAAGTCAGACCGTGTGTACGCCCCATTACTGACTTTCATTCCCAGTGACAAAGATGATTAGGACAAAAAGTCAGTGTAAATGTCCCCAGTGTGGACACAGAGAGCAGTACCTAACAATGGTTATAACCCTTCCACTTTTTATCCAACATAAAAAAAAAAAAGTGGCTTTACACCCTAAATGTATTTTCAGCATATTTGGCATTGTGCCTCACTGTATACAGTTTTCTTTTTTTTATATCTGTTTCTTACCTGTTGATCCTGCCCAGTAACTGCACATCTTGCTGAAGGCTGACAACTCTAAACCACTGCCTCTTGCAGTAGTAGTGTAGACCTGCCATAGTAGGAAAATAAGTTGAAGCTACACAACTCATTTTGACGCACAACGTATTTTGCTGGTTTTGATGTGTATGCTGCTAGAGCTGATCTTTGCAGCTCCTGTTTGTTGGTGTTATCAGTGCGATTCTAAGTACTGCTCCACGTGAGAAGTTTTTCGTTTTTGAATGATTTTAATACATTTTTATTGTTTTACACTATATTGAGCTTAATTTTTATCTTGTTAAACATTTAATACAACAGTGGAGATGTTATAAAGCTGAAGTTATTTTCTGTACTCTGGATTCATCCATGTATTCAGCTGTGGTTAAAAAAGACCAGAGTTTGGAGCGTATATGATGATTAATGTGTTTATGACCTTCTTGTAACAAAGAGGTCATTATGTTCTGGTGAGTTCCCTGTGTTTATAGAGATGGCTGTGCCATTTTTTTAGTAGCAAGGTTTCATATGTATAGAAGATTTGTGCAAGTTGAACCGTTCTCAAACACAGAATGACTTGGTGATACATATTACATTTGTTTGGATTTTTGTTATATGTATGATACTATGTTTTCACATTTGTTTTAGTTTATGTAAGTACGATGTATCAGTTCTTTGCTTATTCAGTGTTTTTTTCTGATTCTTAAAGTGTTACTAAACCCACAACAGTAAAATTATTCTGTATTAGCAGTAAAGCATGTTTGTTATACTCACTGTGGAACCTAAGGGGTTAATCCTCTGCATTGTGTAAAAAGGCTGTTTGATCCTGTATGCACAGATCCACCTCTGCTTCCACTAACTCAAAAACATTTCCGGATAAGACAGAGTTAGTGGAGTCAGGCTGCACATGCTCAGTTTGGTGTGTATTGCTAGAGAGTTTTTTTTTCTTGGGAGAGCGCATGTGATCAGCACAGGGCCAATCGGCACTGTCCAGAAAGGGGTCAGGGGTCTTGCATCCTCATAGGACAGCCAGTGCAGTATGAAAACTCCCCCTACAAGCTTTAACAAGGCACTGATAGAAGTCACAAGACTGCTATATACTGCTGATGAAAAAACGTATTTAGTATGGGTGCACCGAATGGAAATTTTGGTACCGAAACCGAAAATGCAGGATGCAGAATGCAGAATGCAGGATGCACAGAAACTGAAAATAACAGTTATTAAAAAAAAATATTTATATTTTTATATATAATTGCATTACATTCGACTTTTTAATTAATATCATCAATTTAAATTAATATGAATTTATTGATGGCCATTATTGGCACCTTTAGTGCAAGAAAATCTCAGGAAAAATGCAGTCTGCAGTCTCTGACCATCTCTTGTATCATGTCCTCAGTCTCTAACCATCTCTTCTATCATGTCCTCAGTCTCTAACCATCTCTTCTATCAGGTCTGCAATAACTTACTTAGACTTAACCACTTCATCCCCGGAGGATTTGGCAGCTCAATGACCGGAGGACTTACAGTTTGGCACTGCGCTGCTTTAACTGATAATTACGCGGCCATGCAATGTTGTACCCAAAAGAAATTTGTGTCCTTTTTTTCGCACAAATAGAGCTTTCTTTTGATGGTATTTGATTGCCTCTGCAATTTTTATTTTTTGCCAAATAAATGGAAAAAGGCCGAAAATTTTGAAAAAGATTATATTTTCTTTTTGTTATAAAAAAAATTTAATAAACTCAATTTTAGTCATAGGCCAAAATGTATTCAGCCACATGTCTTTGGTAAAAAAAATGTCAATAAGCGTATATTTATTGGTTTGTGCAAACGCTATAGCGTCTACAAACTAGGGTACATTTTCTGGAATTTACGCAGCTTTTAGTTTGTGACTACCTATCTCATTTCTTGAGGTGCTAAAATGGCAGGGCAGTACAACCCCCCCTCCCCAAATGACTCCATTTTGGAAAGTAGACACCCCAAGGAAATTGCTGAGAGGCATGTTGAGCCCATTGAATATTTTATTTTTTTATCACAAGTGATTGAAAAATGACAAAAAAAATTACACAAAGTTGTCACTAAATGATATATTGCTCACACATGCCATGGTTATATGTGGAATTACACCCCAAAATGCATTCTGCTGCTTCTCCTGAGTATGGGCATACCTCACGTGTGAGACTTTTTGGGAGCCTAGCCACGTACAGGACCCCGAAAACCAAGCACCGCCTTCAGGGTTTCTAAGGGCGTAATTTTTGATTTCACTCCTCACAGTTTTGAAGGCCATAAAATGCCAAGATAGCACAACCCCCCCCCCCCCCAAAATGACCCCATTTTGGAAAGTAGACACCCCTAAGCTATTTGCTGATAGGCATGTTGAGTCCATGGAATATTTTATATTTTGCCACAAGTTGCGGAAAAATAATTTTTTTTTCTTGCACAAAGTCGTCACTAAACGATATATTGCTCAAACATGCCATGGGCATATGTGGAATGACACCCCAAAATACATTCTGCTGCTTCTCCTGAGTACGGGGATACCACATGTGTGAGACTTTTTGGGAGCCTAGCCGTGAACAGGACCCGAAAACCAATCACCGCCTTCAGGCTTTCTAAGGGCATAAAATGGTGATTTCACTTCCTCACTACCTATCACTGTTTCGGAGGCCATAAAATGACAAGATAGCACAAAAAACCCCCAAATGACCCCATTTTGGAAAGTAGACAGCCCAAGGTATTTGCTGAGAGTCATGTTAAGTCCATGGAATATTTTATATTTTGCCACAAGTTTCTGGAAAATTACTATTTTTTTTTTTTTACACAACATTGTCACTAAATGATATATTGTTCAAAAATGGCATACTTATATGTGGAATTACACCCCAAAATACATTCTGCTGATTTTCCTGAGTAGGGGGATACCACATGTGAACTTTTTGGCAGTCTAACCGCGTACAGGACTTCGAAAACCAATCACCGCCTTCAGGATTTCTAAGGGTGTAAATTTTTGATTTCACTCCTCACTGCCTATTACAGTTTCGGAGGCCATGAAATGCCCAGATAGCACAACCCCCCCCCCCCCCAAATGACCCCATTTTGGAAAGTAGACACCCCAAGCTATCTGCTGAGAGGCATGTTGAGTATTTTGCAGATCTCGCTTTTTGTCACAAAGTTTTGAAAATTGAAAAAAGAAAAAAAAAAAAAATACATTTTTCTTTTCTTTCTTCATTTTCAAAAATAAATGAGATCTGGAAAATACTCACCATGCCTCTTAGCAAATACTGTCTACTTTCCAAAAAAGGGTCATTTTGGGGGTTTTGTGCTATCTGGACATTTCAGGGCCTGCGTAACTGTGATTTTTACGCCTTTAGAAATCCTGAAGGCGGTGATTGGTTTTTGGGGTCCTGTACGCAGCTAGGCTCCCAAAAAGTCCCACACATGTGGTATCCCCGTACACAGGAGAAGGAGCAGAATGTATTTTGGGGTGTAATTCCACATATAACCATGCCATGTTTGTAATTTTCCCGCAGCTTGTGGCAAAATATAAAATATTCCATGGACTCAACATGTCTCTCATCAAATAGCTTGGGGTGTCTACATTCCAAAATGGGGTCATTTGGTGGGGGGGGGGGGGGGTTGTGCTATCTTGGCATTTTATGGTCTTCAAAACTGTGATAGGTAGTGAGGAGTGAAATAAAAAATTTACACCCTTAGAAATCCTGAAGGCGGTGATTGGTTTTCGGGGTCCTGTACGCGGCTAGGCTCCCAAAAAGTCTCACACATGAGGTATCCCCTTACTCAGGAGAAGCAGCAGAATGCATTTTGGGGTGTCATTCTACATATAACCATGCCATGTTTGAACAATATATAATTTAGTGACAACTTTGTGCAAAAAAAAAAGTGTAATTTTCCCAAAACTTGTGACACAATATAAAATATTCCATGGACTCAACATGCCTATCAGCAAATAGCTTGGGGTGTCTACTTTCCAAAAAGGGGCCATTTGGGGGGGTTTGAACTGTCCTGGCATATTTTGCACAACATTTAGAAGCTTATGTCACACATCACCCACTCTTCTAACCACTTGAAGACAAAGCCCTTTCTGATACTTTTTGTTCACATGAAAAAATATTTTTGTTTTGCAAGAAAATTACTTTGAACCCCAAACATTATATACTTTTTTAAAGCAAAGGCCCTACAGATTAAAATGGTGGGTGTTTTTTTTTTGGGGGGGGGGGGGGGGTTCACACAGTATTTACGCAGCGATTTTTCAAACGCAATTTTTTTGGAAAAAACACTTTTTTTAATGCACTAAAACACACTATATTGCCCAAATGTTTGATTAAGTAAAAAAGATGATCTTATGCTGAGTACATGGATACCAAACACGACATGCTTTAAAATTGCGCACAAACGTGCACTGGCGACAAACTACATACATTTTTAAAAGCCTTTAAAAGCCTTTACAGGTTACTATTTTAGATTTACAAAGGAGGTCTACTGCTAAAATTACTGCCCTCGATCTGACCTTCGTGGTGATACCTCACATGCATGGTGCAATTGCTGTTTACATATGACACCAGACCGATGCTTGCGTTCGCCTTTGCACGTGAGCACGGGGGGACAGGGGTGCTTTTTTTTTAAAATTATTTATTATGCTTTTTTATTATATTTTTAAGCTGTTCCTTTTATTGAATGTAAATATCCCCTATGATAGCAATAGGTAGTGACAGGTACTCTTTTTTGAAAAAATTGGGGTCTATTAGACCCTAGATCTCTCCTCTGCCCTCAAAGCATCTGACCACACCAAGATCGGTGTGATAAAATGCTTTGCCAATTTCCCAATGGCGCTGTTTATATCCGGCAAAAACAAAGTCACGAAATGCTCGAAGCTTCAGGTTTCTTCTCCAATCATAGAGATGATTGGAGCCATTCTGGTCTCTGATCAGCTCTTTGGTCAGCTGGCGGAACCACTGGCTGCATTCTCGGGTTTCCTGTTGGGACAGGAGAGCCCAAGAAAACCATGGAATACGAAGGGGTGGGGGACATTGCCTCCCACTGCTTATAAAAGCAATCTAGAGGCTAATTAGCCGCTAGGATTGCTTTTACATGAAAGCTGACCGCTGGCTGAAAAGAATGATAACAAGATGATAACTAAACCTGCAGGCACCAATCTGGTATAACCACTCAAAGTCCAGCAACATACCAGTACGTTGCTTGTCCTTGTTGGATGTACATTGTAATGTTCTTTATTTCATGCAGCCTGTGGGCTGAACAAAAAAAAGAGACTGATTGGTGGGTATGCCCACAATTAGAATACCGCCCTTCATCCACCCACTTCTAATGATGGGCATACATGCACCATTTTCTTTTAACTCCTACAGCGCTGGAGTCGCTGATTTACGTATCGTGGGAACAAACGCTGTTGCTGTCAAGATAAATAAATCAATGCTGCAGCTGAATGGCGTAACTGCTAAGCTAATGATGGTTAACAATAAAACAAAGTAATTACAGTATAACAGTAAGACTTACCATACCTGCAAAACAAATACAATAAAACATAGTAAAAATAAAACATTTTTTAACGCAATCTGTGCCTAAAAAATATATGCCGAAGCATCTGCCCCTAATGTTAGGAGCAAATCGCTCCTCCACCCCTGCCCCCATGCTTCGGCATATATGCTCTTTTTTTTTAACTGTGGTGATGAAATCACCTCTGACAGCGCTGGAGTCACGGCTTTATGTATCGTGGGAGCAAACACTGTTGCTGTCAAGATAAATAAACCCGTGCTGCAGCTGAATGGCGTACCTGCTAAGCAAATGATGGTTAACAATAAAACAAACATTACAGTATAACATACCATACCTGCAAAGCAAATACAATAAAACATAGTAAAAATAAAACAGAGAGAACGATAGATACAGTATAGAACAATAGTGAGCGAACAGTAGAGCGGACAGTAGAGAGCGAATATAAGAGAGAGAACAATAGAGAGAGAGAGAAGAAAAATACAGCCACAACTATTTTTGGCTTTTTTATTTTTTATTTTTTTGTGTTTTTGTGTGTGTTTTTTTTTCCACTTTTTTCACTTTTATAAAAACTGTAAAAAAAACTATACACTGAACTTTGCAGATTAGGGTATCTCAAAACGTGATGGCCATCACATCTTTCGAGACCCCGAGACCCTGTGTACGTGTGCCTATGACTGTGTGGTGCTGTACCCTACACTAATAGTCAACTAGTTTGTGATAGCGTTCGAAACAGTCACCAAGGCAAAGACCAGGTTGGTCAAGACAGGAGGGACAATAAAAGCAGGTGTCACGCCTAAATCCACGTTTTCTACAGACACAACATCTTTGGGTAGGGGTACCAGAGAGGACATGCGGAAAATGCCTCTCATGCAGGCGGCTTACTGCATTTGCGTTGGGAAGTTGGGCCAGAGCACTGTCTGGAAACAGAAGGGCTCTGATGATTTCTTCCTGGAATTTAAGGAAGGATCCAGTTTGTCCTGAAGCTTTGTATAGCACAAAAGCATTCAGGAAAGCCAATTGAAATAAATAAACAGACACTTTTTTGTACCAGCATCTGGCCTTATGGGCAATTAGCCACTTGACGACCGCTCACTGTATATGTACGTCATTTTTTTGAAGATGGATATCTCGGTAACGGCAGCAGCTGCTGCCACAACCGAGGTATCCATCTTTACAGCGAGCGGTTCTGTACACGATAATGGTGGTCTCTGCGGCGGGTTCGCCGCGAGATCACCGTTATCGGCGGCCGGAGAGGTGCCACCCCCCCTCCCGCCGCTCTCCCGCGCCCTCCGCCGCTTACCGGAGCCGTCGGTAGCGGCGGAGGAGATCGGGACCTGTCACTGCTGAGGTACTGAGACGAGTGAGGCCAAGATGGCCCCCACCCGTCTCTATACGATGTGACGGCCGGAGCAACGTCATTATGACGGCTCCGCCCACTTCTCTTAAAGGCACAATTTTTTTTGTGTCATTTTTTTAAACGACTTTTTTTAAAATTTTTTTTGCATTTTAGTCTAAATATGAGATCTGAGGACTTTTTGACCCCAGATCTCATATTTAAGAGGACCTGTCATGTTTTTTTCTATTACAAGGGATGTTTACGTTCCTTGTAATAGGAATAAAAGTGATCCAAAAATTTTTTTTTTAAAACAGTGAAAAAATAAATAAAATAAAGTAAAATAAATAATAAAAAAAAAAAAAAATTTTTTAAAGCGCCCTGTCCCGACGAGCTCGCGTGCAGAAGCGAACACATACGTGAGTAGCGCCCGCATATGAAAACGGTGGTCAAACCACACATGTGAGGTATCGCCGCGACCGGTAGAGCAAGAGCAATAATTCTAGCCCTAGACCTCCTCTGTAACACAAAACATGCAACCTGTAGAATTTTTTAAATGTCGCCTATGGTGATTTTTAAGGGTAAAAGTTTGACGCTATTCCACGAGCGGGCGCAATTTTGAAGCGTGACATGTTGGGTATCAATTTACTTGGCGTAACATTATATTTCACAATATAAAAAAAAAATTGGGCTAACTTTACTGTTGTCTTATTTTTTTATTCAAAAAAGTGAATTTTTTCCAGTGCGCTTATAAGACCGCTGCGCAAATACGGTGCAAAAAAAAGTATTGCAATGACCGCCATTTTATTCTCTAGGGTGTTAGAAAAAAACCCATATATAATGTTTGGGGGTTCTAAGTAATTTTCTAGCAAAAAAACCTGTTTTAAACATGTAAACACCTAAAATCCAAAACGAGGCTGGTCCTTAAGTGGTTAGGTACGGCGCCAACAACTGGTCATTGAGGTCCACCCCTCCCATATTAAGGTTATATTCATGGACACAGAGAGATTTCTCCACAACACCAGTCACCGTAGGAATTTGGACAGTCGTGTCTGCGTGAAGGGAGGACAGAATGAAAACATTCTTATTATCTCTCCACTTCATAGCGAGCAAATTATTACATCTCAAGCAGGCTCTCTCCCCCAGCCTAAGACGGGAATCTACAAGCCTCTGGGGTAAGCTTCGGCGATTAGATCGCACGGTGCCACATGCACCAATTTGATGATAAAACAAGTGACTAAAAAGTGGCACGCTTGTGTAATAATTGTCCACATACAATTGGTACCCCTTTCCGAATAAGGGTGACACCAAGTCCCACACAATCTTACCAGCGCTCCCTATGTAGTCAGGGCATTTCTCCGGCTCTACGTAACTATCTCTTCCCTCGTAAACCATAAAACTATATGTATAGCCTGTGGCCCTGTCACAGAGCTTATACATCTTGACCAGAAAACTTAATAAGGGACTCATCAACGCAGACAACTTGTTGGGGAGTAAACAAGGCTGCAAAACATTGGTTCAAGTGGTTTACGAGGGGCCGAATTTTGTAGAGCCGATCAAATTCAGGGTCACCCCGAGGACGACAGAGTTCATTAACGTTGACATGCATGAACCGCAAGATCTGCTCGTATTGTGTCCTGGTCATGGAGGCAGTGAACTGGGTCAGTGGACCAATATGACCGCAACTCTTTTTAGTTATGCCCATGAGGAGGGATAGGCCCAGGAAGGTCTTAAATTCGGAGACTGTAATTGGTCTCCAATCTCTGGCAAGGGTCAACTGGGGATTAGCGGCGATGAATTGACCAGCATATAAATTGCTTTGGTCCACAATAGATCTATAGAGATCTTCGGTGAAAAACATAGAATAAAAATCAAGTGATGTAAAATCAACTGTTTCCACCTGAATTCCAGGTTGATCAATGAATGGGGGAAGTACGGGTGCTGCAGAAGTGGTGGGTTCCCAATTAGGATTGGCGAATGCAGCAGGTGGGGCACTATGGGCTCGACGGGCCTGTCTTTGTCTTCTTCTTGGTGGCAGCGCGATACTACTCGTGCTTGCCACCTCGCCAGCTTGAACTGCATTTATGGGACTCGCCACGTCACCAAGTGTTACTGTAGTGCTGGATGTATGACCAGGATGTACTAGGCCGCTGGTGCTTGCCAGTTCATCAGAAGGAATAGCGGCGCTAGTACTGGTTCTCTGTTCCATATGAGTGACCTGCGGTTCTTGCACCTCAACGACAGCAGAAGAAGATCGGGGTCTGGTATGCCTGACCTTGGCAGGGACCACAACTCCCGTCGTCAGAGCTATCTGTCAGGGTGCCGCTGCTGTCTACAGGTTCGTATTCTGAGCCTGAATCTGACAGATGAGTGACTTCCTCTTCACTATCTGTCATGCTCAGAAACGTGTAGGCCTCTTCACTACTGTACCTTCGATTTGACATTTTGGTCTCTAAATTTACTGGTACAGTAGTGAGACTCACAGGTAAAAAAGCTCCTGATTGTTAGCGACTGATTCAAGCGCTACCAAAAATACTGTTAGCGTTTGCAGGGATCAGGCCTGACTCTGCGAATGCTGCAGTTATGTGTGTTGTGTTTTGTAAGTGGCAGTGATCAATTGATACTGCACTTGGGTGGGCTGGGCTGGGCGGAGGGGCTAAACGCAGGTGCTAGCAGGTATCTGGGCTGATCCCGCTAACACTGCGTTTTTGGGAACCGTAAACTGTTGGGGACGCTAATATAGATCTGATCAGATCAGATATCGATCCGTTCAGACACTATACTACTATGGTGCGTGCGTGGGTGTTAGCGGTACTGGAACTGATCTGACACTGCCTGGGGGGGCGCAGACCCTATCTGACGCTAAAACCTAACTTTGATCACCCGCCGGGTGATCAGGGGGTGAAACCTTTATTGGGTAAAATACGGTGGGTGCCCTGACGCTATAAAAAATAAACTAGCTAAACTGCGTCATCCGTGACACTTATACTGTGATCACAGGTGACAGGGGTTGATCAAGGGCTTAAACCTTTATTGGGGAGGGTTGGGGGGGTCCCTAAACCTATCTGAGCCTAATACTAATTACCCTAACACTGACTCACTAATGACACCAGTACAGCGATCAAAAAAAAAATCTGAACGCTGCACTGGGTGACACAGTGACAGGTGGTGAAGGGGTTAACTGGGGGGAGTGATCGGGGGTGATCGGGGTGTGAATTGTGTGCCTACATGACCTGGTGTCAGTGTAGTGTTGGTGCAACTCACTGTTTGATGCTCTCTCCTCTCGGTCTGGGACGAAAAGACCGACACGAGGAGAGATGACATCACTTCCCCTGTCAGTTTATACACTTACACGACAGGAGAAGGATCTCATTCGCCAGGAGCGATCACCAGGTCCAGGCCAGATTTCATTGGCCTGGGCCTGGGGATTGATCAGTTCCTGATCCGATCGACGTGGCCCCCCCGCCGGCCGCGCGCCCGACGTAACATGACGGCGATTTGCCTGCCTGTGCCATTCTGCCGCAGTACAACTGTGGCGGATGGTTGGCAAGCGGTTAAACACACTGCTAATAGAATTAGCAACATTTCCATTTGGTGCACCTCTAGCAGGCCTGTCAGATACAACCTACCAGTCAGATGCAGCCTAAGAGTGCCTGTCAGAGGCAGCCTCACCAGTGCCTGTCAGATGCAGCCTGCCTGTCAGATGCAGCATAACAGTGCCTGTCAGATGCAGCCTGCCTGTCAGATGCAGCATAATAGTGCCTGTCAGATGCAGCCTGCCTGTGAGATGCAGGCTCACCAGTGCCTGTCAGATGCGGCCTACCAGTGTCTGTCAGATGCAGCCTACCAGTGCCTGTCAGATGCAGCCTGCCTGTCACATGCAGCCTACCAGTGCTTGTCAGATGCAGCCTGCCTGTCAGATGCAGCCTTAACCAGTGCCTGTCAGATGCAGTCTCACCAGTGCCTGTCAGATGCAGCCTACCAGTCAGATGCAGCCTCATCAGTGCCTGTCAGATGCAGCCTACCAGTGCCTGTCAGATGCAGCCTCACCAGTGCCTGTCAGATGCAGCTTACCAGTGCCTGTCAGATGCAGCCTCATAAGTGCCTGACAGATGCAGCCTACCAGAGCCTGTCAGATGCAGCCTCACCAGAGCCTGTCAGATGCAGCCTCACCAGAGCCTGTCAGATGCAGCCTCACCAGAGCCTGTCAGAGGCAGCCTCACTAGTGCCTGTCAGATGCAGCCTACCAGTCAGATGCAGCCTCACCAGTGCCTGTCAGATGCAGCCTAACAGTTCCTGTCAGAGGCAGCCTCACCAGTGCCTGTCAGATGCAGCCTGCCTGTCAGATGCATCCTACCAGTGCCTGTCAGATGCAGCCTACCAGTGCCTGTCAGATACAGCCGGACCAGTGCCTGTCAGATGCAGCCTGGCTGTCAGATGCAGCATAACAGTGCCGGTCAGATGCAGCCTCACTAGTGCCTGTCAGATGCGGTCTGCCAGTGTCTGTCAGATGCAGCCTACCAGTGCCTGTCAGATGCAGCCTGCCTGTCAGATGCAGCCTACCAGTGCTTGTCAGATGCAGCCTGCCTGTCAGATGCAGCCTTAACCAGTACCTGTCAGATGCAGTTTCACCAGTGCCTGTCAGATGCAGCCTACCAGTCAGATGCAGCCTCATCAGTGCCTGTCAGATGCAGCCTACCAGTGCCTGTCAGATGCAGCCTACCAGTGCCTGTCAGATGCAGCCTCACCAGTGCCTGTCAGATGCAACTTACCAGTGCCTGTCAGCCTGTCAGATGCAGCCTACCAGTCAGATGCAGCCTCACCAGTATCTGTCAGATGCAGCCTACCAGTGCCTGTCAGATGCAGCCTCACCAGTGCCTGTCAGATGCAGCCTCACCAGTGCCTGTCAGATGCAGCTTCACCAGTGCCTGTCAGATGCAGCCTGCCTGTCAGATGCAGCATAACAGTGCCTGTCAGATGCAGCCTGCCTGTCAGATGCAGCCTGCCTGTCAGATACAGCCTCACCAGTGCCTGTCAGATGCGGCCTACCAGTGTCTGTCAGATGCAGCCTACCAGTGCCTGTTAGATGCAGCCTGCCTGTCAGATGCAGCCTTAACCAGTGCCTGTCAGATGCAGCCTACCACTCAGATTCAGCCTCACCAGTGCCTGTCAGATGCAGCCTCACCAGTGCCTGTCAGATGCAGCTTACCAGTGCCTGTCAGATGCAGCCTCATAAGTGCCTGCCAGATGCAGCCTACCAGTGCCTGTCAGATGCAGCCTCACCAGAGCCTGTCAGATGCAGCCTCACCAGAGCCTGTCAGATGCAGCCTCACTAGTGCCTGTCAGATGCAGCCTACCAGTCAGATGCAGCCTTAATAGTGCCTGTCAGAAGCAGCCTAACAGTGCCTGTCAGAGGCAGCCTCACCAGTGCCTGTCAGATACAGCCTGCCTGTCAGATGCATCCTACCAGTGCCTGTCAGATGCAGCCTACCAGTGCCTGTCAGATGCAGCCTCACCAGTGCCTGTCAGATGCAGCCTGCCTGTCAGATGCAGCCTCACTAGTGCCTGTCAGATGCGGCCTACCAGTGTCTGTCAGATGCAGCCTACCAGTGCCTGTCAGATGCAGCCTGCCTGTCAGATGCAGCCTTAACCAGTACCTGTCAGATGCAGTTTCACCAGTGCCTGTCAGATGCAGCCTACCAGTCAGATGCAGCCTCATCAGTGCCTGTCAGATGCAGCCTACCAGTGCCTGTCAGATGCAGCCTACCAGTGCCTGTCAGATGCAGCCTACCAGTGCCTGTCAGATGCAGCCTCACCAGTGCCTGTCAGATGCAGCTTACCAGTGCCTGTCAAATGCAGCCTCATAAGTGGCTGTCAGATGCAGCCTACCAGTGCCTGTCAGATGCAGCCTCACCAGAGCCTGTCGCATGTAGTCTCACCAGAGCTTGTCAGATGCAACCTCACTAGTGCCTGTCAGATGCAGCCTACCAGTCAGATGCAGCCTCACCAGTGTCTGTCAGATGCAGCCTACCAGTGCCTGTCAGATGCAGCCTCACAAGTGCCTGCCAGAAGTAGCCTACCAGGACCTGTCAGATGCAGCCACACCAGAGCCTCTCAGATGCAGCCTCACCAATGCCTGTCAGATGCAGCCTTACCAGTACAGGACAGATGCAGCCTCACCAGTGCCTGTCAGATGCTGTAAGGTACCTGGTAGTTGAGCCTGACTGGTAGAAGGAGACCTCTCTTAAACGCTGGTTCAGGAGCCGCTGGAAGTGAGAACAGTGGTCTCCTGAGCACAGTGGGTAGGAGGGCCTGATGCAGGTTCTGGCAGGAGCAGACACCGGAACTGGAAGCATGTCCCTCAGGGATGGCTGAGCTGCGGATGCAGGTAACTGGCGCAGGCCGGGAGGCAGGCTGACAGCTGTGAAGGCGGCAACTGGATGCAAACAGGCAGACTGGAAGCAGCGTCACAGGACACAGGTAAGCAAGGTCAGACAGTCCGATTTGGCAGGAGATCAGGCAGGTGTTAGCAGGAGGGATGATCCAAGGATAGTCAGACAGGCAGGAGTTCGGCAACAGGTAACTGAATAAGCAAGGTCAGGCAAGCCGGGTCGGATTGGAGACTGGAGAGTGGTCAGACGTAGCCGGGTTTAGATTGGAGACTGGAGAGTGGTCAGACGTAGCCGGGTCAATAGTAAACAACAGACAGGCAGATACAGGAACTTTCAGGTGCAGAGCTGCAGACGAAACAGCACCTAACATGAGCACCTGTCACTCTTTTAAAGGGCCCTTGGCGCCAAACGGCGCTAGCGCGAACGGGCGCGCGCACCCGCGAACGCGCGAACGCGCGTACGGGCACACGCGGGAGCGCGCCGGCGCCCCCTGGTGGGGAATTAAGCTGAATTAGCCTAGAAAGATTCCTTGTGGACCTGCGTGCACGCAGATTCATCCGACGGCTGCTGACAGGCCCCTGACATTGCCCCCTCCCAACGGGCAGCCTCCGGATGCCCAGATAACTTTTCTTTTCAGGATGGGCAGAAAAATAGGCATGAATCAAACGTTTAGCATGAATATTACAGTCAGGTTCCCATGAATTGTTTTCCGGACCATACCCCTTCCATTTAATTAAAAACTGTACTTGCCCAGACCTCTTTCTGCAGTCAAGGATGGATTCCACTTCATACTCTTCATTGCCGTCCACCAGAACTGGTTCAGGGACCCTGGTGCCCCTATCAGGAAAAGGTTCATCTACAGCAGGTTTTAAGAGTGACACGTGAAACACAGGATGTATCTTAAGTGAGTCAGGTAAGCATAATTCATAAGATACCTCGTTAATTTTCCTTTTCACAGGGAAAGGCCCAATAAATTTAGGGGCAAGCTTCTTGGAAGGACATGTCAATCTGATATTATTGGTAGACAGCCATACCTTATCGCCAAGCTGAAGGTTTAGATCTCCCCTTCTTTTCTGATCAAAGAACCTCTTATTGTCCGCTTGCGCCTTGGATACCGCTTCCTGCAAGATCCGGTTATTATGGCTGAGGAACTGCACAGTGTCCTGGACCGCTGGGACTGAGGATTCTGAAAGAAAATCTGGTAAAAAAGATGCATGAAACCCATATTTGGCAAAGAAAGGGGATTGACCGGTGGCAGAGTGACTGGCATTATTGTAAGCGAATTCCGCTAGTGGCAGCAGGGACACCCAATCATCTTGCACAAAAGATGTGAAACACCTAATGTATTGCTCCAGAGTCTGATTTGTCCTTTCAGTTTGCCCATTTGTTTGGGGATGGTATGCTGAGGACAAAGCTAGTTCAATTTTTCGATTTTCACAAAGGGCTCTCCAAAAGCATGATGTAAACTGTACCCCCCTATCGGACACTATATTTGCGGGGATCCCGTGTAACCTGACAATTTCCCTAATGAACACACGGGCCGTCTCCATAGCAGAAGGTGTTCCCTTTAGGGGCACGAAGTGAGCCATCTTGGATAGCCAGTCAACGACCACAAGGATCGCCGTGCATCCCTCAGAACATGGTAATTCAACTATAAAGTCCATTGCTATCATCTTCCAGGGCCTATCTGGTATAGGCAATGGTCTTAACAGTCCCCAAGCTCTGTTCCTGGGAGTTTTATTCTGGATGCAGACAGGGCAGGAGCTGACATATTTTCTGCAAAATTCATTTAAGTTCGGCCACCAAAAGGTGCGTTGCACCAGCTCAAGGGTCTTACGGACCCCAAAATGTCCTGCAAGTGGATGGTCATGCAAAAGTGTCAGTACCTTGACTCGGACGTTCTCTGGTACAAAAATTTGACTTCCCCTCCATAATAGTCCATCTCGAGGTGTTAAAGAGGACCCCTGGAGACTTGAAGGTTCTGGGGATGCTTCTCTGATCATGGATAGAAGATCTGTTTGAAGAAGAAGGAAACTATTTGCCGGCAGAATAGTGTCAGGTACAGAAAAGTCCTTAGGATTATCAAACATGCGCGACAGCGCGTCTGGCTTTACATTCTTGGATCCCGGCCGGTAGGTTATATGAAAGCAGAACCGTGTAAAGAATAGAGCCCAACGGGCCTGTCTGGGTTTTAGTCTTTTAGCAGATCTTAAGTACTCCAGATTTTTGTGATCCGTGTAAATCAGTACTGGATGGACTGCACCTTCAAGCAAATACCTCCATTCCTCCAAGGCTGTCTTGATAGCAAGTAGCTCCCGGTCCCCCACATCGTAGTTCCGCTCAGCCGGCGAAAGTTTCCTAGAGAAGAACCCTACAGGATGCATCAGGTCCTTGTTGCCTTGTCGTTGGGAAATAATAGCACCCACAGCTACTTCGGAGGCATCAACCTCTAGGATAAAGGGCAAAGATGGATCAGGATGGCTCAGAATCGGAGCCGACGTGAAACGCCTCTTTAACTCCTCAAAGGCCCCCTGAGCTTCCTGGTTCCAGTGGAAACGAAGATTCTGCTTGGTTAGTTGTGTAATGGGGGAGATGATGGCAGAGAACCCCCTGATAAACTTCCTGTAAAAGTTTGCAAATCCAATGAAGCGTTGTACGCCCTTCTTGTCCATGGGTGCTGGCCATTCTAACACAGCAGACACTTTCTGGGGATCCATTTTGATGCCGGTTGGGGAGATAACTAACCCCAGAAACTGAATCTCCTCTTGTTCAAATTCGCACTTCTCCGCCTTGGCGTACAGTCTGTGCAGGCGGAGTCGGGCCAGAACTTTACGGACATGTTCCCTATGTTGCTCGGGTGAACTGGAGAAGATCAGGATATCGTCCAAATAGACAATTAGGAAGATGTCCAGGAAATCCTTAAACACATCATTGACCAGATGCTGAAATGTGGCAGGAGCATTGCAAAGGCCGAAGGGCATGACTAGATATTCATAGTGTCCGAAACGGGTCCGGAAGGCCGTCTTCCATTCATCCCCGGCCCGAATGCAGACCAGATTGTAGGCCCCTCTCAGATCTAGTTTGGTAAAGATGATGGCGGACCTTAATTTTTGAAACAGTTCAGGTATTAAAGGCAACGGATAACGGTTTTTGACCGTAACTTTGTTTAGCTCCCGATAGTCTACACAAGGGCGAAGCGTAAGATCTTTTTTGGAGACAAAAAATATTCCCGCCCCGGCTGGTGAAGTGGATTGTCGAATGAAGCCTTTTTCGAGATTTTCGTTGACGTAAACCTTAAGTGCCTCTTGTTCCTTTTCGGATAGCGGAAAGATGCGCCCAAAAGGAATCTCAGCTCCAGGAAGCAGCTCAATTGGACAGTCATAGGGACGATGGGGTGGCAAAGAGTCTGCTCCCTTCTTACTGAACACATCTGCAAAGTCCTGATAGACCTCTGGTACATCTTGAAGCAGATCTGGATCAATGTCCATACACATTAAGGTAGTGGCAGAATTAACAGGTTCAGATAGACAATGCCTTTGACAATAGGGTGACTGAAACTTGATCTCGCCCGTGGACCAGTTAACAAGAGGATTGTGGGCTTGAAGCCAGGGCATACCCAAAATGATTGGGAAAAGTGGTGATGAAATAACGTCCAGGACTAGGATTTCTTGGTGCTGAGGTGAGCAGGTAGCAGACAGAGGAAGGGTTTCTTGAGAGACCTGTCCAGATCTTATATGGTACCCATCGGCCAGAAAAATTGAAAGTCTATGTGTCTTATTCTTTAACGGAAGATCTTGTTGAGTAGCAAAAGTAGAGTCGACAAAGCAGCTACATGCCCCGGAATCAACAATGGCGTTGACTTGAATTGTTCTTCCCTGGAGCTGTAATGAGAGAGGGAGAACAAGTTGAGTGGCATTGGCTGTTAAAGCAGATAAACTGGTTGGAGTTGAAGAAGAACACTTACGGATCTTTACTGGGCAGTTGTTCATATAGTGGCCCGTCCCGCCACAATAGAGGCAAAGGTTCAGTTGGCGCCTGCGTGCCCGTTCTTCAGGGGTCAGAGTGGTACGCATAAGTCCCAGTTGCATAGGTTCAGGAGCATCAGCTGTTTGGTTGGCTGAACTTTGCCCGGCAGAAGGTAGATACCGGGAAGCAGGCAGCGGGGCTCTTGCGGTCATCCACATAGGCCGCGTTTGTTGAGAAGATCGTTCAGACCGGCGTTCACGAAGGCGTCGGTCAATTTGGATAGTAATGGCAATAAGCTCCTCCAAAGTGTCAGGCATTCCCACCCGGGCAAGTTCATCCTTAAGACCCTCAGATAGCCCCATGTGGAACTGGTGGCGAAGGGCTGCGTTGTTCCATTGAGTGTCCGCGCTCCAGCGTCGAAAGTCCATGACATAGCCCTCGGCCGGCCCACGGCCTTGCTGGAGCGCGAACAAAGCTACCTCAGCGGTGGCAGCCCGCTGAGGGTCCTCATAAAGCTGAGCCATAGCTTCAAAAAAGGCGGTTAAAGACTGGATCTGTATGGCGTTGGTTTCAAGCAAGCGGTGGGCCCAGGTCTGGGGTTCCCCCTGGAGGAGGGATATGACAAATCCCACTTTGGTGACTTCCAAGGAAAAAGTCCGTGGCTGTAAGCCGAAATAAAGTTGACAAGCGCTGCGGAAAGCCAAAAACTTGGTTCGGTCACCAGAAAACTTTTCAGGAACCGGGACTCTTGGTTCCGGTGGAAGCATGACCACAGAGGGTGGTGCAGCAGCCTGTACTGGAGCGGCTGCGGGAACAGGAGCCACACCACCGGGACCACTGAGGTTTAACACTTGACCCTCCAGTCTGTTATAACTGTCCTGTAAAGTCTTAACTGCTTGAGTGAGGGCTGCCAAGTGCGTACAGATCTCCTGAATGGGAGAGGTCTCTCCTGCAGGCTCAGACATGGCTGTTTCGTACTGTAAGGTACCTGGTAGTTGAGCCTGACTGGTAGAAGGAGACCTCTCTTAAACGCTGGTTCAGGAGCCGCTGGAAGTGGGAACAGTGGTCTCCTGAGCACAGTGGGTAGGAGGGCCTGATGCAGGTTCTGGCAGGAGCAGACACCGGAACTGGAAGCATGTCCCTCAGGGATGGCTGAGCTGCGGATGCAGGTAACTGGCGCAGGCCGGGAGGCAGGCTGACAGCTGTGAAGGCGGCAACTGGATGCAAACAGGCAGACTGGAAGCAGCGTCACAGGACACAGGTAAGCAAGGTCAGACAGTCCGATTTGGCAGGAGATCAGGCAGGTGTTAGCAGGAGGGATGATCCAAGGATAGTCAGACAGGCAGGAGTTCGGCAACAGGTAACTGAATAAGCAAGGTCAGGCAAGCCGGGTCGGATTGGAGACTGGAGAGTGGTCAGACGTAGCCGGGTCAGATTGGAGACTGGAGAGTGGTCAGACGTAGCCGGGTCAATAGTAAACAACAGACAGGCAGATACAGGAACTTTCAGGTGCAGAGCTGCAGACGAAACAGCACCTAACATGAGCACCTGTCACTCTTTTAAAGGGCCCTTGGCGCCAAACGGCGCTAGCGCGAATGGGCGCGCGCACCCGCGAACGCGCGTACGGGCACACACGGGAGCGCGCCGGCGCCCCCTGGTGGGGAATTAAGCTGAATTAGCCTAGAAAGATTCCTTGTGGACCTGCGTGCACGCAGGTTCGTCCGACGGCTGCTGACAGGCCCCTGACAGATGCATCCTCACCAGTGGCCGGATCAGAGCGGCGATCTCCCGCTGTGTCACGGAGCTGGATTTGAATTTCCCGGGCCAGGCGGCCGCAGTAACATTGTCCTGCCTCCTGTGATACGTCACACTGATTTAATGTCCCGGCATTGGATCAGTGTGCCGTCTATCACAGGAGGCGGGACATTGTTACTGCGGCTGCCCAGACAATTCAGCTCCGTGATACAGGGAGATTGCTGCTTTGCGTGAGGAGAGGAGGATGGAGGAGGGGAGGAGAGGATGAGGAAGGGGAGGGCTGGCTGAGCCGCCAGGATGACACCCCCGCAATGTGCGGCACCCGGGGCAGACCTTGCCCCCTTTTTGGTGCCATTATCTGCACCTTTTCTTCTTTCAGCTGCATGCTGAAAACACAGTTTTTGGCTGATATGTTTCGATGGCTGAAATTTCGGTGCACCAATAGTATTTAACAGTTTATATTTACTAAAATGATTGCATTTCCTTATTCTGTGTACTGTGGGAGACTAGATATAGTGAATGCAGGGTCCTGGGTTTAGTAACACTTTAAAGTAGAATTTCAGACATGTTATACATGGTTCCATTGGTCCAGCTTGGAGCAATGCAACTACCTGTATGTATATGACATAACTGGCTATCATCTTCTGTGTCTCTTGATCTCTGCACACCACCCCCAACCATCTGCCTGGAACAGACAATAGTGAGAATTTAATAAAGAAATAAGGACTGTTTTTTTTTGGTCGGTATGGCCCTTTAAAATTGCCTGCACCAAATTTAAAAATTCTACCTCCCATTTTGGTAACTTTACCGGCATGTGCAGTAGGTTCAGGTAATTCTTAATAGTGTCACTTTTGTGCACTTTAAAATCACCAAATTCAAAAATAATTACCTCTAGTTCGTAGATAATGACCTGGAAGTAATTAAGGCTGTATACACACCTATGCATTTTTTGTGCTTTTTGCATTTTGAAGATTTGGACTACAGATCGTGTTCCATAGGAAACCATGTTAAATGGACTCTAGTGCAAATCTGCAAAATGCAAAAAGCACTAAAACTGCATAGGTGTGAATCCAGCCTAAGACCTACTCTTAATTGGTGTACAGAGACAAGCAGAGTACCTGTCCCTGTCCGCAGTGCAGCAGAGTGTCATATTCACGGCTGCTACTCCCTTGCTGTCACTGGTTGTCAAAGTGGATCTTCACCCTCTGTAGGCACTTCCCTCCTTGCAACCCCTCCTCCCCCCCTCCCCTACTCTACATGATTAGTGATATCCTTTTTTTCCCCTGTTTATAAAAAGATACAGCCTGGCCCCCTTTTGCACGACATGCACAGCGCTCCCTCTGCCTCCTGGGATAGCATGTCACATACAGTGGGGACGAAAAGTATTCAGACCCCCTTAAATTTTTCACTCTTTGCTATATTGCAGCCATTTGCTAAAATCATTTAAGTTCATTTTTTTCCTCATTAATGTACACACAGCACCCCATATTGACAGAAAAACACAGAATTGTTGAAATTTTTGAAGTTTTATTAAAAAAGAAAAACAGAAATATCACATGGTCCTAAATATTCAAACCCTTTGCTGTGACAGTCATATATTTAACTCAGGTGCTGTCCATTTCTTCTGATCATCCTTGAGATGGTTCTACACCTTCATTTGAGTCCAGCTGTGTTTGATTATACTGATTGGACTTGATTAGGAAAGCCACACACCTGTCTATACAAGACCTTACAGCTCACAGTGCATGTCAGAGCAAATGAGAATCATGAGGTCAAAAGGAACTGCCTGAAGAGCTCAGAGACAGAATTGTGGCAAGGCACAGATCTGGCCAACGTTACAAAAAAATTTCTGCTGCACTTAAGGTTCCTAAGAGCACAATGGCCTCCATAATCCTTAAATGGAAGACGTTTGAGACGACCAGAACCCTTCCTAGAGCTGGACGTCCAGCCAAACTGAACTATCGGGGGAAAAGAGCCTTGGTGAGAGAGGTAAAGAAGAACCCAAAGATCACTGTGGCTGAGCTCCAGAGATGCAGTCGGGAGATGGGAGAAAGTTGTAGAAAGTCAACCATCACTGCAGCCCTGCACCAGTGGGGGCTTTAAGGCAGAGTGGCCCGACGAAAGCCTCTCCTCAGTACAAGACACATGAAAGCCCACATGGGGTTTGCTAAAAAAAACACCTGAAGGACTCCAAGATGGTGAGAAATAAGATTCTTTGGTCTGATGAGACCAAGATAGAACTTTTTGGCCTTAATTCTAAGTGGTATGTGTGGAGAAAACCAGGCACTGCTCATCACCTGTCCAATACAGTCCCAACAGTGAAGCATGGTGGTGGCAGCATCATGCTGTGAGGGTGTTTTTCATTAGCAGGAACAGGACGACTGGTTGCAATCGAGGGAAAGATGAATGCGGCCAAGTACAGGGATATCCTGGACGAAAACCTTCTCCAGAGTGCTCAGACTGGGCCGAAGGTTTACCTTCCAACAAGACAATGACCCTAAGCACACAGCTAAAATAACAAAGGAGTGGCTTCAAAACAACTCCGTGATTGTTCTTGAATGGCCCAGCCAGAGCCCTGACTTAAACCCAATTGAGCATCTCTGGAGAGACCTAAAAATGGCTGTCTACCAACATTTACTATCCAACCTGAGAGAACTGGAGAGGATCTGCAAGGAGGAATGGCAGAGGATCCCCAAATCCAGGTGTGAAAAACTTGTTGCATCTTTCCCAAAAAGACTCATGGCTGTATTAGATCAAAAGGGTGCTTCTACTAAATACTGAGCAAAGGGTCTGAATACTTAGGACCATGTGATATTTCAGTTTTTCTTTTTTACTAACTCTGCAAAAATGTCAACAATTCTGTGTTTTTCTGTCAATATGTTTTTCTGTCAATATGGGGTGCTGTGTGTACATTAATGAGGAAAAAAATGAACTTAAATGATTTTAGCAAATGGCTGCAATATAACAAAAAGTGTAAAGTTTAACCACTAGCCTACCGCCCACCGTCATATGACGGCCGGACGGTAAGCCTATTGTTCTGAGTGGGCGTCATATGACGTCCTCGCACTCCCGAGCCACTAGGGGGCGCGCGCGCGCCGCCGGCGGCGCGCGCGCGCGCCCGCTGCGTCACTCGGGACCCGGCGGCCGCGATGTCCGCCGGGCACCCGCGATTGCCGGGTAACAGAGCAGGAGCGTGGATCTGTGAATGTAAACACAGATCCACGTCCTGTCAGAGAGGAGAGGAGACCGATGGTGTGTCCCTTGTACATAGGGACACCGATCGGTCACCTCCCCCAGTCAGTCCCCTCCCCCCACAGTTAGAATCACCTCCTTAGGTCATACATTAACCCCTCGAGCGCCCCCTAGTGTTAACCCCTTCCCTGCCAGTCACATTTACACAGTAATCAATGCAATTTTATAGCATTGATCGCTGTATAAATGTGAATGGTCCCAAAAATGTGTCAAAAGTGTCCGATGTGTCCGCCGCAATATCGTAGTCACAATAAAAATTGCAGATCGCCGCCATTACTAGTAAAAAATAAATAAATAATAAAAATGCTATAAATCTATCCCGTATTTTGTAGACGCTATAACTTTTGCGCAAACCAATCAATATACGCTTATCGCAATTTTTTTTTACCAAAAATATGTAGAAGAATACGTATCGGCCTAAACTGAGGAAAAAATTTGTTAAAAAAAAAAAATGGATATTTATTATAGCAAAAAGTAAAAAATATTGTGTTTTTTCAAAATTGTCCCTCTTCTTTTGTTTATAGCGCAATAAATAAAAACCGCAGAGGTGATCAAATACCACCAAAAGAAAGCTCTATTTGTGGGGAAAAAAATGCAAAAAAAATTTAATTAAGGTGCAGTGTAACATGACCGCGCAATTGTCATTCAAAGTGTGACAGCGCTGAAAACTGAAAAATGGCTTGGGCAGGAAGGGGGTGTAAGTGCCCTGTATTGAGGTGGTTAAAGGGAGTCTGAATACTTTCCGTCCCCACTGTATGTCAGGGAACATAGCCTTTCGTTCACAAAAGTGAAGGGGGGCATCCCCCCCAACGCCGCATCATTGGGAGTTTGCCAGTTGAACCCAGCAAAGCCAGCAGGCCTGTTGATGACATCCTAAAAGACATGGCGACGGGGAACTGAGCGGTGACAGAAGCCAGGAGGATCTCAGCAGGACAATGCTGGATCCTCTGGGTGGGCGAGTATCTCAGATGCACTCAACACACCATCTGGTAAGCAGGAGAAGCAAAAAAAATGATGCTCACATGCCATAGCCATGGCAAAAATAATACCCCCGGAAGACAGTACAAGTGAATGGAGGCACAACGTCTTTGTGGTGTAGTGGTGCAGATTTACAGGGTTAAAAACAGGCAGTGAGGAGATGTCTTGTCACCTCCTCACTGCCGGTCAAATACCTCTGAAAAGCTACCTGACAGCAGATCACTTGAGACATGACAATGTTGCTGCACATCTAAACCTATCCTTAGATCGGCCATAGATGGTTCGAATCTCAGCCAGTTCAGCAGGAACTGGCCGAGTTTCAAACCATGTATGGGTAGGCTGAATGTACCCAAGTTGATCGATCGAGCTGCTACCAATAATCATGGTGTTCTCCTGGTGGGGACAACTTCCCCAATCTCTCACCGGGAAAACACAATGGATCGGCGGGGAGGGATTCCCCTGTCAACACCCGTGGTTGCAGGAAAGAAATTTGCTCCTTCTATTTGTGCTAAAAGTAGCCATTCCTTCACTCCAGTGGTGGTGCGTCCATCGAGGGCACAGGAGCGCCGCCCCCTCTCTCCTGCACCCGTCAATCTTCAATAGATAGATTCATGCATTGCATGAATCTATCTATTGTCGCCGCTGCCGCCCCCTATTCCGGTGTCCGGCCCCTTGTCTGAATTACAGCGGCGAGGGTGTTTTTGGAAGTTCCTGATTAGAGCCGTGGGCTTTAATAGCCTTCCAAATTGGTAAACAGTGGGCACACTGCTGTATGCTCCCTGCTTACGTAGTGCTGTGTTAGGGAATCGAATAAATCGCTTCCCTAACACTGACCCGCCTCTCAGCCAATCAGGTGCATCGGGTCTGGTTACCTGTCACCTGATTGGCTGAAGCGACAGGCGCTATGATTGGATGCCTATCGGGCATCCAATCATAGCAGAAGAGGACGGGAGAAGACATCGAGGACTCGGAGGGAGCGTGGAGGAATGCGCTGACAGCGGGAGGGGGGGGGGACACTGGCAGCATTTGATGGGGCAAACTGGTGGCAATTGATGGGGCAAACTGGTGGCAATTGATGGGGCAAACTGGTGGCAATTGATGGGGAAAACTGGCGGCAATTGATGGGGCACACTGGCAGCAATTGATGGTTACAGTGGCTATGCTTGATGGCACAGTGGTGGCAATTTATGGGTACAGTGGCTGCGTTTGATGGTACAGTGGCTGCGTTTGATGGTACAGTGGCTGCGTTTGATGGTACAGTGGCTGCGTTTGATGGCACAGTGGCTGCGTTTGATGGGCACAGTGGCTGCATTTGATGGGCACAGTGGTGGCAATTTATGGGTACAGTGGCTGCGTTTGATGGCACAGTGGCTGCGTTTGATGGGCACAGTGGCTGCATTTGATTGGGCACAAACTGCGTTTGATGGGCACAGTGAGGCTGCAATTGATCTTTTTTTATTTTTTTTCAGTTTGCGCCCCCCCCCCCAAAAATTTTGAGCACCAGCCGCCACTGCTATACTCTGTATTATACTGTAAGATCTTTGTCTACTTCTTCAGTCAGTTGTCTTTAAAGCAGAACATTTTAAAATGGTTAACCTAATCCAGCAGACTTTTATGTGAGTGCTAATAGTTTTAAAAGCAACAGTTGTAGACTGTTACACATGTTTGTATGTATCCTATAAGGTGCTGATCTTTACTTTTATTCCAAGATGAACCCAGCTGTGTTCCCTCCTGCTGAGAATAGATTGCCTAACCTTTCTGATCTCTGAGTAGTGCTAATATTTACTTGTGTTCAGTACATTTCTGCTCTCTTGCACAAAAGTGTTGACACTTTCTCATGAAATAACAATGTGCTCCTCCTTTTCCTCTCCTCTTCCCTTTAATTTCCACAGAACAGCCAGTGCACCGCTGATGAAATGGATATATCCTATTTCTGGCATAACGTGAAAGGCTAGTTTTGCTGAAGAGGAAAAAAACAATTGTTCCAGGCCATGTAGACACACAGCTAGAAATTTAGCATACTATATTGCAAGTCTTTATCTGCTCCTTTACTATGGATATTAGGATAGAGTAGACCATTCTAATGTATTTTCTGAAATTTTGGTAAGTAGGAAACTAGTCCCATGTTGTAATACAAAAAAAGAAGTACATCCTGAACATATCGTTAGGTGTGTAGGCTATCACTTAAGCCTCGTACACACGATCGGATTTTCCGCAGACAAAACTTCGGACTTTTGTCCGAAGGGCGTTGGCCCCAAACTTGTCTTGCATATATAGCGCTTACCCCCGAAGGAGCGGCTGATTAATTGTTATATCCGTAATTCACGTTTACCACCTGTCCCATCGCAGCCCATAAAATCAGAAACAGTCCATATTGCATTTTTCTCTTGCTTTATTAAGTAACATGAACTGGGATAGGAGAAGGGTTTCTTTTGAGATGCTCTTTGGTTGCTTTATCAATTTCCTTCCGCTTTGTTGCTACTTCTTCTGCAATGATTCTTTGTTCCCTTTCCGCTTTTTTGGCACGCTCTCCCTTTCCCCGCAGGGGCGGCCAACGACACCAGTGACTACATGCTGTACGGTGTCATCTACTCCTCTACGGGTGCCGGTACCCCACCCTCCTCGCGGGGGGGGGGGGGCCCGCCGGCTCCCCGGAGGGGGGACCTCTCCCCTCTGAGAACCAGGCTGACTTTTCTCTAAACTCGAACTGGAAACTCAATTCCTGACTGACCATGTGACCCAGCTTTTATATGAGAGTCCCGGGGCATTACCAAACAAATTAATGATTGGCCAGGACTCGCATACAAACTACCTGGCACTCAAATCCCAAATGAACAAACAGGCCTGCTATAATGGTACAAGCCTGCCTAAATTTACCTGAAACTGTAACCTAGCAAAAAGGTCACATACTTAAAAGTAGGTGCCCGCTACACATACAAACGGCACACAATTGTCAGCCAACAAACACGAATGTAGTGACATACTACGTGTTTTTTCAGCTCTTTAGCGCCACCCTTTCGGCTCCTTCTGCTAATTTCATGTTAGTAGAAGTTTGGCGAGTGTTGATTCTCGCTTTTCATTTCACGCTTTTCATTTTGCGCTTTTCATTTCTCGCTTTTCATTTCGCGCTTTTCAGTTCGTTTCTGAACGGCCGTTCGTCAACCAGACATGTTGCAGAATCGGAGGAGATAATGTGTTATTTATTATTGGCCTTGGAGTTATTGCTCTGACCTAAGTCCAGTCCAGGAACAGGAGGAGGAGGATTTCTTGCACCAAAAATTGGTTGCTTTATTAATCGTGACCAATTATGTCATATGCCTTTGCTGCGGGAGCTCCAGGAGAATAATCCAGATGATTTTTGAAATTATCTCCGGATGACGGACCCCTGCTTTCACCAACTCTTGCCATTGTTGGCCCCCTTATTAAGAAGCAGGACTAGTTTTATTTATTTTCTTTTTTTAAAGCACAGTAAAAAAATTGTGGAGAATAATACTTGGCTATGTGTTTTACTTCAAATGACAGTTTGGGAGTAGGCAGTTACATTTTAAAAAATACAATGTAAAATTAACAAGGGACACCAACATAGTTGTATATTTGATCTTCAAAACTATGGGATAATGGTGTTGCGGTAACTTGCACCAAAAAAAATAACAAGCATAATAATATTATTCTTGATATCACTAGAAAAAAAGAGCCTTTGAAAATTTGTTTGCAATAACTCCATCAATATCACCAGCAAAGCAGCTTTATTATTATCCCATTAAAGAAGAAGAAGAGAATTGTGTGCTGTATTTCAAGATTTCATAATTTGCCACGTCACGGATGTTAATTCTTCATTACGAGCACTAGTTTACAAGACCGACAGCTTCTGGCTCGTCCTTGCTTCCGAGCTTGCGTGTTATGAATTTGGACTTTTGTCCGACCGACTTGTGTACACAGGCTCGGAAAATCCGACAACAGACATTTCTGTGGAAAATTTTAAAGCCTACCATCCAACATTTATCCGCGGAAAATCGGACAACAATTGTCCGATGGAGCGTACAAATGGTCAGATTTTCTGCCAACAGCCTTTCATCACACAATTCCAGTCGGAAAATCCGATTGTGTTTACGAGGCTTAAGGCTCAATCTTTCAGTGCAGTAAACCTAATTACTCTAAAAGGTGTGCAAAAACAATATATTTGTAGTTATCAATACAAAAATATGCATGTGAAAAAATAAGGTTAACTCCTATTAAACCATAATAAACAATGTGCATCAAATAAATGATAAAATAGCAGTCCCATAACATAAAATTTACTTAAACATAACAAAGAAGTAATCTTCAAAGAAAAATATATAAAAGTCCAAATGTTAAATCTTGAAAATGATGAAAGTCCACGTGTGAGAATCCCAAATCACCTCACAGACAAGTGTGCAAGTTCCCTTACGAAACAGTAATGATCTCCAAATGATAAAAAAGATGAACATCCCAGAAATCATCCAGTTGGGGGCCACCATTCAGGATACCACTAACTCCACCGCCTCCACAGTCCTTCACTGGTTTTCTAAAGCCAGCACCTCAAAGTAATAATGGGTAGGAGAAAGAACAAAAGGCCATAGAGTAGTATGGTAAAATCTCATGATTTATTACAAGCAGATATACTCACAAAAGTTAGAGTAACACAGGTGAAACACAGCGAGTGTACAACATCATATGCCATTGGCCTCACCCTACGCAGGTTTTGTCTGTTGCAACAGAAGTCTTCAAGGATTAAAGTGCAGTAAACCTAAATACTTTGTCAGAGATGCACATTTGTTACCTTTGTACAGACTTACATACCTGTGTAGCACCCTGGCAGGGTTGCTCACAAATTTTAGTTTGCCAGATAGTAAATGTTTCTGGTTACTGGTCTGGATCCACTAATCCCTCTCTAATTCTGGAGTCGTTGCACCTTTTTTCTTCTGTCAATGGGGGGCACTGTTGCTGGTGACATTAGATCGACAGGGGCATAGCAAGGTCAGATTATAAATGGATGGGGTGTCTCAGCCAATTGGCAGGTGTTTCTTTAGTCCCTTGACCTGCTGGGAGAGCCTATTTATTTGGGTGGAGTCAGGTGATCGGGGTTCTGTGCCACCTGGATGACTGTCTGGGTGGACGTGTGTTATGTCGTCCTGGGTTGCTAGGCCAGAAGTCTGCGGCCTATCCCTGGGACACCTGGCTGCTAGGCTGCCTGAGGCCTATCCCGGAGCAGAAGAAGCAGTGTAGGGTTGGGACTGCAGGATTGGAGTCCAACCGAGTCACAGAGGTTCTGCTGGAGGGGGAACCAGTTGTGGTCAGAGGTAAAGGGGAAGCAGTTGCCACTAAGGGACCATCCACCTTATTACCAGAGACTACTGTGAGTAAGCCTGAACAAGTACCAGAGCAGTCTTCTCACCAGCCGGGGACAGTGAAGAAGTGGGAAAGCTTCAGCAAGTGACAAGCCAAGGACCCAGCAGGTTAGCGGGGGTGACGCTTGAGGAGTATACAGCGGGTTAGCTGTGGAAGAGCTCAGGGATCCAGCGGGCGGCTGGGATCTGGAAGACTAGTGAGAGACTGGGAGCTCAGTGATTAAAGACCTACATTGAGAAACTGTGAGATAAGAGAAGAAACATATTCTGTTGCCAAGTTCTATGTGTGAAGATCTTTGGAAACTGTTAAAAGCTTAGTTGCCATAGGAGACAGCGGTCCTGCCAATACAGAGGTTGCATCAGGCTGGAGGCTTTGAACTGTATAGCTGTCTACCTACCGTGTCTCAGAGTCTGCTAATTGTCATTGCATCTACCTAAGGGTGTCCTGGCCCTAAACCCCTCTCCTACAGTTCTTGTTAAGAGACAATAAATCTCTTTATTTGCATTCAAAAAGTGACTTGTGCCCATCATTTCATCTTCCATTACACCCACCATGCCTGGTAATCCACACGAGGATGGATGTCAGCTCTCTCTGACTCTGGAGGTCACCATCAGGCCTCTAGAGGTCCGGGAGGCCGCTACTCCTGTATAAAGCACTGAGACAAAAAAAAAAAAAAACTTTTCTATAGAGTGATCACATTTACTATGGTTGCAAAGGGAACTTTTATTTAAAAAAAATAAATAAATCACAGTTGGCTGAAGACTAAAATAAAAAGGTCATTTTTAAAAATGTAAAAGCAGACCTTCCATCTCAGTAGTAAGTTCCCCTATTATAATGTACTTACCTTTCCCTGACTTCTTCCCACAGCGCCTAGGTTGAAGTCACCCTGCTTATAGACGGATCTCAGAATGTTGAGTAGCCCTTGTAAAAAGACAATTCTGCAATGTGCTGCAATGTCTTCTTGCGAAATTTGGACTATTCAGCATTCCCAAGGATCTTGTCAGATGTAGGATGATATCAACCTTGACACTATGGAAATAGGGGATTTGTGAGCATAATATCTAACCATTTTCCGCCACAAGTACTTTTATGCAGTGTTTTATGGAGGGGAGAAGGTCTGCTTTCCACCCTTTTTCAGCGGACCTTACCAGGGATGTAGAAGGACTGCCCAATAAACTTATTAAAAAAAAAAGATGCCACTTTGTCTATAGAATCAATCAGAAAGCAAACTGCTAAAGTTAGATCAGTATATGGTGGACTTGGCTTGCTTCCATTAAAAAAGGCAATACATGAGATGGGTAAGATCAATCTTTAACCCAACTGGAGATTTTTTTTAGCTGCTTTTGCTAGAAAATTACTTAGAACCCCCAAACATTATATATGTTTTTTTTCTAACACCCTAGAGAACAAAATGGCGGTAGTTGCAATACTTTTTTTTGCACCGTATTTGCGCAGCGGTCTTATAAGCGCACTTTTTTTTGGAAAAAAATAACTTTTTTTGAATATAAATATAAGACAACAGTAAAGTTAGCCCAATTTTTTTTTTATATTGTGAAATATAATGTTACGCCAAGTAAATTGATACCCAACATGTCACGCTTCAAAATTGCGCACGCTCGTGGAATGGCGTCAAACTTTTACCCTCAAAAATCTCCATAGGTGATGTTTAAAACATTCTACAGGTTGCATGTTTTGCGTTACAGAGGAGGTCTAGAGCTAGAATTATTACTCTCGCTCTTTTGGTTGCGGCGATACCTCACATGTGTGGATTGACCACCGTTTTCATATGCGGGCGCTACTCATATATGCGTTCGCTTCTGCTCGTGAGCTCATCGGGACAGGGGGGGTTTTAAAAAAAAATGTTATTTTTATTATTTATTTGACATTATTTTATTTATTTTTACACTGTTAAAAAAAAATGGTGTCACTTTTATTCCTATTACAAGGAATGTAAACATCCCTTGTAATAGAAAAAAGCATGACAGGGCCTCTTAAATATGAGATCTGGGGTCAAAAAGACCTCAGATCTCATATTTACACTAAAATGCAATAAAAAAAAAAGTCATTTAAAAAAATGACATTGAAAAAAATATGCCTTTAAGAGGCGTGGGCGGAAGTGACGTTTTGACGTCGCTTCCACCCAGCAGTGTCATGGAAACGAGTGGGCGCCACTTTTATCAGAAAGCCAGCCGCCGCACAAAAAAAAGGGGGATACCAGGGTTATGGCAGCTAGCTGCTGCCATAACAATGATATCCACCGTCAAAGTTTGGACGTACATCGGCGTGCGGCGGTCCGGAAGTGGTTAAGTACAACATTAATCATAAAAGGCAAAACATTTTTTTCTGTAACTGCTTATAAAGTATTAGCTGGAGTTTGGCTTCAGTTTGTTAGTGTATTTAAATCTGCTAATACATGTAACACTCCCCTCTCACAGACTGACAATGGCGCTGTCCAAAGTTGCCCCTTTGCTCCTTCATGCAGAGTAGGGGCACCCTAATACAGGAAGTGTGTTACTGGCCAATTCACCAGGTGAAAACAGAGGGGAAAAGCTTAAAAAAAAAGATAGGAATGCTGCCACCACATTTAAAACGGTTGTAAAGGCTGAAGGTTTTTTTTACCTTTATGCATTTTATGCATGAAGGTAAAAAACCTTCAGTGTGCAGCTCTCCCCTCCGCACCCCCCCACCCCCCCTAAAAATTACCTAAGCCCGATCTCGATCCAGCGAAGTGCATGAGAGTCGAGGCTCTCCCTGGTCTCTCCCTCCTGATTAGCTGAGATTTAGAAGCCATTGGCTCCCGCTGCTATCAATCATAGTCGTGAGGGCTGAGCCGTGTTCTGTGTCTTACGCAGAGAGCTGGCTCAGGAGCGAGCAGGCATGAGTGCCCCCACCGCAAGCAGCTTACTATAGGGGCACTCGGCGAGGAGCCCAGAGCACTGGCAGGGGACCAGAGAAGAGTAGGATCAGGGCTGCTCTGTGCAAAACTACTGCACAGAGCAGGTAATTATGACATGTTTGTTATTTATTTTTATTTTTATTTTTTCATTTACCACGTAAAGAATAAGTGCAGTTTAAAGTTAACAAGTTAAAATTTTCCTGTCTTTTCTCATCAAAGTAGTAAAACATAAACAGAGTTCCGATGCAAAAGGCTAAAACAGCAAAAGGCCACAAGAGGTATAGTCTGAGGCCCTTACAGGTAAATGGCCACCTCTGAGGTAGTTCTAAAACCCTAATTATATTACTTCCAAAAAGCAGTACACTTCCCCTATTGTACAAAACAATACAACTGGTAATGTGGATGAGTATATAAAGTGCACATTTGTACTGTGTTCTAGAAGTTACATACTGGATGTCATACCATGGTTTACACTCCTTTATAAACTCAGTCATTATTTGCTTTTCTTATAGTGGCAGGTCCACCCAAGTCAATTGTAGATATAAAAGTAAACTGTATGTGTTTAATTTTGGCGGTGACGGACAGAGTGTTATTGGAAAATTCTGATGGTGAAATATGTGCTGAATCTTTATACAGGGAATATAATCACCTAATATTAATACTGTTTTTTTCTAAGCCCAAAAGTATAAAAGAGTGACTGTGTCTCATTACATGAAGGAAAGTGTAAATGTTATGCATGCTATTGAACCAGTTACCTAGCAGTAAAACAATCTACGTGTAGCGTGGTATAGGAAGTCTAACAACTGATCACCTTTTTCTGCCTCGAAGACATAAAGAGGTCTTTTGTAAATACGACATGAAAATTGTACTATAATAATCTAAATAGTCAAATAAAAAGTGCATAGGCAGTGCTCTATAGTCTGGCATGCTTTACATTTTTATATAGAGTAGTCGAAATACAGTATGATTTTAGGGATTGTTGTAGAATCTCATATTAGCCAATGTATTTCATATTATTCATATTGATTTGCATATATTTTATTGATTATTATTATTATTATATAGTATTGGTTTTATCAATGAACCTTATTTTATCACATTTTTGTGAGTAGAGTTCCACTTTGAGTAAATGTTCAATCATTATAAACAAATAGTTTTATCATTTTTTGAAAAAAAAAAAAAGTGGGGAGGTGTAATGTAATGAGTATGACATTCTCGCTAAAGACTGTATGCTATTGATGCTTTATAGGATATGTTATGATATTTGTCTTGATATTGTTTTATAATTCATGTTTTAAGACATAGGAGAGGTAGGCTACTGACTTAGACAGTATAGCAGTGACTGACAGAAGAGACCCATGCTGACTGTTATTGTATAATATTCTGCAGTATAGTATGTGTAGGGATGGACAAAAAGTGAAATGGTTTTGGGTTTAGCAAATTTTGTGGGAAGACTACAAAATTAAAACTAATGAAATATCTGGACTGAATATATTGACAGTATGACATGACCAGGGTAATAGTGACTGATAGGTGGAGTCAAGGTTAAGAAATTATAAGAATTTACAATTATTGTATGGGAAATAGTATAGGTTGGGAAATGTAAAAGAATAGTTTATATAAAATACTTTGTAGTGAAAACATGTACTTCAAGGGATTTATAATAATAATTATTATTAATATTGTAAGAGTATTGTATTATGATAAAACTATATAGATATATGTATATTATTTTAGTGAATGTTGTAGAAGTAAAAGGAACACACTAAATTAAGTTATTAAATAAAATGAGAGTGTAGGAGCCATTGCTTTGTAGGTTGCCCTGAAGTGCTTGCCAGAGACCTATTGTATCCTGACACTGACTTTATTTTTATTTTTTATAACTATATTTTTGAAGTGTATTTTATATCCAGACAAATATCGGGTGATCGCAGACGACATGATGCAACTTGTTACAAATGTGAAATTGCTACAAAGGAAGGATTTCATGCAATAAAGGAGGAACTGAAACATCTGAGACTTGTACCTTTGCAGAACAGGTATGCACTGAACTTGTGTCTTACAGCATCCAAAGCAGCTTGTGCTATGATACTGGACCAGCAAATGATGATGAAGAAGGAGATCTCTCCAAAAAACATCAAGCACTTGGCTAAGCTGAAAAGACCTATGCAGGAAAAGGCAGAGCCTTATGGGACTGAGTCTGCTGAATGCTCCCTGGAACCACATACTTGGCTTTCATTCACTAGCTAAACGGATTGTTCCTCTTCCCTGTTATCCTTGATGTGATGTTGCTGAGTAACACATATTTAGAAGGACTTTGCAGCTACAGAAGAAGATGCAGTGTTTTTGATTGGACTGATTTATTTATTTTTATTTTTTGGACTGATTTGTTTTTATTTTTTTGGACAATGTGTGATAAGTGTCGAGTGCATGGGGTCTCTGAAGGGCATGGTGGGTGATCTGTACTGTAATTGCTGTGAGGCTTGTGTAAAGCCTCAACAGGGGGGAAATGTTGTAGAATCTCATATTAGCCAATGTATTTCATATTATTCATATTGATTTGCATATATTTTATTGATTATTATTATTATTATTATTATTATTATTAATATTATTATTATTATTATTATATAGTATTGGTTTTATCAATATTATTATTCAATAAGTAAAGCAACAATTATTAATCTTTAATAATGTATACTGTATTTTCCAGATTTAAATGACCTCTGCTTTATGACAAGTACTTATACACAGGTGTTCTCGTAAATGTATTAAGATAGTCTACTGGGTGAAAGTTCATTAGGATAGATTCAAGTAATATAGAATTGTCTCAAGTCTGAAATGCATATACAGTGGCTTGCGAAAGTATTCGGCCCCCTTGAACTTTTCAACCTTTTGCCACATTTCAGGCTTCAAACATAAAGATATAAAATTTTAATTTTTTGTGAAGAATCACCAACAAGTGGGACACAATTGTGAAGTGAAACGAAATCTATTGGATATTTTAAACTTTTTTAGCAATTAAAAAACTGAAAAGTGGTGCGTGCAAAATTATTCGGCCCCTTTACTTTCAGTGCAGCAAACTCACTCCAGAAGTTCAGCGAGGATCTCTGAATGATCCAATGTTGTCCTAAATGACTGATGGTGATAAATAGAATCCACCTGTGTGTAATCAAGTCTCTGTATAAATGCACCTGCTCTGTGATAGTCTCAGGGTTCTGTTGAAAGCGCAGAGAGCATCTTGAAGACCAAGGAACACACCAGGCAGGTCCGTAATACTGTTGTGGAGAAGTTTAAAGCCGGATTTGGATACAAAAAGATTTCCCAAGCTTTAAACATCCCAAGGAGCACTGTGCAAGTGATCATTTTGAAATGGAAGGAGTATCAGACCACTGCAAATCTACCAAGACCTGGCTGTCCCTTTAAACTTTCAGCTCAGACAAGGAGAAGACTGATCAGAGATGCAGCCAAGAGGCCCATGATCACTCTGGATGAACTGCAGAGAACTACAGCTGAGGTGGGAGAGTCTGTCCATAGGACAACAATCAGTCTTACACTGCACAAATCTGGCCTTTATGGAAGAGTGGCAAGAAGAAAGCCATTTCTCAAAGATATCCATAAAAAGTCTTGTCTAAAGTTTGCCACAAGCCACCTGGGAGACACACCAAACATGTGGAAGAAGGTGCTCTGGTCCGATGAAACCAAAATCAAACTTTTTGGCCACAATGCAAAACGATATGTTTGGCGTAAAAGCAACACAGCTCAACACACTCAACACACCATCCCCACCGTGAAACATGGTGGTGGCAGCATCATGGTTTGGGCCTGCTTTTCTTCAGCAGGGACAGGGAAGATGGTTAAAATTGAGGGGAAGATGGATGCAGCCAAATACAGGACCATTCTGAAGATGACCAGATGAAAACCTGTTGGAGTCTGCAAAAGACCTGAAACTGGGACGGAGATTTATCTTCCAACAAGACAATGATCCCAAACATACAGCAAAATCTACAAAGGAACGGTTCACAAATAAACGTATCCAGGTGTTAGAATGGCCAAGTCAAAGTCCAGACCTGAATCCAATCGAGAATCTGTGGAAAGAGCTGAAAACTGCTGTTCACAAACGCTCTCCATCCAACCTCACTGAGCTCGAGCTGTTTTGCAAGGAAGAATGGGCAAGAATTTCAGTCTCTCGATGTGCAAAACTGATAGAGACATACCCCAAGCGACTTGCAGCTGTAATCGCAGCAAAAGGTGGCTCTACAAAGTATTAACGCAAGGGGGCTGAATAATTTTGCACGCCCCACTTTTCATTTTTTTATTAGTTAAAAAAGTTTCAAAAATCCAATAGATTTCGTTCCACTTCACAATTGTGTCCCACTTGCTGGTGATTCTTCACAAAAAATTTAAATTTTATATCTTTATGTTTGAAGCCTGAAATGTGGCAAAAGGTTGAAAAGTTCAAGGGGGCCGAATACTTTCGCAAGCCACTGTAAATCAGACAGATAAAGATAAGAAAACAGGTGGTTTAGAAATAATTAAAATTATGTACAGTACATTAAATTAAGTTTGACAGGGTCAAACAAAGGTCTGCTTGTGCCCTCATTAAAACTGTTAAAATACATACATATAGTGAAACATATAACACATCTGGTGGGGTTATTGAAAGTTCATTTTCCCAAATGTCATAAATCTGTAATTCTTGAACTTAGTTAAATCTTATCAAGATGAGAAGAGTTTGATAACACAGCTGGGTGCCAGACTGTCTCTACACAGGTGTTTTTAATTGGACAAAACCAGTTATAAATCACTTTAATGAACATATAGGAATTTTGGGAATATTTAAGTTTATCTGGTTGTAGAACAGGTGTCAGATTTATGATTAGTTACATTGACGTAGATCTTAGCGACCAATCATATGTAAGAGAGATGTTAAGATAAGACTTGTAAAAGGGTATATAAATGCAAGCTCTACAATTGTTAGACAGACAAGTCAGATAGGAGCTCATAAGGCAGAACTCTGTGTATGCTGCCCTATTGCACGGGTCATAGAGGTCAGAACCAATGGGCAAGTATCTGTTCATAACTTGTCTCCTCAAACGAGTCAGAGAAAACTTCTTAACTTGTTCTAGAATGTGGTCTCAGGTGAATTTCCCTCACGAACTTGGTTGAGCTGGAACCCAGAACTCTGTGAGGGGACCAGACCACTGGCCGATTGACTGGTCCCTATCAGGTGACGGGTTCCCAAGAATTGGCAGAAAAGACCCATTCTGGTTCAAGGTGAGAACAATTCACAATTGTTTCAATTTGGTTAGAGGATAAGAATATCTATATCTAATATGCATGCATTGTAAGAAACTGTATAAATTAAACCTGTATCTTGTAATACTTTGAACATAAACCTGTATGTTATCAGCTGTTAATAAACCTGCATTGCTGAAGTTCTGCCTGGTTCGATACTTTACTATTCTACTTCAGGATGCTGATAGAAACAGCCCATAGACTGTAGACGATGGCATACAATTACTATCAGCAAGAAACTCTGCATTCACTTTCACTTACAAATTTATTTTTATGTCTGGGGAATAATTGGTCACCCCCACAAGACAGATAAAAGAGTCTATCATGAATGCAGAACATCTGGTGCTGCAGGCTGACTTGCGTGACTAGTTTTAGGCCTGTCTGGCCTCAATGCTTGGCTGGCTCTCTGCTCTCTGCTCTGAGTTCTGGCCAGTGTAAGTAGCATGTAGGGCAGTGTCCAGGGGTCAGAAGTAAAAAGGGCAGTGTATATAGGTCAGTAGTCTGTAGGGCAGTGCACAGAAGTCAGTAGTAGGTAGGGTAGTGTACAGGGGTCAGCAGTAGGTAAGATAGTGTACAGAGGTCAGTAGTAGGTAGGGCGGTGTCCAGTAGTCAGTGGTAGGTAGGGCAATGCCCAAGGATCAGTAGTAGGTAGGGCAGTGTAAAGAGGTCAGGAGAGCACAGTATTGGAGTTTGGGGCGCAGGGGAGTACACCACGGGGAAAAGGAGGGGGGGTCGGGGGAACAGATGGGGTTTACTGCTGCAGAGCAGTGCAGGGAAACTGCTGTGGCAGATTTACTTGTGGTAAGCTGATCCCCGGCAGCTCTCCTCTCTCGTTCATTCCATCTGATGTCACCCACAAGCACCTTGCATGGACTGGAGTGGAGGGCTGGTGAGGATCGGTGCAGTACACTCCAGGGATGGGCCCAGGCACGTTTGATCAGGAGCCCGAACCTGCCCGAGTTATCCCGCTTGAAAGCTGTCATAGGTGGCAGAAGCATTCACCGCTCCACAGCCACACGTCAGCAAGAGGCGTACTGCATGGCGGGGAATTACCTCTGCAGCCTAGGATTCGCTTGGGCAGCTTTCCAGGTATCAGACCTCAGATGACCAACACGCCTGAGATCATTGCTTTGCTGTGCAGCTCTGCTACTCTGGGGGAGGACACTTGCAAGTTGGCAGGGCAGGGAATCGAACCTGATCTACCCGTCCCCTACCTGCAGTTGACAAGTAGATCATGATCGACAGGCTGCTGACTCCGTTATAGCCAAGGAAGCTGCCATTTAGCCTCTGTTTGATCTGCAGCTGCCATGGTGCCGCATATGTGATTAGTTATGATACCAGCTATTTGAAGGCTTCACAGTTCAGTTCAGAGCACAATCAGCAGTGACAGGTATCATTCACAGCATGCTTTAAATGCAACTGTTTTAAAAAATTTAAATTGAAGGGTTTAGTTCCGCTAAGGCAGTGTTTCTCAACCTTTTTCCAGCCGGGGCTCTCTTGAAAAGTATTTTCAGTCTTGAGGCAAACCTGTCCAAGGCTTGGTTCACGTCACTGTGTGTCACAGAACACGCGCAAAATCGCGCTCGTTTCTAACACGCAGACAAATGCTCTGCTCTTTAGGGGTGCCATTAATTCTTAATTTTACCCCACACATTGGCTTTTGGTGCAGCACAATTTTCAAAAATGGGTCAGGGACTGCTTTCCCTGCATTTCTGTGGATAGAGAAGCCCATTGAAATTAATGGGCTGCCCTACACGCAGCATGCATCCACACAGATGTGAACCAAGGGCTTGTTCACATGTCAGGTTGGAGGTGTGGTAAAACCACATGGTTGAGTTGTTTTTACTACCCCCCAACTTCTCCCCCTTTAGCTGAAGAGGCAGCAGCTGGGGGTGTACACATGCTGTGGCTGCAGCTGGAGGTATACACTGCAACTACCCTGCAACTGTGTGAATTGCACAGTTGCAGTGTGGTGATGCTGCATTTACAGGTTTAAAACAGGTGGTGAGGAGGCAACATATTGCCTCTTTACCACCTGCCAAATGCCTCTGAAAAGTGATCTGAGCATGGATTGCCTTTCAGAGGAGCAACAGTCCTTGCTGCTATCACAAACAAGCCCTACAAAAGCAATTTTAATGGTACAGGAATAGTGGGGTGGGAGTCTGGATTAAAAGTAACATACATACACACACACACATACAGACATATGTATACATACAGACACGTGTACACATACATGTACAAACACACACACATACAGACACATGTACACACATATGTACACACATACACACACAAGTACACACATATGTACACAAATACAGACACATGTACACACACACGTACACACATGTGTACACACACACGTACACACACATATACACACAGACACATGTACACACACATGTACACACACACACACACACGTAAAACACACACTCACACATGTACACACACACAGATAAATGTATAAAGTAATTTAAAACATTCTAGCACAGTACCTTTCCTCATTCAACCGGGTACTGCGCTGTAGTGGGAAGCAGAGAGCACAGCACACACTTCCTCCCTTTACTCTCACTTTGCTGAGACTGAGAGTGCTCCCTCACAGTACCGATGTACAGTTCGGCAGGGGATCAGGAGAACATGCTCATCCGACAGCCCTTCTTTTCCCTGATCTCGTGGCACACCTGAGGACCTCTGGCGGCACCCTAGTGTTCCGCGGCACACCGGTTGAGAAAGGCTGTGCTAAGGCCTCCTTCACGTGGCCGTTTAGCCACATACACTGGATTTTAGCTGCAAGAATCAGCAGATTCTTGTGGCTAGAGTGACAGGTGCTTGTGAACAGCGACAGGCGCTCAGCCTGTACAAAGTATTGAAAGGCTGATAGCGGGCGTCACTGTTCACATATAGACAAACAAAGATTTGGGGGGCACACACTAAAAGATGCATTAAAGATGGTGCAGCCATAAGATCATATAAACAGAACAAAATATTACAGCGCACACATGCAAAAATTACATTTACCTCCTACAAAGCTATTTAAAACACCTGAACATTTTCGAAAAATATGGGGATTTAGTCACACCATATGGCTATATGGTGCTAAATAGCAATGGGCGAACGGTTCAGCTCGAGCATAAGTTCGGGCTGAACTTTTGTTGTTCGTACTTTCGGCGAACTGCCGAACAAACGGGTCGTTCGACCGTTTGTTCACCCCCCCCCCCGAACGACCACAATGCCTTGCGGTGCTGAACAGTGCATTGCAAACCCTGATTTGTGTGCATTTAACACCATATAGTTCTGTGTGCGTTACTGCCAGTTTAACGCCATATAGTTTTGTGTGCGTTACTGCCAGTTTAACGCCATATAGTTCATGTTATCCAGCCACAGCATGGAGAGGAGGTGGTGGACTGGCTTACAAAACTTTCCTCATCCTCTGTCATGCAAGCAGAGACAAGTGTGCAGTCCCCTGCAGTTGCCAGAGTGGATACACTTGCCTCCTTGTCCACATCTATTCTTGCCATAGTCCTAACATCAGCTATTAATGTATCTGGTTCACATATGTGCGTTGCATTCGCACTGCGCATTGCACAAAAAAGTGTGCGTTTTTTGGGCATTGCAGTGCGAACTACAAGCCTATTATCTCCTATGGGAACGCATCTGATTTGCAGATGCATTGCGTTCTGAACAAGGATTTTCTCCTTCACTACACCTCCCCCCCCTCCTCCCCCTCTCCCTGCTCACTGCTCCGCAGCTACAACGCAGTGAAACCTTTGAACAACTGATTTTTATCTTCCCAGTGAAACCTGAGCTTCAATTCGCACCGCACATGTGTGAACCCAGGCTTAGTGAGGCATTGCGGAGATTTTTTTAGTCATCGCCACCCAGGGCTGGCAGCTTCCACATCCCATCACCAGCGTCTGCATCACATGGTGGCCGCTTACCTCAGGGCCAAAACAGAGATGGAGAGCTTTCCAGCTGACGATCCGCTGACTTACTGGGTCATGAGAATAGACCACTGGCAAGAACTTTCCCAGTATGCTATTGAGTTGTTGCGCTGCCCTGCATCCAGCATGCTTTCAGAACAGGCATTCAGTGCTGCAGGAGGTTTCGTTACTAATCATAGAACGCGTCTGTCCACAGACTCCGTGGACCATTTGACTTTTAAAAATATGAATCAGTCCTGAATTACCAGCTATGAAGCCCCTGATGCCGATGTCACTGATTAAGTCTTTTTGGGATTTGAAATCTCTGCAGGACTTTGCGGCTGTCTAGCTTTGAGGATGTTCAATCATTTCATCTGGAAGAATGTTTTTGGTATAGGTTTCATGGGCACAATTAACACCCAAAGACCAATTTTCCAGCACCTGTTTGACAGGTGCATATCATTGCAATTTTTTTTTGCCTTCATCAAGAGCACCTCTATAGGGTTACGGTGGGAAGGTGCCCCTGACACCCAAAGAGTAATTTTTCTGCACCTGTTTGACAGGTGCATATCATTGCAATTTTTTACAGCAAGACCAATTCTTGCTTTCATCAAGATTACCTCTATAGGGTTATGATGGGAAGGTACCACCGACACCCAAAGACTAATTTTTACACACCCTTTACTTCTATACAAAGTCAAAGTGACACCAGAATGTATCCAAAAAATCTCCGATCTTGTTCCCAGTGCACTACATTGTGGCCTCATCATGCACACTGTCTCCCCAGCTGTTGCTGAGCAAAGTAAAGGCAGCTTGCAAGGAAAATTTCATTTTTTTTGGCTTTATAAATGCAATTATTGCTGCAGCAGATTCTATACATGGTACAGATCTGCCACTTTACAGGTAGACTAAGGGGACCCCCCAGGCACTATATTGGAAGGAATTTTTCATTTTTAGGCTTTCATTTTAAAAATCAAAAAATCACTGCTCATTTAAAAAGGATGTTTTTCACAAACTTTTTTCTTATTGATACATGCCCCCCGGGGCGGGACCTGGGCCCCTATAGCCATTGTATGCCCAATTACTTGGATATAAGCCTTCAAAATGGGCATGATTTTTGACGTTCAATTCTTATTGACTTTAATAGGGTTCGTTATTCGGGTCCGAACTTTCACAGTGTTTGAACGTTCTGGTGCGAACCGATCAGGGGTCCGTTCGGCCCATTCCTGGTGCTTAAGCCCACTTACTGCGTCAAAGTACCCCATGATCAGTGGGTCCTACGCTATCCATAGAATGGAAGATCCTGCTTCTCTAAACCATGGGAGAAATACACTCCTCTATATGGAAGAACTAAAAGGACTCCTCCTATAACACAGGTGGACACTAATAAGAGGCAATGATGGGGGAGTGGTGTTCTCCAGCCCAAAAGGATTTGGTTAGAATCCATACAATAGACAAACAAAGATTTGGGGGGCACACCTTAAAAGATACATTAAAGATGGTGCAGTCATAAGACCATATAAACAGAACAAAATATTACAGTGCACACAGGTAAAAAAAAAAAAAAAAAAAAAAGCATTTTGCTTTTCTTTTTTTTTGTCCTACCTAAAACACACTGACACTGACTGACATTGATACTAATTAAAGAAAGAAAAAAAAGATAAATCCTGCCCAAAATATACTGAAATATACAAAATATACCCAGTAAGTAAGCTTGGAATTTTTCCTTGGATTTATCCTTGGCCTTGTTTATACCAAAATATACCTGGCCATTGACCGTTGACCCTGACTGGACCCACACACTAACCCTGACACTGACCTAGATCAAACCCTGATCTGGGTACTTTTTCTTTATTTTTTTATTATTGTTTATTTTATTTTTATTTTTAAATACAATACACTTTTTTTTCTCTTTGCAAAGAAAGAGAAAGATGCAATGGGGTTTATTTACTAAAGGCAACTCCACTTTGCACTACAAGTGCACTGCTAGTGCACTTGAAAGTGCACTGAAAGTGCACTTTCAAGTGCAGTCACTATAGATGCAAGGGGGGCATGCAAGGAAAATAAAAAAACAGCATTTTAGCTTGCACATGATTGGATGATAAAATCAGCAGAGCTTTCCCTCATTTCAGATCTTCCGCTCAGATCTACAACGACTGCACTTCCAAGTGCACTTGCAGTGCACTTTCAAGTGCACTTGCAGTGCACTTGTAGTGCAAAGTGGATTTGCCTTTAGTAAATAACCCCCAATGTGTCTTTCCTCTCCATTCACATAGAGAGAAACACAGGGGCGGACTTCACAGTGACTGATCACTGTGGTAGCCAACCAGAGGTTACCACATCGATCAGGTGACCCGGAATCAGGAGTTTCGGGTCCTGATCGTTAGTACGGGACCCAGGGCTCTCGTGAGACAAATACGCATATACAGTGGGGAATTAATTATTTGATCCCCTGCAGATTTTGTAAGTTTGCCCACTAACAAAGAAATGAAAGGTCTAATATTTCTATCATAGGTGTATTTTAAGGCTGGGTTCACACCTGGGATACAAGACCATCAGCAAGAAGCTTGGTGAGAAGGAGCAACTGTTGGAGTGGTTCCTGGCAAAAGGGAGAATACAACCTAACCATTAATCGCCCTTGGTCTGGAGCTCCATGCAAGATTTCACCTCATGGGATAAGGATGATCATGAGAAAAATGATGGATCAGCCCAGAACTACACAGGAGGAGCTTGTGAATGATCTCAAGGCGTTTGGGACCACAGTCACTAAACCATTGATAACACAATACGCCGCCATGGATTGAAATTCTCAGCGCCCGCAAGATCCCCCTCTTCAAGAAGGCACATATACAGGCCCTTCTGAAGTTTGCCAATGAACATCTAAAGGATTCAGAGAAGGATTGGGAGAAAGTGCTGTGGTCAGATGAGACTAAAATGTAACTCTTTGGCATTAACTCAACTTGCCGTGTGTGGAGAAAGACAAATGCTTTGACCCCAAGAACACCATCCCTACAGTCAAGCACGGAGTTGGAAACATTATGCTTTGTGGCTGTTTCTCTGCTAAAGGTACAGGCCTGCTTTGCCGCATTAAGGGGCCAATGAACGGGACCATGTATTGTAAAACCTTCTTCAGCCAGAACACTGAAGATTAGGGTCATGGAGTGGCCTAGCCAGTCTCCTGACCTTAATCCTATAGAAAATTTATGGAGGGAGCTGAAAGTTTTAGTTGCCAAGCGACAGTCAAAAAACCTTAAGGATTTAGAGAAGAACTGTAAAGAAGAGTGGACCAAAATCCCTCCTGACATGTGTGCAAAGATAGTAACCAACTACAAGAAACATCTTACCTCTGTGCTTGCCAGCAAGGGTTTCTCCACCAAGTACTAAGCCATATTTTGCTTGGACCAAATACTTATTTTACTCACTGAACTGCAACTCAATTTATAACATTTGTATCATGAGTTTTTTTTCTGGATGTTTGGTTGATATTCTGTCTCTATCATTAAAAATAGAACAATGATAAAAATGAAAAAACGTTCATTTCTTTGTAAGTGGGCAAACTTACAAAATCTGCAGGGGATCAAATAATTATTTTCCCCATTGTATGCGGCCCCTTGCAAAAAGCCCAGTCCAGTGAGGCTGCATATTTGTTTTATGTCGGCATGAAGGGGTTAATGCTCCTTTAGGACCCTCCCACTGTTAGTAAAATTTGACCACACTCAATATTTGATGCGGTTTGGAGGTGGTGTGTGGGTTGGGGAAGGGGGGTTTTGGGCTGTTGTGATTGAGTTGCGGCATATACCATAATTAGTGTAGCGCAACCCATATAAATTACTATAAAAAATTATTGAAAAAAATAAAAATAAAAAAACAAAGTACCACCACTGTGCAAATAAAAGTGACAGTTCAAAATTATATTCAGAAAATTGTGATCCAGTGAATTTTGTGACCACCACCTATAGCTGGAATGCCTGCTCACCTCTAGATAATTACTCCACTAATGCCGTGTACACACGAGCGGACTTTCAACGGACTGAACTCCGAAGGACTTTTTGACGGACTTTTGACAGAGTTCCGATGCAACGAACTTGCCTACACACGATCACACCAAACTCCGACTGATTCGAACGCGATGACGTACGACCGGACTAGAATAAGGAAGTTCATAGCCAGTAGCCAATAGTTGCCCTTGCGTCGTTGTTCATCCGTCGGACTAGCATACAGACGAACTGACTCGAGTCCGTCGGAAAGATTTGAAACATGTTCTATTTGTAAAGACCGTCTGATTTTTCGACAGCAAACGTCCGATGAAGCCCACACACAATCGAATTGTCCAGGGGATTTGTTCCATCGAAACCTTTGCTGTCGAAAGGTCTGGTCGTGTGTACACGGCATTAAGGTCAGCATCGCTTGGTTAGGATGTCTCACAGGCTAGCACGGGGGTGTTACTCCACAGGGTATCTCTAAACCTGGCTGTCCTCCACTTAGGATCTCAATCATTCAAGTGCAGCTATAAAAAAAATAAGGGAGAACCATAGTGCCCTCTGCTTTGAATATTTATTCTATAAAACGTAACATAAGGATTAAAAATACTTACAAAAGTATGTGAAAACCATGCATGTCATCAGCTCAACATGCTAACACAAACTAACAAAACTTACAAAGAAGCAGCTCCTCCCACTTGTATGCATTACGCCCTCTACTGGACTTCTTCACCTATTTTATGAGAAAAAAAGCAACACAATTCTTTTTTTTTTTTTTTTTCCATAAAAGTTTTTTATTTAGGCAATTGTACATACAACTTTTACAATCTGTGTTACATATGTATAAAGTGCAAGAGAAGAGGCTTCCATGTTTCACACAGGTAAATAAAACAAGCATAATTTTACATCTTAAGACATGGAAAATCGAATACTTTGTTTTTGAATTTTTAAAATTTTTAGTCCCTTAGAGAATCTTGCATTTATATTCGGTGTTGTTGGATTTTGAGATAGAGATGCTCCTTTAGATATCATTTAGAGCATTTGACTTAGTTTAGCTTTGGTCAAGATAGCGTGTCTCTAAGGGCTTATTTGGTGTCGAATGGTTAATTGTGGTGTTTGTATGATTTTCCCTTTTCGTCATCTTATGACATTTTAATCAAAGAAAGCCTTCCATTTGTGGTGTTTAAAGAGGGGGTTTAAATGTTAAGAAACGGGATAATATAATTAAGTGTATTATTAGAAAAGGGGATGGTGGGGTAGGTGGGGAGGAGGGGTGGGGGGGGTGAGGGCTGCTCTTCTATTAAATGCTTTAACTTCCCTCCTGCACAATGGTAGGAGGGAGTACTGTGGAATCCAGTAATCAGTGGGTATCTGAGTTATTGCATTTTATGTTGGGAATAAAGATTTATATTGATCCTTCGTTTTGAAGTGGTTCCAGCAGGCCCAAGTGGTTGTGAATTTCTGTATACGCTCTTGAGCTATAGAAATCAGTTCTTCCATTTCTGCTATCTTGGATATTTTCTGTAACCATTCCCTGATTGTGGGTATGTCTGTTGTTCTCCAGTGGATTGGAATGCAAAGTCTTGCAGCGTTGACCATATGCATGGCCAGGGATTTAAAGTACTCGTGTTTGGGAAGTGTAGTATGATGCAGTAGATATTGGGCAGGGGTGTAATTTAAGGTGTATGTAGAGACTTGTTCAATGATGGAGTGGACCTCCTTCCAGAAAATCTGGATGGAGTCACACTCCCACCAAATGTGTAACATGGTACCTATTGCTTTTTTACATCTCCAACACACATCAGGTATAGATGGAGAGAATTTGTGCAATCGCGATGGGGTCCTATACCACTTAGTTATGATTTTGTAACCATTTTCTTGTATCGCTACATTCATTGATCCTTTGTGCGCGTAAGAGTATATGGTTTCCCAGTCGTCTTCTGTCATTGTGAGTTGTAGGTTTGTGTCCCATGAGTATCGTGGGATTTCAGAAGGTTTTGTTGTGTCGTTGTCATGGAGCATTGAGTAGATTTGAGAGATGATATGTCTCTGAGGGGAGTCGCTTGAGCAGAGGTGTTCAAATGCTGTTAATTTTCTAGTCCATATTGCGGTTTCGCTTTTCGATGTTAAATAATGTCTTATTTGTCTGTAGGACCAGAAAGTGAACGTATTTGGATGAAATTCTGATTTCAGGTCTTGATATGAACGTATGGTGCCCTTGTCAAAAAGTCTGTAGGCCCTTATCTCTTTATGTGGCCATTCAGTGTGTAGGAATTTCAGGGTTTCCCCAGGTGGAAATTCTGGGTTTCCTCGTAATGAAGTAAGAGGACCTGTATGTGTGGATAATTTATGTACTGTTATGGCCTTATTAAAGGCCACTAGAGTGGGATATATAAGGGGGTGTGTCTTGAGGGACTGAGGCCATAGTCTTGGGTGAAGCCAGGGGAGAGTATGAGTGGAGGTGTGGGTATAAAGGTGTTCTATTGTCACCCATGCTTTTTCTATATTGTGTATCTTCCAGTCTACAATCCTGACTAGATGGCATGCCATGTAGTATTTGTATAGGTCAGGAAGGCCAATTCCCCCTCTAAGTTTCGGGAGGGTTAGTCGTGTATATTTTATGCGTGGAGATTTTTTGTTCCAAAGAAAGTCTGTGCACATACTTTTGTATTTGGCAAAAAAGTAGGGGGGTAGGTGTATAGGGATTGCTTGCATGAGGTATAAGAGGCGGGGGAGAGCGATCATTTTTATTAAGGCTGCGCGGCCGAACCAGGAGATGTTTAAGTTGGTCCATTCTTTAAAGTTTGTTTGAAGTTTAGTTAGTGCTTTTGCGTGATTTTGATTATACAGGTCTGATGTATGTTCAGTAATCCGTATTCCTAGATATGTAATGGCTTCTTTTTCCCAATGAAATGGGAAGTGTAGTTGGGCACGGGATACTTCTTGTGGGGTAAGAGATACATTCAAGGCATTGGATTTGGTATAGTTAATTTTTAGGTTAGATAATTCTCCGAAATGTTTTAAATCTTTCAGTAAGTTGGGTAGGGAGATTCGAGGTTCTTGAAGGGTAAGTAGGATGTCATCCGCGAACGCGGCTACTTTAAACTCTTTATGTGCGATGGGTATTCCTTTAATATTTGAGTTGTTGCGTATTTTATTCAGTAGGGGTTCTAATGTCAAGACATAGATCAGTGGGGAGAGTGGGCATCCCTGGCGGGTACCGTTGCTTATCGAGAAGGTGTTTGACAGGAGGCCATTGACTCTAACCCTGGCTGAGGGGTTAGTGTATAATGCGTTGATATGTGTAAACATGCGAGGCTTGAGGCCTATGCCCTTGAGGACCTCCTGCATGTAGTCCCAGGCCACCCTGTCAAACGCCTTCTCAGCATCCAGGGATAGGAGAAAGCCCTTGGTTCCCGAAGTGGCTAGCCAATGTTGTATATTTAAGGTACGGATAGTGTTATCCCTGGCTTCTCTTCCCGGGATAAACCCAACTTGATCAGGGGATATGAGACCAGGGATAAATGGTAGTAGCCTGTTTGCTAGCATTTTGGCGTATAGTTTGATATCTACATTCAGTAGAGAAATCGGTCTATAGTTCGGGGCTTGTGTGTGGTCCTTGCCTTCCTTTGGTATGAGGGTTATGTGTGCTTCTAGTAGTCTGCTCGTTGATGTGTGTGAATCTGCGAGGGAGTTAAAGGATTTAAGCATTTCTGGAATCAGGATATCTTGGAAGCTTTTGTAATATATTAAAGGAAAACCATCTGGGCCTGGGCTCTTGCCTACGCTCATCTGTTTGATTGCTAGTAGGAGTTCCTCTGAAGACAGGGGCCTTTCCATGGATTCTGCTTGTTGAAGGGTGATGGGTTTGGGGCAATACTGTGTTAAAAATTCTTTTAGTTGGGACTTTCGGTCGTCCTGTTTTGGGTTAGGGTCGTTATGTTGGTTTATGTTATACAGTTTAGAGTAATATTCTTCGAAGTGTTTGGCTATATCTGCATTTTTGGAGAGTAAAGTGTTATGTTTATCTCTTATCGTGTGGATTCTAGAGGGTGCTTTGGTTGCTTGGACTGCCCGAGCGAGCAGTCTCCCGCTCTTGTTGCTGTGTTGATAGAACACTTTCTGTTGGAGGATATATCTCCTCCTGGTACGTTTTCCTAATATGTCTAGTAATGCAGAGCGAGTTTGTAGAAGTTCCTGTAATGTGTTTAGTGATGTTGTTTGTTTGTGTGTAGCCTCTAGTCGGTTTATGGTCTGGATTAGAGATCTAATTTGTTCCTGCCGTCTCCTTTTGATAGTGGAAGTGAGTGTAATGATTTCCCCCCTTAGTACACACTTATGTGCTTCCCATATGGTGATTGGTGCGATGTCTGGGGTGTTGTTTTCACTGAAGTAGTTTTTTATGCGGGAGTGTAGCTGGGTCAAGTTGTCAGGGTCCTGAAGTAGTGCGGGGTTCAGTCGCCATGTTTTGGTAATTTCTCTTTTTTCGGGGAAGGTGAGTGTTACTGAGATAGGGTGGTGGTCTGATAGAAACATTGGTTCAATAGTCGCCTGTGTGAGTAAGGGTAAATCATTTTGCGATAGGAATAGATAGTCTATCCTAGAATATTTTTGATGTGATGCTGAATAGAATGTATAGTCTTTATCAGATGGGTACATAGTGCGCCAGGTATCATGAAGGGTAAGGTTTTGTAATTGAAGTTTCATTTGGCGTAGGGCCCGGTATGTAAGTGTGGATGTACCTGTGGATGTGTCGAGGCTGGGATTTAATGGTACATTAAAGTCGCCTCCTAATAGCAATAGACCTGTTTGGAAATTTTGTAGAAGGTCACATATTTTTTTGACAAAGGACACCTGGTGTTCGTTTGGACAGTAAATGTTAGCTATGGTGATGGGTTTGGCTGCGAATGTTCCTTTTATGAATATAAATCTGCCCTCCGGGTCAGCTAACGTGTCTGTCACTTGGAAGTTGGCTTGTTTGGAGATGAGAATTGATACTCCTTTTGTTTTGGATTCCTGGTTGGTGGAGTGAAAGACTTGTTTATAGATGTGATTTTGCAATTTTGGTATGGCGTTAGTCCTGAAATGTGTCTCCTGCAGTAGGATAAAGTGTGCTTTGTGTTTTGTCAGCGCTGTCAGGACTTGTGACCTCTTTTCTGGTAGGTTTAGGCCTTTAACGTTGAGGGATAAGCATTTTAATGAGATTTGCATCTTATTGGTTCTCGGCTTTGAAAGCATTTTAAGAGCCGAGAGGGGAGGTGTATATGCGTGGTTTGGAAGAGCAGCCCTCACGGGGAACTAGGGTAGTAAGGGTAGTAGGTGGAGTTATCAAAGAGGTAGATGATCAGAGGGGTAAGGGGTGAAGGGGATTCAGATCGTACGTTTATCCGTTATTTCCCCACGGATTGTAGCCTGGGGTATGAGAGAGTATCAGCTTGCACAGTCGTGAAAAATCCACGCTCTGTGTATGAATTTTTACCGGAGGTGGTTAACGGAAAACCTAACCACCTAGTTGCAGGGGGTTCCGGAGTGTCAGTTAGGGTCCAATAGGACTACTGTGGTGGGACAATAAACCTGAAAGGTGATCAGAGGTGTCGGCACACATAGGGACTAGTAAGGTATAATAATGTGTCTTCAAGTGCGTTGTATTGGGGTAATACAGAGATGAGATTAAGATATAGTTCAATATGTGGTGAGAGCCGTGGTTGTTGTAAGGGGGATATTTGTAATTGGTAAGCTTAGTGATTATGATTGAGATTAATCTATATAGATCACCTGTTACTTAGGTGAATTTTAAGGATTTGGGCTATGATCAAGACTTCTTTAAGTGTGTACATTTCTTCTCATTCAAATCTTACTAAAACAAATAAAACAAATATAACCAATTAACATAGCCAACAGTGTTAACTATAACCTTGGGGTATACCCCATGTTAGATGTGGGTTCCTCTTGTCTAATTACTTCCCGTCTCAGCTCTCGGGCCCCATCCCCCACAGTAGGGGAGAAAGTCCCTCGAAGCCACGAGGGGTTGTCCTTTCATAGTGTTGAGGGATCCGCCCTAATCAAGGGGTCGTCTCCTCCACCACTATTTTGCATCCTAGTATTGAACATTTTCTGTTATATTGCATACAAGGAAAAGAAAGATATAAAAGGAAAAAAAGAAAAAAGAAAAAAAAAAAAAAATAACCCCATATCTATTCAAGGAACGGATTTAAATGTTTGCTATGAGTTTATCGTATAACTATTTCCGCTTTAAGGAATAGGTTATTCGTTAAATTCTTTCAAAAAAATAAACCTTTTACCTATCTCCATTAATTTGTGGTGGTAGTATTCGTTCAGGATATAGTCTCTTCATTACAATGAAAGTACGGTCGGAGTAAGTTGCATAGGGGTGTCTGTGAGCCAATTGTATTGGCTATTAGCATGAGAAGACTCGCCATATCTATTGAAAATTCCCTGTGACTGTTTACCCCTCGATACGGCTCCCGGGCTCCGCTCCCCCAAAGTAGGGAGGCGGATCCCACGGATCCACGAGCGGGTAGCATAGCATAGTGGGGAAGGGTCAGTCCACAACAAATGGATCGGTCCCCTCTCCCCTATTTTGCAGCCTAAGATTGATTATTATCTGTTACAGCGAGACATATGGGAGAAAAAAATTTGAAAAACATAAAAAAGGAAAAATGCAGAAAGATAAAAACTGTAAAAACAAGAGAATATATGGGACCACTTCCATCGAGGCAGTTAATAAAAAAAAAAAAAAATCCTCTTCTTTGATACACTTGGGATATATATTTCTTACCACTGTAGGGGGTCGGTTAACTGTTGAGTCAATCAAAAATTAAAACTTTTACCTTTCCCTTTAACTTGTGGCAAAAGAGTTTTGGGTAAGTTATATGGTAATTAGACTCTGGATAGAATACCGTATCTCAGTTGGTAGTTCGATTCTGAAGAAATTCCGTCATCTTACACATAGAAAGAGTCAGGCATATACAGTGTATAACACTGGGGTATGGTAAGCTCTAGATTATTCATCTCTGTAGTTCCTGCGTGGGGTGTCAGCGCGGTTCATGGCATGCGGTGGTACATCTCGACGTGAGAAGCGTTCTCCCGGGGATGTGGGGTCCAGTCTGCGGCGTCTGGATCTGTGACGCTGTGCTTTTGGTGAAGTATTGTAGGATACTGCCTTCCAAGGTTCCACTGGGAAGTAGAAGGAGTACCATTCCGGTAGATCGATCGTAGGGATGTCGAGCTGTTCACAGAACATGGGGAGGTCTTCTGGTGTTCTGAGGAGTGCGGTGCGACCTCTGGTGGTGGCTGCGAGGCAAAATGGGAACTTCCATCTGTATTGTATGTTACGTGCCCGTAGCGTTTCCAGCAGGGGGCGCAGTGTGCGTCTGTTTTGTAATGTTATCTGAGATAGGTCTTGGAACAATTTAATGTCTGCGCCATTGTATAGAATGCGGCCTCTATCTCTCGCCTTTCTAAGAATCTCCTCTTTAAGCGGAAAGTTTACTAGACAGCACACTATGTCCCGTGGGGGTTCTGTGTCCCGGGGAGGTGGTCTTAGTGCACGATGGATTCTCTCCATATCAATAGGGGTATCAGCAGGCCGTTCAAGGAGTTCATTGAATATAGTGCAAACTGTCTGCGTCAGTGCAGATGGATCTATGCCCTCAGGGACCCCCCTTACTCTGATATTATGTCTGCGTCCTCTGTTGTCGAGGTCTTCCACTTGTCTGTGGAGTTCAAAGATATGTGGGAGATGCAAATCATGTGCTTTTTGTACTTGCCTTATTGCAGCTGCCTGCATTTGAGATGATTCCTCCACTTCAGATAGGCGATTATGCATTGACTGGATGTCCGTTTTCAGATCTGATATGGCAGTTGTTAGGGTGTGTTTTATGTCCAGAGCGACCCTCTGCAGGTCTCTTTGCAGATCCAGTAGTGATGGGATTGCTGATGTTGCGCCGTGTATGTCCGCTGACGCGATCACGGAGGAACTAAGCGAGGCCGGGGATGAGGCTTTGGATGTCTGTGAGGCCTGTGTCTCCTCGTGGAGGGTTGCGGCCTTTGTGCGGAAGATGTCCGGGATGTTGTTGCTTAGCTGTGTCCCGGATTGCTTCTCTGCCTCCTTGGTGGAGCGGGGTGCCGAGGTGCTTCTATTCGGCTTACCCATGGCTCAATCTGGCTGCTGGTGATGGTAGAAGAAGCTAAATTCGTCCTCAGTGTGCCGGAGCTCTCTTCTCAAGCGGCCATCTCCGATCCCGTCCAAGCCACGCCCCCCCAGCAACACAATTCTTTCTGAGCCATTTCAAAGTATCAGAAAACATACAAGAATAAACATAATCCATTTATATTATTTTTGTTGTCAGATACTCTAAGTGCTCATTCAAACAGAAAATCAGATCCATCTTCTGATCTGAGTTGCTGTCTGCAGTGTGTGTGAATCTACCACGGAGCTGCCTGCAGGCAGCCCACAGAAATGGATCAGAACCGTCCTCAGATCTGAGCTGTAGCCTGCTGCATATGAATCTACCCTGGAGCTACCTGCAGGCAGTTTATAAAAGTGGATGCACATGCAGTGGCTGCAAAGACACAATTGTCAAAATGTGGGCAGGAGTGGGTGTACGGATCCAAATGCACTGTGTCTGAGTACAGATCCATGCACCCACTCCTGCCTGCATGTCATATTTTGACGTGCAACTGTGTCTGTGCATCTGCTGCATGTGCATCCACTTTTATAGGCTGCCTGCAGGCAGCTCCAGGATCAGTGGCGTCTCCAGCTTTCATATTTAGGGGGGGCACATGGGGGGACAGGGACAAAAATAGGGGGGCAATATAAAATGCAAATATATATAGATAGATAGATAGATAGATATATCTATCCATCCTGGGGCCCTTTACTACGATCCCACAACGGCCCTTTCACATGTTCTGCAGTGAGCTCCCTTCCTACTGTATTGGGGCTCGCCCCAGGGTGACAGAGAACAAGAGATATATGTCACCAGCATACCAAGAAAATATAAGGGTCCAAAGCAGTGGGAGAACTATCAGGGTTGCAAAGGTTGTCTTGCCACCGGGCCCTGGTGTTCTGCCACTGTGGGGTTCCCCAGCCTCCTCTTGCTGTCCTGCCCCTGCCCTCAGTCTGTTTTTTCAGTAACTGAGAGTCCTGGTGGAGCCCTACTTGCAACTCACTCTTCTCCCTGCCAATGAGGATGCAGGGGAAGGAGCAGATCGGGCGGCCGTGGTTGTGTGAGCGCTCGCATTATGCAGTGTCAGCGAGCAGAGGGAGGGGGGAGGAATCACCCACTGGGGACCTTCTCCCTCTCAATAGAGACTGTGTTACCCCAGCGGTGGCCCGAGTAAGATGCGGCACATCCGATGTGAATACAAACAAAAAGAAATTGCCTTTTTGTAAAAAAAAAAAAAAATTAAAAAAAAAAATAAATTTTTTTTTTGGGGGGGCACATGGTGGGGCCCAGCATAATGTTGGGGGGGTCAGGGCCCCCTCTGGCCCCCCCTAGGGTCGCCATTGTCCAGGATGCATTCATATGCAGCAGGCTACAGCTCAGATCTGAGGACGGTTCTGATAGCCTGTCTGAATGAGCCCTAAAAGCACAGAAATAGACTGCAGTTGAATTCCTAAACTGATATAAGTGAGAGAATACAAATAGATGGGAGTATGGTAACTGAAAGCCACAAGCAGCAATGAACCAGCAATGACCATGGGTTTGTCTGCACCAAAAGGGGTGTTGGTACACAAATTACTCAGAAAACAAATTATACAGGCCACACTCATAAAGAAAACCCTGTGAGAAAGGACAAAGATCTGCTAGCACAAAGCTGATAACATATCCAGGTTGTATTTACAAGAGTTAGATTTTCCGAAGCTTTTTATTTATACAGGTCGGCTGTGTATTTATAGTCATGCCAAGATCGCTGATGTACGGAATTATATGGCACATACTGAAGAAACATAACATGTAGGACATGAGGTTACAGGAGAGGAAATGTACACACAGTGAAAGATATTTAAATAAAGGCCATTCATTATGGGATTATTATGTGTCAGTGAAGCAGAAGAATGGATTAAGTTGACAACAAAGCTTTGTTTTTTTCTCTGGGAAATCCAGTTTATATCCTATTTTAAAGTTCATTATAAATCAGGAAAGAAAAAGCTACAGAAGTGACAAAGAGTGCGGACTGCTGTTAGTTAAAAAGTGGAATCATTTTATTGATATTCAGAGATGTGCAATGCCTTGAAAAAGTATTCATACCCTTGAAATTTCCCACAGTTTGTCATGTTACAACCAAAAACATGTATTTTATTGGGATTTTGTGTGATAGACCAACACAAAGTGGCACATAATTGTGAAGTGGAAGGAAAATTAAAAATGGTTTTCAAGATTTTTTTACAAATAAATATGTGAAAAGTGTGGCGTGCATTTATATTCACCCCCCCTGAGTCAATACTTTGTAGAACCTTTCACTTCAATTCAAAAGAGGAGAGTGTTGAATGTGCTGTTAGGCAAGGTATGTTGGGTGGGGAAGATGTACGCACAATGAAGGTGTGCTCACGAATTGCATCAATCTTGTCTTTGAAGTGATTGGCAATCTCTTGGGCAGTGAGTAAGTTAGTGGGTAGAGGAGGTGGGGGACGAAGCACAGAGTTAAGGGTTGAGAAGAGCTGACGGGGACTGGATGACAAGGTATTAATAATGTCCTGTACACACGACCGGTTTACCCGTCGGAATAAACTATGAAGGTTTTTACGACGGAGTTCTGACGGAATTCCGCTCAAGCTGTCTTGCATACACACGGTCACACCAAATTCCAACCGTCCAGAACGCGGTGACATACAACACGTACGACGGGACTAGAAAACGGAAGTTCAATAGCCAGTAGCCAATAGCTTCCGTCTTGTACTTGCTTCAGAGCATGCGTCCTTTTTGGTACGTCAGAACAGCATACAGACGAGCGGATTTCCCAATAGGAATTGGTTCCGTCAGAAAAATTTAGAACATGTTCTCTTTCTAGGTCCGTCAGAATTTTCGACATAAATAGTCCAATGGGGCATGCACACGATCGGAATATACAATAAAAAGCTCCCGTCGGACTTTTTCTGTCGGACATTCCGCTCATGTGTACACGGCATAAGAGAGACAAAGTAGGCTTGTTTGGCAGCATGGAGGCAGGAATTGTATTTTAGAAGGACAGATTTATATAGGGTGAAGTCTTGCAGGCATTTGGTTTTACGCCACAGTCGTTCAAGAGCACGGCAATGTCTCTTGAGATTTCTAGTGTTGTCAGTTTGCCCGGGTTGTAACGGTCGGGGCCTGAGGTTGAAGAATGAAGAATGCTGACAATAGGAATTTTTAAGCCAGGCTTCAGGGGTGGTGCAAATGGCCTACAAACATGGTAATAACATTAAGCATCATTTTTCAAAGCTGCACTATTTTTTTCACCTACTTGGGCCCCTTGAGTGCATAGTCATTTTATTCAAAAGGTGAACTTTATTTCATTGCAGCTTACCAGTCGATAGATGTGGCGGCTGCATTTATTTTCCTTTTTTAGGTTTTTTTTAACTCTTTCTTTACCTGGTGATTTGGCCAATAACACACCTCAGCATGGGTGCACCTTTGGACAACAGCATTCTCAGCCTGGGGGGAGTTGGGTGCTAGATGGACTAGCAGATTTAAATACACTAACAAATTGAAGCTAAACTACAGCCAAAACTTTATAAAAAGTTACAGTAACAGTTTGTTCATTTTGAGATAAAGGTTCTACATAAATAAATAAAATCTGATACATCTGCAGGACAGCTTGTTCTGTTGAAAAACAACAGGCTTACTGGCCAGATCACCAGGTGAAAACATACTCTGTCTACAAATCTGTCTCCTCCTCTCCATTGCCCCTTTCTGTGGGGGTCCCCCAAGGCTCTGTTCTTGGACCCCTTCTCTTCTCTATCTACACCTTCTCCCTTGGTCCCACGGCTTCCAATACCACTTATACGCCGATGACACCCAAATCTATCGGTCTACTCCTCACCTCACTTCTTCAGTCTCCTCTCGCATTACTAACTTACTAACTGACATACAGTCAGGTCCAAAAATATTGGGACATCATCACAATTCTAATATTTTTGGCTCTAAACACCACCACAATGGATTTGAAATGTTCTTTAACTGCAGACTTTCGGCTTTAATTTGAGGGTATTTACATCCAAATCAGGTGAACGGTGTAGGAATTACAACAGTTTGTATATGTGCCTGCCACTTTTTTAGGGACCAAAAGTAATGGGACAATTGGCTGCTTAGCTGTTCAATGGCCAGGTGTGTGTTATTCCCTCATTATCCTATTTACAAGGAGCAGATAAAAGGTCCAGAGTTCATTTCAAGTGTGCTATTTGCATTTGGAATCTGTTGCTGTGAACTCTCAATATGAGATCCAAAGAGCTGTCACTATCAAATCAACTGTTTGGAACATCCTTAAAAAGAAAGAACGCACCGGTGAGCTCAGCAACACCAAAAAACCTGGAAGACCACAGAAAACAACTGTGGTGGATGACCGAAGAATTCTTTCCCTGGTGAAGAAAACACCCTTCACAACAGTTGGCCAGATCAAGAACACTCTCCAGGAGGTAGGTGTATGTGTGTCAAAGTCAACAATCAAGAGAAGACTTCACCAGAGTGAATACAGAGGGTTCACCACAAGATGTAAACCATTGGTGAGCCTCAAAAACAGGAAGGCCAGATTAGCATTTTCCAAACAACATCTAAAAAAGCCTTCACAGTTCTGGAATAACATCCTATGGACAGATGAGACCAAGATCAACTTGTACCAGAGTGATGGGAAGAGAAAAGTATGGAGAAGGAAAGGAACTGCTCATGATCCAAAGCATACCACCTCATCAGTGAAGCATGGTGGTGGTAGTGTCATGGCGTGGGCATGTATGGCTGCCAATGGAACTGGTTCTCTTGTATTTATTGATGATCTGACTGCTGACAAAAGCAGCAGGATGAATTCTGAAGTGTTTCGGGCAATATTATCTGCTCATATTCAGCAAAATGTTTCAGAACTCATTGGACGGCGCTTCACAGTGCAGATGGACAATATGGACAATGACCTAAAGCGTACTGCGAAAGCAACCAAAGAGTTTTTTAAGGGAAGAAGTGCAATGGCCAAGTCAGTCACCTGGCCTGAATCCGATTGAGCATGCATTTCACTTGCTGAAGACAAAACTGTATGGAAAATGCCCCAAGAACAAGCAGGAACTGAAGACAGTTGCAGTAGAGGCCTGGCAGAGCAGGATGAAACCCAGCGTCTGGTGATGTCTATGCGTTCCAGACTTCAGGCTGTAATTGACTGCAAAGGATTTGGAACCAAGTATTAAAAAGTGAAAGTTTGATGGATGATTGTTAATCTGTCCCATTACTTTTGGTCCCTTAAAATGTGGGAGGTACATATACAAGCTGTTGTAATTCCTATACCGTTCACCTGATTTGGATGTAAATACCCTCAAATTAAAGTTGAAAGTCTGAAGTTAAAGCACATCTTGTTCGTTTCATTTCAAATCCATTGTGGTGGTGTATAGAGCCAAAAAGATTAGAATTGTGTTGATATCCCAATATTTATGGACCTGACTGTATCAGCATGGATTTCACACCACTTAACCACTTGCCGCCCACCATATAGCAAAATGACGGCGGCAAAGTGGTTTCAATATCCTGACCAGACGTCATATGACATCGCCAGGATATTAAGCTACTGCGCGACCCCCGGGGGCGCGCATCAGGGCGATCGTTGTTGCGGTGTGTCAGTCTGACACACCGCAACACCGATCTAGGTAAAGAGTCTCTGACAGAGACTCTTTACCACGTGATCAGCCGAGTCCAATCAAGGCTGATCAGTGTCTCAGACGCAAGTAGAGGAGAGCCGATTATCAGCGCAGCCCCCCCGAGGATGCCCACACTGGACCACCAGGGACGCCACTAGGACCACCAGGGATGTCACCACCAGGTATGCCACCCTAGACCACCATCGATGCCAATCAGTGCCCACAATGGATCCCAATCAGTGCCCACAATGGATGCCAATCAGTGCAAGACTGTACTTTGAGGACACCACGGCCTGTAAGGCCACCGGATCATTATTGCCCTTATCCCAGCTGCATAACTACGGATCCTGGTTGAACTAGATGGACTTGTGTCTTTTCTCTACCTGCCTAACTATGTACTATGATCCTGATGAGGAGCTTGGAGATCACTGAATCACTGATGAGGAGCTTGGAGATGACCGAGTCTGGTGGCTATATAGGCTAACCTGCTGACCCAGCTGGATGTTAGTAGATCCACTGCTTCCACTTCTGGAAAGCTCCTCTTGCAGGAATAACTGCCCTTCCTGACTATTGAGTTTACTGCCAAGTTTAGATTCATTGAACCGCTTCTTGGTCTAGGGACTCACCCTTGACATCCAAGGCTTCGTATTTTACCGTATCTGACAGGAAGTTCTGGGAAGACAGAACACAGAGCAATGAGATGAGACAGGTTTTACTGTTGGCAAACCTGAATGGGAGATACCTCTTGCCATGACGATAGGAGATTAACTATTGCCGTCTGGAGCATAACTGTGCTGCCCAAACAACTTCCCCACTTGGGAATCACTGTACCCCTGATGTTAGACACTTCGCCCTCCATTGGCCTATGTCATTGACCTTGAGCTAGGAGGTCACTGAGGTGAATACCAAGAAAGTGAATAGACTTTGATAATTGGAAGTTGATAAGATTAACTATCCTTAGCCACCATCAATGGGACTAGTCCCATATGTGGGGTAATCTTCACTGGAATAGGAAGCAAATGTTTCATTACCTTAGAAGACCAGTTTATGATGTTTTCAACACACTGGATTACTGCAGACTACTTCTCGACCATTTGATACCATGAGTTACAAAAAGATGGGATAGAGCTAGTACTTGCCTCTACATAAGACCTAATACTGTGAGGGCAACTCTACAGTATTCTCCTGAACGTCTAAAATGTCATTATTATATATTATAATATAATAATCTCATTATCATTATAATGAGATTAGGTAGCCTTCCCTCTGAATCAGGACCTGGAGGATGTTGAGCCACCCGCAGCTGTTGTTCCCATAAGGAACCTGCAGCCCTTGCTTCTGCAAGATGGCCATTACTGGAAGCAACGTTCTGGAAAAATGTCTTGAGTATGTGGAAAGGTCAAAATGTTGTTGAACAAACCCAAAGTGAAACTCTCAGAAGCCTGGGTGTACCGAAGTGCGAATGTACACATCAGCTAGATCTAGAGAAACTGTAGCTGCTTTATCTGATGGTTTGAATGATTGTTCTCAATGACTCCATATGACTTTTTTTTTGGATCTTAATTCTTCGCTCCATATCTTGCCTAAATCTGCTTTTCGACTAGGAACAGGAGTTGGAAGAGTGGAAAGAAATTCTATTGACTTTCTTACTACCCAAAGTACAACTCACGAGCACACCAGGAATCTTCCATTGTTGTCCCGAGGTTTTGTTGCAGACAGATCACATCACAAAGACAAGTGCTGCACAGGCCTCACTGATCCCGAGCCTCCTGCCCAAATGTGCATGAATTTCTGCAATATAACACCTACTGGGCACATCTGAGTGAAAAGGAACTTTGCTGCTCCTCCAGAGGAGCAGACTTGGGCTTAGGCAATCAAAGACGATTATGGATCTTCCAATCTCTTCTCTAGCTCTTCTCAGGCCCTGTCACTACTCTTTGTTCTGGGCCTAGGTGACTAGCCTAAGGCATTAGTCCCTGATCTGGACATCACTGATTCCATCTTAAAATCACATTCTATTCGACTTAGAAGAGGTATACGCAGTCAGTGTGTCAGGAGAGTACTTAACAAGGCCGAGAGCGGTCTGCCCTTGCAACTATGCGCACCCCGTCCCCTGGAGATGATACAGGGAATGTGTGGCACTAAGAAGCACCGGCCACCAGCAGGTAAAGAATCCCTTGTGAAGGACTGCAGAGTCGGGTTTGGGGGTGCAGGAGTCCTGAAATCTGGCTCAATACCTGATGCTGGGTGGAGCAAGCAAACTGTAAGCAAGCAGAGGGTCAAACACAAGCAATAGGCAAGGCAAGTCCGTATAGGCAGGCCGAGGGTCAAACACTGGTGGCAGGCAGAGCAAGTCCGTTAAACACGCCGAGGCTCAAACACTGGTATTTGGCAGAGCAAGTCCATTAAACAGGCTGAGGGTCAAACACTGGTGGCAGGCAGAGCAAGTCCGTTAAGCAGGCTGAGGGTCAAACACTGGAGGAAGGCAAAGCAAGTCCGTAAAGCAGGCCGAGGGTCAAACACTGGAGGCAGGCAAGGCAGAGTCCGTTAAGCAGGCCGAGGGTCAACCCGGGAGAGAAGTAGCGTGGTGAGAACAGTCCGGGTCAAAACAGGAGATCAGGTAAGCATAAACAGGAACTAACAGGAGCTGACGACAAACCAGCATCCCGTCTGGGCGCTGGAGCCGTTTTAAATAGCCCCGCCAGAGTGTCACGATGGGCGTGCACGAGTTACCACACGGACCTGTGTGCTATTGCGCACGAGCGTGCGCCGCTCCATCGGACCACGCGCATGCGCCGGTGCGCCAATCCACTGCGCACGCGCACAGGGACATGGTGAATGCGGCTGGAGAAGACCCTTCTCTGACAGTGCCCCCCCTGTGGGGCGGACTCCGGATGCCCAGACTGGACATCAATTCAGGATATTCCCGATGAAAGGCTTGAATTAAACGTGGGGCATGGAGATTCCTAGCAGGCTCCCAGGAATTGTCCTCGGGAGGGTATCCCTTCCACTGAATTCGATATTTGAGCTGTCTGCCCCTCTTCCTGCAACTCAAGACAGACTCCACTTTGAGTTCGTTCTCCCCATCCACTTCGACTGGTGGAGGAGGAAGTTCCTTTCTCCCAGGGAAAGGACTGGCCACCACAGGCTTTAGCAGGGATGCAAAGAAAACTGGGTGTATCCTATAAGAGGTTGGTAATGCCAGCTCAAATGCCACGGGGTTGACCATCTTCTTGATTTTAAAAGGCCCGATGAATTTTGGCCCCAGTTTCCGTGAGGGCAGGGGTAATCTGAGATTTGTGGTTGACAACCAAACTTCCTCACCTACTTTGAAGATTGGATTCTCCTTCCTTCCTTAGTCATACTGTTTCTTATAACTGTCCTGAGCTTTCCGTAGGGTGTCCTGAATCTTTTGGAAGTTAGATTGGATAGAGCCTAGCTGGTCTTGTATGGAAGGAACAGACATTTCAGGGATGATGTTAGGGAGGAAGGGAGGATAGAATCCAAATTTTGCCCAGAAGGGTGTTTGGTTAGTTGCGGAGTGAACGGAGTTGTTGTAGGCGAACTCAGCATATGGTAGGAGAGTCGCCCAATCATCCTGAGAACCAGAACAAAAACATCGGTACTGCTCCAAAGTTTGATTTGTTCTCTCCGTCTGGCCGTTGCTCTGAGGATGGTACGCAGAGGAGAGGCACTTAGGAAGGTATTAGCCATATCAGAAGCAGAGGGGGTGCCCACCATGGGCAGGAAAAGTGCCATCTTGGAGAGGCGGTCAACAACGACCAGGATGGTGGTAAACCCCGCCGAAGCAGGTAAGTCCACAATAAAATCCATTGACATTTCTGCCCTTGGTCATTCCGGAATGGGCAAGGGTTTGAGTAGACCCCAAGATTTAGTGTTTAGACCCTTATTGCATTGGCAAAGTAAACAAGAAGAGACATAGTCCTTACAATCCCGTCTCCACCCTGGACACCAGAAAGAATGAGAGATCAGCTCAGCAGTCTTTCTTGTTCCGAAATGGCCTGCGAATCTGTGATCATGGAAGGTTTTGAGGGCCAGAGGCCTTACATCCTGTGGAACAAAAATTTTCTCTTTGGCCCAGAGCAGCTCATCGTGTCTTTTTAAAGCATGTATTTCTGGACCGGAAAAGTGGCTAGACGAGGATTTGATGGAAGTCATTAGATCAGATTGGGTGACTCCAAGGAAGTTTTGCAGAGAGAGGATGGTACTAGGTTCAGTGATCTGAGGCGTCTCAGAGAACATCCGAGAGAGCACATCTGCTTTTCCGTTCTTAGAGCCCGGTCTGTAGAATATTTGAAAGTTAAATCTAGAGAATAAGAGAGCCCAGTGGGCTTGTCTGGGCCTCAACCGTTTCGCTGTCCTGAGATACTCTAGATTTTAATGATCGGTGAAGATCATAACAGGATGAGACGCCCCTTCCAACAGATACCTCCACTCTTCTAGGGCGAACTTGATGGCCAGCAGCTCCCTGTTACCTACATCATAGTTTAGTTCTGGTGGACTCAGTTTCCGGGATGCAAAGGCTACAGGGTGAAGAATGGCCTTGGGCCCATGTCTCTGGGAGAGGATGGCCCCTGTAGCGGTTTCCGAAGCATCCACTTCTAATACAAATGGTAAGACCGGATCAGGATGTCGTAAGATTGGTGCGGATACAAACAAGGTTTTGAGCTTGGTAAAGGCTCCCTGTGCTTGCTGTGACCATTGGAAACGGTCGTGTTGACGTGTGAGCTGAGTGATAGGTGCCACAATGGATGAAAAGCCAACAATAAACCTTCTATAAAAGTTAGCGAACCCGATGAACCGTTGTACACCTTTTTTGTCTGACGGGGCCGGTGATTCTTGAATTGCCTTGACCTTTTGTGGGTCCAGTGCGACCCCATTGGTAGAGATGATGAATCCCAGAAACTGCACCACAGTCTTCTCAAACTCACATTTCTCGGCCTTGAGGTAAAATTTATGATTCCTGAGTATGGTAAGGACCTTTTTAACATGGACTCCGTGAAGCTCAATGGTAGCAGAGAAAATGAGAATATCGTCCAGGTAGACGACTAGGAAGTCATCAAGGTATTCTCGGAAGATGTCATTGACTAGATGTTGGAAAGTGGCCGAGGCGTTGCATAGCCCAAAAGGCATCACCAGGTACTCGTAATGCCCAAACCTGGACCTGAAGGCGGTCTTCCACTCATCCCCAGCCCAAATCCTGATGAGATTGTAAGCACCCCGAAGATTCAGTTTAGAGAAGATCTGGGCTGACAGAAATCGTTGGAACAGTTCAGGAATGAGTGGTAGTGGATATCGTTTTTTACCGTTATGTTGTTTAGTTGCCTGTAGTCCACACACGGCCTTAAGGACCAATCTTTCTTTTCTACAAAAAAGATACCAGCTCCGGCTGGTGAAGAGGAAGGACGGATGAATCGCTTTTCTAAATTTTCATCAATGTAATCTTTTAGGACTTTCAGCTCGGTTTCTGACAGCGGGAAGATGCGGCCAAACGGGACTTCTGAGCCAGGAAGGAGGTCAATAGGGCAATCGTAAGGCCGGTGAAGCGGTAAGCAGTCCGCCTTCTGTTTGTCAAATACATCCTGGAATCCAAGATATTCTGAAGGGATGTGTTGAAGATTGTCAGGCACAGGTGAGATGGCTGAACAAGTACCAGGAGTCGGGGTGAAGCAGTGCTGGGAGCAGTATTGAGAGGAGAAGAACACTTCCTTGGTTTTCCAGTTAATTTGAGGTTCATGTGCCTGGAGCCAGGGCAGGCCTAGGATTACAGGAAAGATAGGTGAATGGATGAGATCAAAACGTAGGAACTCTTGATTGCCTGAGTCGGTGGAGGTAAGGATGGGCTTGGTTTCTCAGGTGATGGGTCCAGAACGGGGAAGAGACCCATCAGCCAAATGTACCAGGAGACTTTGGGCTTTAGACTGAAGAGGAATATGTAGGTTTTGGGCCAGCGAGATGTCTAGGAAGCAGCTACAAGCTCTGGAATCAATTATAGTTGGCAGACGGGTTTCCTCTTCCGGTAGCTGTAGAGAGATAAGGAGAGAAACATAAGTCTTGGGTATACCAATGGCTTGGTAATTCACAGTGTTTTGCAGGTACAACTTACTAGGCCTCACTGGGCAGCTGCGGAGGAAATGACCAGAGCCTCCACAGTACAGGTACAGATTGGATTGGCGCCTGCGTTGCCTCTCTTCAAGAGTCAGAGGAGCACGGACCAGTCCGAGTTGCATGGGCTCAGCTTCAGGAGCCGAGGAGGTGGCAGCAGCTGGAGATGGAGAATGGATAGACATTGGCGTGGAGGGTGTCCAACTAGGTCGCGGCCCCTGAAAACATTCCGAACGCCGCTCACGTAGCCGCCTATCCAACTTGGTGGCCAACTGGATTAGCTCCTCTAGAGAGGCTGGATTTTCTATCCTAGCCAATTCTTCCTTAAGGACCTCTGACAGACCTTGACGGTATTGGTACCTCAAGGCAGGCTCATTCCAGCCAGTGTCGGCTGCCCATTTGCGGAATTCTACTGTGTAATCCTCTATTGGCCTTCTCCCTTGAGATAGATTATGCAGGGTTGCTTCAGCTGTGGCAGTGCGCTGCGGATCATCATAAAGTTGTGCCATGCTCTCAAAGAAGGCATAAATAGAATTCAAGACTGGGCTCCTCAGTTCCATCAGACTGTGAGTCCAAGCTTGTGGCTCCTCAGCTAGAAGGGAGATGACAAACCCCACTTTTACTGCGTCAGAAGAAAAAGTCCTGGGCTGGAGGGCCAGGTAGAGAGAACAGGCATTCTTGAAGGCCCTGTATTTTTTACGATCTCCTGAGAAGTGCTCAGGTGTAGGGACCCTGGGCTCAGGGAGCGCCATAATTACTGTTGAGCTTGCAGTGGGCTGAGGGGCGGAGGCCCCACTAGTAGGTGCGGGAGCTGCAGCTGCAGGTAGAGGTGGACTGGATAGTTGCTGAAGGCGGCTATCAATTTGGGTATAGCCTTCTTGTAGTTTCTGGACTGCATCGGTGAGAGCTGAGACCTGCTAGCACAGAATCTCTAGAGGGGAACACGCTCTGTCGGCCTCAGACATCTGGCTGATTTGTACTGTCAGGAGAGTACTTACCGAGGCCGAGATGCCGAGAGCGGTCCGCCCTTGCAACTACGCGCACCCCGTCCCCTGGAGGTGATACAGGGAATGGGTGACACTAAGGAGCACGGGCCACCAGCAGGTAAAGAATCCCTTGTGGAGGACTGCAGAGCCGGGTCTGGGGGTGCAGGAGCCCTGGAATCTGGCTGAATACCCGATGCTGGGTGGAGCAGGCAAACTGTAAGCAAGCAGAGGGTCAAACACAAGCGATAGGCAAGGCAAGTCCGTATAGGCAGGCCGAGGGTCAAACACTGGTGGCAGGCAGAGCAATTCCGTTAAGCAGGCCGAGGGTCAAATACTGGAGGCAGGCAAAGCAAGTCCATAAAGCAGGCCGAGGGTCAAACACTGGAGGCAGGCAAGGCAGAGTCCGTTAAGCAGGCCGAGGGTCAACCCAGGAGAGAAGTAGCGTGGTGAGAACAGTCCGGGTCAAAACAGGAGATCAGGTAAGCATAAACAGGAAACAGGAACTAACAGGAGCTGAGGACAAACCAGCAACCCGCCTGGGCGCTGGAGCCATTTTAAATAGCCCCGCCAGAGTGTCACGATGGGCGTGCACGAGTTACCGCGCGCACCCGTGTGCTATCGCGCACGCCGCTCCATCGGACCGCGCGCATGCGCCAGAGCACCAATCCACCACGCACGTGCACAGGGACCCTTCTCTGACACAGTGGGTTAAGCCATAGGGCTTGACTATCCTCACAGAATAGTAGGAGGAACAGCCTGCTGCCTCCATAGTGGTTGTACTGCCTCGCTGGTCAATCTAGTTTCACTCATGGATCAAGCACCACAGAGGCGTATTACTGGCCAAGTTTGCCTTCAACTCGTCTGCTGAGAACCAAATAGCCTTGGCTACTGAAGTGAACCCCAACGCAGGCCACACCATGTTCCCTAATGGTAGTATAAACCTTAACTTCCAAATCCATATTGCTGTTCCCATGCCTCTGCGAAGGCTACTGCATGATCCGCTGGCAGACTGGCACTTCTGGCTAGTCTGATGAAGATTACTTGGCTTGGCTAATTGCCTCTGCAGTAAAAGTTGGGCTTTACAGAGGGGATCTTGCATCCTCTGCTAGCACGAAGACACATCTGGCCAATCTGATGAACGCTCATTGGCCTGCTGTTTTTGAGGCAGGAGGTACCCTTTAAACAAACTCAGCTGTTTGATTAGCTTAGTACCTGAGCGTTAGCGACTAGAGATCCAGCCAGTCAGTTTGCACTTGAGTGAACAGGTCTGCCCTTGTGTTTACTGCCGCCTGATATGCAACTTGGCATAGTATATTGGCGAGCACGTCAGCTAACCACACTCCCCATTCTGCCCAGGATGGTCCTTATTGTGATTTCCTTTAGTCTGCCCCTTCTGGCAGCACTTTGAATGTATAGCAGTTTTTAGAGCCAAACAGGACCTGTCACTGTTGGAAGAACAAGTTGCCACTTTTCCTTTGGGGAGTGGTGCTGGTATATAAGGGCTGGAGAGTTTTACAATCCATACTGCCCATGCACTCTTTATTTATTTTTTATGATAGCATACCTTCCAGACCCTCACCTTATTGATCGTGGCTGGTCTCTGGGTAAGCTTATGGCTCCAGATGAGCTGCAGGTTTATGGTCATAATAAATACCTGGAAGAACTGGCTAGGACATTAATACAATATCATTGGCCATCCACACACCCATTTGCAGACACTGAAGCAGCAAATGGACCTATATGCTGTGAGCAAAGGTTAAACCCTTAGACATGAGCAATTACAGATAATAGTGTAATAAACCAATTACTTAAAGCACTGTAACTTAAGTAGAACACTGAATTTTCACGCTGACATTTAGACATAATAGGTTAATGCTTAGCAATCATTAAACACATTGCACCCAAAAGCAGACCTTAAACACAATGCATAGCAGTGGCATCCATGCTGAAGCATCACTCTGTCATAAGCAGCGCAATGAAGGGTTAATATACCTGGCAGGATCACAAGCATCAGACCATTGACATAGTGATCCCAAATCTGTAAAGCCAGGCCTTGCTGATTTAATAGGAAAGACTCAACTTTGCAGCAAACACCTGTACAGTGTTGCCAACCTACCAGATTGAAATTTACTGGCACAACACCCAAAATTTACTGGCACAGCCACGTTTTTTACTGGCATTTCCAAGAGTTAAAAAATTACTGTTTTAAGTGCAAATTTCAGTATTTGGGCTACAAACAAGTACAATATGCAATTAGTACTATGATTTAAGGTAGACAATAAGGCAAAAAGCATATTTCTTATTTAATTTTCGATGTAGTAAGTAGCTCAGGGACAGGACTCAGGAGGGTAAGAAATTAGATTGGATCAGGCACAAACGTGAGACTGACTCTCACAGTGACATAGACAGCAGTGTGCAGCAACACAGATCACCGATACGACACGCCCCCTCCTGAGTCACAGTGACAGTCCCTCTCCAAGCCAGGTGGACCCTCCAGTCCACTCCAGCTCAAACAGCACTGATGGTCCCGCTTCTGGCCAGCCTTGCTCCTGACCTGCACACAAGACTCTGGCTGCTCTGCTTGGCTCCCTTGCACTATGACATCACATGACATGCTCAGGCACCAGCTCCACCAGAGTCGCCTGAACACACTGCAGCAGGCACTCAGATAGTCTCGGCTGACTCCAGACCGAGCCGAGCGTCACAGTTATGTTTTTTACTGGCAACCTTTTCCTTTTACTGGCATTTACTGGCAGGAGAAAATTGCCTGTTTTTTACTGGCTGCCAGTAAAAATACTGACGGTTGGCAACACTGCACCTGTATCAGTTCATGCCTTAGTAGTCCTACCGACAAACAAAACCTGTGAAGCAAAATGAAACAGACAAAACTATACACAGCCATTTAACCTACTTTGGCAGCTGGTATATTAACAGCATAATGATTGAGACACACCATGATAGCCCATTGAAAGCTTACCAACTCTGTGCAACACCCTTCCCTGACTGGCTCAGGGAATGGGAGAGGCTTAATTCCTGAACAGGTGGCCACCAATCCATTCCCAGGCCGCCGCCTGGGGCTCCCAGCCGCTACTACAGCAGGCCAGCAGTTACCCCAACCTCTTCTTGCTGCTCCATGCTGACTGAAAGCCCACAATCTAGCCACAGAAAGCAGACAAGGAGCCATCTTGGAAGGGGGCAGCCCTCACAAAAATATTCCAGCATCTTTGCAAGGGAAACCAACATACCCAAAGCCAGACTAACAAAAATGTGTGTGGGGGGCCACAACTCACCAAGGAGGAGAGACTGGATCAGTCCCAACCCAACCGAAAGGCAGAACAGTTTTACCTGCATCCAGAGACCAGTATCCCAGCCCCCCAGTATCTGGACCTGGGGGGGGGTCTCCCTTATATGGAAGTTTTACAACTGAACAGAGGGGCTTCGTCACAGGAAAGAAGCTGAACCTGTATGGCTGGCCAGATGAATCCGGCAAGTTGAGGGCAAAAATAAAACTCTTCTTTAATTAATAGCTATAACCAGTTGAGCATTTGAGGAACAAAAAGAGAATGCCGCCTGGGGGGAAGCGACTCATTTATATATAGTATAACCAGTCCTGATTGAGCGAGAGGTGGAGCCTATCCCATTTGTGTATGCTGTCATGCTTGTGTCAGGAAAATGGTGTTGTGGTAACTTGCCCAAAGAACAACAAGCGTAATAAGAATATTCTTGATATCACTAGACAACAAAAGCCTTTTAAAATACGTTTGCCATAACTCCATCAGTATCACCAGCAAAGCAGCTTCACTATTATCTCATTAAAGAAGAAGAGAATATGCGCTGCATTTCGACATTTCATAATTTGCCGCATCACAAATGTTAATTCTCCATTACGAACGCTAGTTTACAAGATCGACCACTTCTGGCTCGTTCCTTGCTTCTGTTCATGCGTGTTTTTTACTTTCGACTTTTGTGTGACGGACTTGAGTACTGACAATACGAAAATCAGACAACAGACCGCTGTCCACCGAAAATTTACTAGCCTGCCATCCAACATTTGTTGGCCGAAAGTTGGACAACAGTTGTCAAAAGGAGCATACTAACGGTCAGATTTTAGGACAACAGTCTGTCAACAGACAATCCCCTGCCAACAATCACATTGTGTGTACGAGGCTTTAGTGACAGGAACACACTCGTATGAGTAGGCTGGACATACTGCTTCGACATATGCCTTGTCTGTATATATATATATTTTGCTCATATAAATCAGATCTGCCATATTTTATAATATTAAAAATGAGCGAGAGATGTCGTTATAGTAAAAATGAACAGGCCACAAACTGATGTCGTTACTAATGTATAACTGACTTTAATATAATACAGTGCCTGGAAAAAGTTTTCACACCCCTTGAAATTTTGAATTTTGTCATGTTACAACCAAAAATGTAAATGTATTTTATTGGGATTTTATGTGATAGACCAACACAAAGTGGCAAATAATTGTGAAGTGAAAGGAAAATGATAAATGGTTTTAAAAATGGTTACAAATATCTGAAAAGTGTGGTGTGCATTTGTTTTCAGCCCCCCTGAGTCAATACTTTGTAGAACCACCTTTTGTTGCACTTACAGCTGCAAGTCTTTTTGGGTATGTGTTTACCAGCTTTGCACATCTAGAGAGTGAAATGTTTCCCCATTCTTCTTTTCAAAATAGCTCAAGCTCTTTTAGATTGGATGGAAAGTGTCTGTGAACAGCAATTTTCAAGTCTTGCCACAGATTCTCAATTGGATTTGGGTCTGGACTTTGACTGGGTCATTCTAACAAATGAATATGCTTTGATCTAAACCATTCCATTGTAGCTCTGGCTGTATGTGTAAGGCCGTTGTCCTGCTGGAAGGTGAACCTCCGCCCCAGTCTCAAGTCTTTTGCAGACTCCAATGCCGCGTACACACGATTGGAATTTCCATCAGAAAAAACTTGGATGGTTTTTCGGACGGAATTCCGCTCAAGCTTGCCTTGCATACACACAGTCACACAAAAGTTCTCTGAACTTTCGACCGTCAAGAACACAATGACGTACAACACTACGACGAGCTGAGAAAATGAAGTTCAATGCTTCCGAGCATGCGTCAAATTGTTTCCAAGCATGCGTGACTTTTTGTGTGTCCGAATTGCATACAGACGAACGCATTTTCGGATAGGAACTTTTCCCGACCGAAAAATAGAGAACATGCTCTCAATCTTTTGCTGGCTGGAATTCCGCCAGCAAAAGACCGATGGAACACAAAAGTTCTCGGAACTTTCGACCGTCAAGAACATGGTGACGTACAACACTACGACGAGCTGAGAAAATGAAGTTCAATGCTTCCGAGCATGCATCAAAATTCCGCCAGCAAAAGACCGATGGAGCATACGCACGGTCGCATTTTCAGACAAAAAGCTCTCATCGGAGTTTTGCTGGCAGCATTTCCGATCGTGTGTACGCGGCATAACAGGTCTTCTTCTAAGATTGCCCTGTATTTGGCTCCATCCATCTTCCCATCAACTCTGACCAGCTTGCTGAAGAAAAGCATTCCCACAACATGATGCTGCCACCACCATGTTTCATGGTGGGGATAGTGTGTTCAGCGTGATGTGCAGTGTTAAGGCCCGTACACACGGTCAGAAAATCTGAAGTTAAATTTCCTCCGATGAACGATCTGCTGATTTTCTGATCGTTAGTATGCTGCTTTTGACAGCCGATTACGAATTTTCATCAGACAAAAACTGATGTCTGATATGACCACAACGTCCGATTTTTTTTCATTAGTACGGTTTTCTGCCAAAAAAAAATCTGAAGAGCAAGACTAGGCATGCTCATAAATAAAAGAACACATACAAAACAATTCAACACATTACGTCACTTCTGACATTGAATTCCGTCTTCAGAAAATTTTCTGATGGTGAGTACCCTCTTCACTTTCGATTTGAGACTAGCACCCAACAAAAAACTGACGAAAATTCATCCAATAATCTGATCGTGTGTACAAGGCTTTAGTTTTCCTCCACACATAGCCTTTTGCTTTTAGGCCAAAAAGTTAAATTTTGATCTCATCTGACCAGAGCACCTTCTTCCACATGTTTGCTGTGTCCCCCACATGGCTTCTTGCAAACTGCAAATGGGACTTCTTATGGCTTTCTTTCAACAATGTCTTTCTTCTTGCCACTCTTCCATAAAGGCCAGATTTGTGGAGTGCACGACTAATAGTTGTCCTGTAGACAGATTCTCCCACCTGAGCTGTGGATCTCTGCAGATCCTCCAGAGTTACCATTGGCCTTTTGGCTGATTAATGCTCTCCTTGCCTGTCAGTTTAGGTGGAGGGTCATGTCTTGGTAGGTTTGCAGTTGTGCCATACTCTTTGCATTTTCGGATGATGGATTGAACAGTGCTCCGTGAGATGATCAAAGCTTGGGATATTTTTTTATAACCTAACCCTGCTTTAAACTTCTCCACAACTTTATCCCTGACCTGCCTGGTGTGTTCCTTGGCCTTCATAATGCTGTTTGTTCACTAATGTTCTCTAACAAACCTCTGCTGGCTTCACTGAACAGCTGTATTTATACTGAGATTAAATTACACACAGGTGGACCCTATTTACTAATTAGGTGACTTCTGAAGAAAATTGGTTTCACTAGATTTTAGTTAGGGGTATCAGAGTAAAGGGGGCTGAATACAAATGCACATAAAATCCCAATAAAATACATTTAAGTTTTTAGTTGTAACATGACAAAATGTGGAAAATTTAAAGGGGTATGAACACAAGGAGCTGTAAGTAGAGGATTCACAAGTTATAGTCTTGCCTGTCCACCTCCCAGTCCAACGCATTTCATCCCACAAAGGGCTTAATCATGTAGATTATAAATTTTATGCAATACTTACAATAGTAAGTGGTATCCAAGCTTAAACCCTTGGTGGGGTGAAGCACATTGGGATGGGAGGTGGACAGGCAAGACTATATGTTGTAATTCCTCTGCTTATTATATTAGAGCTGGTTTTACATCGGTGACTGTTGCTTTCTCTGAAGCAGAGCAAGCGGCAAAGTTCTCAGCATTGGACATTTACTTTGCTGTATCTCAAAGATAGAAGGCAGAATTAAAGTGGAGCTAAACCTTCCTATCCTTTCCTCTGTTTAATCTGCAGTTGTCATGGTGCCGCACATTTAATCAGTTATGACACCAGCCATTGGCCAACTGATGACTAGACAGTTCAGTTGAGAGCCCAAGCAATTATGACAGATCATTCAGGCCATGTCTTGAAAGTAAAGCCTAGTACGCTGCTAGTTTTTTTTTTTGTTCAACCCAGCGGGCTTGGATCAGCTGTACTAACAGTCTGATGTTAGTACAGCAAACTTCCAATGCTGTTTTGTTGTGTTCTGACAGGGAGCTTGGCTGAGAGCGCTGATTGGTAGGCAGTTGACAGACCTTTTTCAGTCATGTCCCTTTGACAGATGCCGGCCAAACGGCTGACTTCTGCCAGACTGGCAGCAGTACACACAGGCCGAATGTTGACCGGTTTCTATTGAACCAGCCGATGCTGCCCAACATTTGGCCCATGTGTACAGGGCTTTACGGTCTTGAGAAACAATTGAATTAATGGGTTTTGTTCCACTTTAAGTAGAATAAATTCCCCTGCCTTAGGCCCCATTCACACTGACCTGCTTCGGTTTCCCCGTTTTTTTGAAAGCACACCAAAAGTTCAGTCATAAATGTTTTCAGAAAACGCACCAAAACCGCACCAAAACCTATGGGAAAGCGCAGCTAACATGCACAAAAAACACAGGCCAGGTACATTGCGCCGCACCCACAGCACAGCAGATCAGTGTGAAGCTGCCCTTAGTTTTCAATTTTCCAATAATATGTATGGGCAAAAAAAGTTTTTTTTTCTTTTTAATGGATGAGTGTACTTTTCTAAAAGAATGTAGGGTTGTGACTGGCAGCTTACATGTGCTAAACTGTAAAAATACAACATCCTGGTCTTTTTTGAGCAGCACAGTGTTTACATCCTGGACAATACTGAAAATAGCACAAGTTGAGGATAGGGGTGTATGGTTTGTGTAGGCTGGCTTCACATTATACCATTTTGTTTGTTTGTTCAATTTCCTTTAGATTTCCCTTCAACTATGTAGTGCAAGGGCCTGCTTGATTGCATACAATTTGAAAATGTTTAGGTTTGACCTCATATTATATGGCTTTGGTAAATCTAAAGGAAAGTTCTACAAAAAAATTGCATAAAAGTTGTATAATGTGTTGCCAGCTTTATGGTGCCCATTATTCACTATGAGATAACTGCTCTATATATTTCTGTTGGGGTATAGTCTCAAGGTGACTGCTTTCTATTAAAAGGCACAGCTTGCTGATTGGTCTGGCAACACCTATTTTAACCCCTGCATTTTTTTTTAAAGTACACTAATCCTTTAATCTGCTTATGACCGTCATAATTCATGAAAATATTGGACAATGCCTTGCTTGTTTTTTGTCTAAGGTGCTTTTCTTATATGCAGGAACTTTCTGATAAGAATAGCAGAAATCTTTCCTGGGTGACGGAAAAGACATGTAATATTTCTTTGTCTCACTATGACACATGTGAAAGAAAAACTGATCTCACATTAACCACTAAACAGCTGTCAGGTGGACAGAGATTTCATAGAAATAGAGCAACTTGTTTTCCAAGTCCTAAAAAAAAAAAAAGGTCACATTTTTCAGTCGCAGAGGAATACCTTACTTTCATACAGTATGTATCACAACGTATGCACAGCACAAGAATTCTAATTTACACATATCAATAGTAATTATCCATTAATCATCACGGTCCTGTTATTTTACATTTATGTTATATAGACATTTAATCGTTTTTAGAAACAATATCCAGAAAATACAACTTCTACATTATCCAATCTAATTTGCATGTATTTTTTCTGTTCTCAGTACATTTCTCGAATGGTGTAATCACGTGAATGAGTGTGCAGTTTCATTTCCCATGTCCGCTTAAGTTGGTGGTGGCCCATGTTTTATAATTGACCAGTTTCACGTTAAGCAAAACTTTTTTTTTTTTTTTTAGTTCTTTCATTTCCACAAAAGATTGTTTGCAATACTTACAACGATGAGAAAACACATGGCACCAATTACATTATTATCTTAGGTTAAAGTGTAACTTCCCCCAAAACTGTTTCTTTAAGTTTTTTAGTTTTTTAGAGGGGAATGTTAGAACCTTTGTCGGGTTTTTAAAACGAATGCTCATAACCTTTCCCCACTGTATTAACCAGTTGTGGACAGAAGGCATACTTCTGTAGGTAAACCCTGCAAGACTTCAGTTAAGCTCACAAGGTGTACCCTGTATGTCTTATAATAATCCCAGCATCCCCAACCCCTGTGTGCATTCCTACATCTGCCTAAAGCTTGACAACCAAGGTCTGTCAAACTGAAATCAGCTCTTTCTTCAATGATCATTGGAACAGCTTGCTAAATTGATCATTGATAGGTGTCATGTACGATAACCAGGGCTTTTTTTCTCAGAGAATAGGTGCAGGAACTCCCCCCGTTCTGAGTTCTACCTTGTCTCTGCGACCTACCCTCCACTGACACCGTTCCCCTACCCACCTCCCAGTACTGCCCCAAGTATTATTTTGTGGCGCTACATAATTTGTATGGAACTTGTTCTTGCCTAATAATCAGAAAAGCAGTAAAATAGATCCCCTGGAGCCAGCAACAATGGATCCCAATAAACCCTACCCCAGCAACAATAGATCCCTCACACAACAAATGACTCCCCCAGCACCAATGGACCCCACCCCAGCAACAAAGGTTCCGCTACAGAACAATAGACCTTGCCCCCACAAACATACAACAACAATGGACCACCAACAACAAGATACCACCCCCAGCAACAAAGGTTCCGCTACACAAAAATAGACCTTGCCCCCACAAACATACAACAACAATGGACCACCAACAACAAAATACCACCCCCAGCAACAAAGGTTCCGCTACACAACAATAGAGCTTGCCCCCACAAACACACAACAATGGACCACCAACAACAAAATACCACCCCCAGCAACAAAATCAACATCAATAGACCCTCCAGCAGCCAGTAACAATAGATCCCTGCCAGCAATAGAAGACCCCTAGCAACAATAGATCCCCCACAAGAAACATTATACTTTCACACAAACACCGATCCCCACCAGTGACAATAAATCTCCTTTCTTTGATAACGCCCTGGGGGAGGGGCGAAACGCGTCGACGCAACATCCGGCTTATGCCTGAGTACCTGAGAACCAGTGACATCACTTCCTGGAGTCGGTGGAACGCACGCCGTATAGCAGCAAACACCGACTGGATATCTGAATGCCTGCTCTGCACATCGGTTCCGTGAGTAGCGCTGTTATGCGCAGGTGATCTCACGGTGTCATAGGTTTTACACTATATGCTTTCTCCTTTATTTTCGAGTGGGACGTGAGGTCCGTGGTTCCCAAGGTCTCTTCATAATTATTACCAGCACTAGCCTATCTCCATGCCCAAACCTAGTCTGTGGATGGAAAAACCTGAAGTCTATTGACTGTTTTGTGAAGGAAAACCTTGATGTAAAGGACTCTCCGTTAATAGAAAGTTATGATTTAATCTCTATACTCTGTGTTCACATATCATTTGGCTTTTATCTAATAAGAAGTTTATACACTTGTATTTGTGGTCACGAATGTCAATCTATCTGTCACATTTCTTATCAATTGCACCATTGCATCAATTGCACCAGTGTAGCGACATCCAATGGTTTTAGTCGCATAGCTCTCAGTGGCATTTTTGCCAAACTCACGCAGTTCACATTAATTTGTGCATATTCTATTTTATTTGTTTTTTATTATTTATTATTCTTTATATATTTCTTTATGGTGAGTTGCCAGCGCAGGTTTTTGTTTAATTTTTAATAAATCTCCTAGCAGCCACATTATTAGACCCTCCAGCAATTACATACATTCAGTGCTGGAGGTGCCGGAACTGCGTTCCCCCACGTTCCCGAAGAAAAAAAGCCCTGGCGATAACTACCGCTATTTAGTTCCTTTTCAATTCAGCTGTTATATGCAGGTGACAGACATTTCCCTTTATTTGCTCTGCACCTGCAGGAACCAGCAAAAAAACATTAAAAAATATATATTTAAATTACCTTTTTTAAAAAGAAAAAAATACTTTTTGTTTTTAGAAGTTAAACATACAGTGCTCAATTGAAGATGATACTGAAAGATTGATGAGTAGTCTATTCACTTATATTATGAGAGTGGAAATAGAAGGTCATTATTGTAGATATAATATGCAACCAAATGGTTATCCACTTAATATATTTCTTTGTACAGTTGCACTAACTAGCTGTGGCTAGGGTTGCCACCTCATCCCTTTAAACCCGAACATATATGAATTACACAGGTTCTGAGGCTAATTTATTGCAGATAAGGCACCAGGTGAGTTTAATTACCACCTTAATCAGCCACAGAACCTGTGTAATTAATATGTGCTTGGTTTTAAAGGATTGAGGTGGCTGGTCTTTTGTTTACAATGTTCTTTTCACGTATCAAAATTAGCAGGGTGAACATTCATATGATTCTCATTATGAGCTGAATTAAATTAAATGCCATAGATTGAAAATTGTGCATTGCGTACGGATATTTAATAATATTTTGGAATTAGTGCAAATTCACACTAGTTCAATTTTTGATGCCACCTGAGTCACACAGAATCACACGACAAAGGTAAATCACATTATATTCAGTGGTGCCGTTCTCATCAATGTGACTAAACACAGTGCGATTTACGGTGCAACTTGGCCCCATAGATAATGCAAGAACGCAGCCCCATCATATCAAAGTCACACTACATAATTACTACATAATTGAACCGACCTTACCATTTTGCAAAATGTAATAAAATATTATTGAAAAGAAAAAAAACTGTTTTTAAAAATTATTTTGGTTAATTTTTTTGTCCATTTTTATAGTAAAAAGTTCAAAAATGTTAAACATGATTTATTTCCTTTGTAAATGCAAATTGCACAATAAACTGTGTACTCTGCATCTACAGTAACGTTAGATGTTTTAAAATAGTCTCTGGTCAAACTGGAAAATATGCATAGTTTTCTATTTTCTCCCTCTTATTACCTTTAAAAAGCTGCATATGAAAAATGTATATTTAGAGGGACTTGACTACCAAATGAAAGCTGAACTCCAGTAAACACTTTTTTAGGCTGGGTTTACACCTCCGACAGATGCGGCTGACAGCTGTGGTCCGGTGTGTCCCTGTTCTCCGTTTCAGGGACAAATCAGGGCCGAATTTTTTGCCTGAATTTGGACTTGAAACGGAGCCAAAGACGCACAGCGTTCCTGTGCAAGCCGCTCCGCAGCCGCAACGGAGATATGTGAACCGGCTCCATAGAGAGCTAGCGACAATCTCCTGTCATGCAAATTGGATGCGGGGAAACCCACATCAATTCGCATAGGTGTGAACCCAGCCTTAAGCAATTACAGCAAATCATTTTGTTTTTCTCTTGAGATAACAGTTTTATACAAATTAATAAAATCATATCATTGTAAGCACCCCTGTCAGTGGTAAATGGTTTGTCTCATTTCTCTAACTGCCACATTTGCTGGACAGATTGGTCTGTTGAAGACAACTGAAAAACAACAGACTTACTATCTGGATCAACAGGAGGGAATAAAAGGAAAACAAGCCTGAAAAAGGAAACAAATGCAGCTGCCATATCTAAGGATTGGTGAGCTGTGAAGTATTAAATTAAACAATTTTGGGTTTAATACTGCTTTAAATCTGAACTCCAAGTATGATCTTTATTGTATATGTAGCACTGCCCCTGTAGGGGTTGTAGATGACAGGGCTCCTCAATACTGCACAGCCAGGCACACAACATCTTCAGCTTTCATCTGAACACAGTGAACAGTCCTCGAGCTTTGTTTTTTTATGTTTTATTAGGGGTAATAACTTGGATGGGGATAGGAATTATGAGATGCCCAACTTGATAGAGACAACTTCCTCCCTATATACACAGCTCTAATTGCTTCTTCCCCTTTATCCTGTACAACTTTGATTGATTCCTCTTCCTTGGTCTGTACAGCTCTGATCAATCCCTCTCTTTAGAAACTAAAGCCCCATATACACTACGAGATTTTCTGAAGATTTTTGTCTTCAGATTTACCAAAACCATATAATATGAGGTCAAACCACATGGTTTTGGTAAATCTGAATACAAAAATCAGCAGAAAATCTAATAGTGTGTATGGGGTCTATGGCTGGGTTCACACTGACGCAAATTGAATGCGGGTTTCCCCGCATTCAATTCGCATGACAGTAGACTGTGAGCGGCTCACAATGAGGCCGGTTCATACAGGTCCACAGCGGCCACAGAGCACATTGCACAAGGGTCCACCGGACCCGCTGCGGATATATGTGAATCGGCTCCATAGAGAGCCAGTCAAAATCTCCTGCTATTGCAAATTGGATGCGGGGAATCCACATCCAATTTGCAATGGTGTGAACCCAGCCTTAAAAAGTAGTACAATGTGTTGTGAACTGCATCCTGGAGTACCTCTAAGTCCCTTGTAGTCACTGGTCCCAGCTCTACCACTGCAGGAAATTCTAGCCCACCTGGCTGCTCTTCCACCAGCCCACCTGGCTGCTTCTCTTCAAGCTGGACCAGTGTATGTTCTGCCTATTGAAATTGCAAATACTTAAGGGTGTCCTGGCCCCAACCCTCTTCCCCTTGCAAAATATAAAAGGACTGTTAAAAGAAATAAAACCTTTTTTGCATCCAAGAGGTGTCTGGCGCCCAATGACTTTTACCACCTTTACACCTACTATGCCTCACAACCTACTACACATTGAAGGGTGTCAGCGATCTGTGGCCTCAAAGGTTATCATTAGACTGGAAGAGGTTAGAGATTCTGCTACACAAATATCTATGTTAGCTGTTGTATATAAAACCTGCACCCACAGTGTTTTGCCTGGAGACGTCATACTAACAACAGCCGCAGACATCATCTACCATACTCCCCTAGAAGGCTGCAGCTGTCACCCACTGGCTCTGCAAGAACTGAGTATTCAAAGACCACTGATCAATTCACTGAGCAGAGAGAGGTGACTGTCAGTCACCGCCCTCTGCTCACTGAAGGGGGTGGGAACGACTGGCTTAAGCTCTCAGCTGTGCACTGAGTGGCTGAGCCAGCTGCCAGTCAGGCATCTGGGAAAATGCCAACATTATTGTCAGGATCCCTGCAGAGCCTGGACCAGCTCTGTGATGTCAGCAGGCTTAAAGCTGGCCATACACCATACAATTTTCCTGTTCAACTTTCCTTTAGATTTACCAAAACCATATAATAGGAGGTCAAACCTAAACACTTTCAATTTGGATGCAATCAGGCAGGCCCTTGTACTACATAGTTGAAGGTAAATCTAAAGAAAATTGAACAGGAAAATTGTATGGTGTATGGCCAGCTTTAGTCTTCTGTGGGCTGAATAAGAGTCAAGACATGGCAATGTACATAATATGTTGCAGTATGAATGACATGCCAACACACTAAACCTACATTGCAGCCCAATACAATCCATGGGAATACACTAACATGCGTTGTAGTAGGCTGCAACATAAACAATAGTTAATTTAGTATATTCCTTTTGCGCACCACACTCGAATTGACCAGTAACCAATAATGTGGTTAAACAACTTCCACTTGGTTACGGTGTAAAATATACGTCACCAGCACACCAACTGTTGTGTCAAATGACTGTATTGCTGCCTGTGGGGTCAGCATTAGTTTGCCAGATCTTTTGTGACTTATGTTGTTGATGTATTTGTTTCTGTCAGTTGTAGTGCTGTTAACACCCCACCACCACCTTTATTGGCGGTCAGTAGCAATGCAGTTAACCCTCTCCCTGCATTGGTGGTCAGTTGCAGTGCTGTTTACCTACACTCCCTCTACATTGGTGTTCAGCGGTTGTGCTGTTAACCCTGACTGTACCCCACATTGGTGGGTAGCAGGGTTATTTAACCCCACTGTGTGTTCATTTACCAAGATCACACCCTCCTGCACCGCTTTCTCTTTTGTCACTTCAACCTGAAACTATACTTCTACTGTTGGACAGAGATCACTTCGCCTGACAGTATTTGCCTCATTATAGTGCTAGGTGCAAAAATTCAGTGTCCCAGCACCTGGCATCCCACTGCCACTCTGCACTAGTGCCCAAAAGGTGGCATATCCTGTTTAAGATGCAGCAGGCTGCACAGAGAGCCAGCGGGGTCCAGGGCTCTAGGGTATCTGCTCTGATCTTTGAGATAGAATAACTTAAAAGCATCCAAAGATGCCAGGGATGACTTGTTTTGTGTCAAAGCCCAAAGGCCTGTGAAAAAAAAAAGACACCAACATATACTTTAAAGTAGTTATAAATGCATTCTATGTCTGAGCCCGATCCAGCGATGTGCATGAGAGCTCTGTCCCTCCTCACTGCACAGATAGATAGGCCCGAAGCAAAAAAAAAATAGGCGTAGGGCCCCATGACATGGAAAACAGGGCTGGACAGGGTTAAAATGGCATTGTTGTTTTAGGGGAGGTCCACTTACGGATTGGCTGGTTTGCAGTGGTAGGTGGGGACTGCTGGGGATATGCTGGGAGGTATCCCAAAAGCGCAGTAGATCCTTGTTGGGTATGGAATGTTGTATTGGAACGTCTTGGCGTTTGGGGTTTGGAGGAGTTAACATTTTTGGTACAGTTCATAGTGTGACCCATCTAAGGTATGGCGTCCTCTATTGGATCCCAGTTAATGGTGGTTTAACTGGGAAGTGGTAACAAAGTGGTATCTGTGGAAGTGTGGGTGTCCCTGAGCCGGAGTTGCGCGGCTGGGGATAATTAAGATGTAACACAGATTCATAACCTGAATTTGGTTCTTTGGTGCCTCCCAAGATCTTTGGTGCCTCCCAGCAACCTATATGTTAGGGGTACTTCTTGTTTCTGTTTTAAGGAATTTTATTTTGTTGAATTGTTAATAAATGGCCAAAACTGGCCAAATTTTCTCCAGATCGGTGTCTGTCATTATTTGCTCAAGGGTTATATGTTTTGGTGGGAATTGTGTATTGGGGGGGGGGGGGGGGGACATCTGTGGTACCCTTGTCATGATGTCATTGAACAGAGCAAGTAAGTACGGTCAGGCCTGTTCATTATTACTACAGAAGAAATTCATCTGTTTTTCAACAGAACAAACCTGTCTAACTAGTATTCATCTAAGATTTTAGAATATGCTACACAGAAGGATTTGTCTTCCTTATAAAAGTAGTTTAATCCACAACAGAGAGCATTTGACATTATTGCAAAACTTTCAGGCTGAACATTGTCCCCCGCTGAGAGAAAACAAAATTCTACAGAACAATGTACTTGGGTTCATTGCTGACCGAGTCTGAACCCCAGTGCACAGTGAGAACAGGTCACTTTAGTGCTTCTCATAACAGTACATTGCTCTTTAAAGCGGACCTTCGGTCATTTTTTCAACTTTCCATCTATTATCTTGTATAATCTTGTGCCCTTTTTGTTTTAACTTTGGATAGTAAAACATTTTTTTTCTGCCAGTAAATACCTTATACAACCCACTTCCTGTTTCTTGTCTGGTCATTAGTCTAGGCTTATGACATCATGCACAGATCTCTCTCTCACTCCCGTGAGAGTTTGCCAGGAAGGGAGGGGGGATGAGTCATAAGAGGGCCAATGAGAGCTGCAGAGCTGGAGGTGAGCCTCTGTGTGTCTGTGTAAATCCAGGAAATGAACAGGCAGTAGCTTCAGCTGCCCACAGTTAAAATGGATGCAGCCAGACTTAGTGGAGGAAGATTTCTGTATTTCTGTATTTACAGTATATATAAAATAATATGTAAAGTGGTTGGAGGGAAACTCTTGAGAACGGCAAACATGTTTTTAGTACAAATTATGTGAGCAGACTACAGTTCCTCTTTAAACCAAAAAAAATAAAAATCCCAAAACATTCCAAAGAGTTTTAAGCAGCCCATAGATTATGCGATTTTCCTTGCACTAAAGAAAATTGCTTGATTCCCCCATTACACAGTGAGTGTTGATGGGGGAATACCTCTCATGAGCTATTGTGTCCTCCTGGCAGGGGGTTCAGAGAACGCAATGATTATTGCTAGCAGCTATAACATACCGTTATAACTCCTCCTAGCACTGAAAAAAAAAGGTTTGGCTGAAGGCAGGCTTTAAGGGCTCTTTCAGATAGGCAGTAATGTTTACTGCCCTCTAAAATAATGACCCGCGGTGGATTGCTTTTCAGAAGGCAGTTTAGCAACAGCTTGTAGGCATTCAGGAGGTGCTGAGAATCCAAAAATATTACAGCGCTGCCCCTGTGTTTTAAAAAATGCTCATATAGTTTAAACTAATAAAGCACAATCCTAAAATTTTAATCCAATAAATATAGTCCATAAATATCATTTGCGCTCAAAAGGTTATAAAGTGCTCCATGCTTGGTAAAGTGTCCATGTATATTAGTGAATCCTATTCTAGTGAGGTGTCACAAAGACGTGTTCCCCTCCTTTGTTCCCCTACTCACCAACAAAAGGTTTAAAACACGCACTGATCGTGTACCAATGTGTGGCATCTCTTTTCTTCCTCCACTTCTTATGCCGCGTACACACGGTCGTACTTTTCGTCTACAAAAGTCAGACAGCCTGTCCGACAGACTTCCGGCAGACTTTCGGTGGACTTGCGTCGGACTTGCGGCCTACTTTCTAACGAACGGACTTGCCTACACACGACCACACAAAAGTCGGTCGGATTCGTATGTGATGACGTACACCGGACTAAAATAAGGAAGTTCATAGCCAGTAGCCAATAGGTGCCCTAGCGTGGCTTTTTGTCCGTCGGACTAGCACACAGACGAGCGGATTTCGGGGTCCGTCGTAGTTACGAAGTAAAGTTTTAAAGCATGTTTCAAATCTAAAGTACGTCGGATTTGAGGCTAAAAAAGTCAGTTGAAAGTCCGGAGAAGCCCACACACGATCGGATTACCAGCCAGCTTTAGTCCGTCAGCGTCCGTTGGACTTTTGTAGACGAAAAGTACGACCGTGTGTACGCGGCATTAGAATCTCCAGGAAACAATGTATGGTTTTCTCATATAGATATTGAGTGTGCATAGCTCCCAACTGTCCCTGATTTCGATGGACTGTCCCTGATTTGGAACAAAGTCCCTCTGTCCCTCATTCCTCCTTATTTGTCCCTCGGTTTGGTCTGATCTATATAGTTGTATATAAAATGCACTTTTTAGCTCTTAAAAAGTGTTCTCCTTTGCTAAACCTTCCATCAAATTTCTAGATTGCTCTATTTGTAAATTTAAAAAGCCAGTAAAAAGGAATAATAGTGGTAAAAAAAAGCACTTGCTTGTTTAACCAATTTTTTTTGTATAATTCCCCTTTAAGGGTGTGTGGGGGGTGTCCTATGCATACATACTTTTGCTAATAGGTGTCCCTCATTCCCATCTCAAAAAGTTGGGATGCATGAGTGTGGGTAAGTGGTCTCCCCTTTTATTGCTCTCCTCCTCCACTTCTCCAATGGGGTTCCAAATTTAAGCCAGCATTTGTATCATGCAGGGAAGGATGGTAGAATAGCATGATAGTGTGATATCATTTTATTAAATTGAAATATTAAAATGCAATTGCACTTACATCAGCATAGAACCATAAAAGCAATATACAACTCCAAGCGGCCGACACAACGTGCTGTGTAGGTCGCAACTGACTGTCCTCGCTTGTGCAGCAGTGCAGCTCCATTGATCTTAATAAGCGAGTTCAACAGGCAGTGCCACCTGGCAAATTTTGCAGCCTGGGTTAAAATTACTGTGGCGCCAAAGCAAAGCTCGTAATATTAGAATTCCAGGGGGGCATCTGGAGGTGTGGGGGTTGTGAAAGAAGGCCTAAGCTGCCTGATTTTACCACCTTTCTCACTGCCAGCATGAAAAAAGACCTATATTTAGGATCAGTTCACTAGATACTGGAGAGAATATCTCCAGCCAAGACTACATTTTTCTATTGATTGGATAGAGTTGACAAGGGATAGAACCTTTAGGTAGATTTTCACTCAATTCCTGTCCTGATAGCACACTTGAGGAACAGGAAGTGAGATGAGATTCTTCCAACAGTGATAGTAGAGTTAGGAAGGTTGAGGTTCCCCCTCGCTTCCTGTCATATTGACAGACACACTGGGTTGATCGCGAAAAAACTGACAGCTCAGGTCTAAGCCATTGTACTAACAATCTGATGTTAATACAGCGATCTCCCCTGCTGTTCAACAGGGGAACGCCCCTGCTCTCCTGCCAGAACACTCCGGTCTCAGCCAATGACCGAGATCGATAAGCGGCAGCCGGTCGGCAGACCTTTTTCGGTCATGAGCCTTCGACAGAACCCAGCTGCCGTACACACAGGCTGAATGTTGACCGGTTTCTATTGAACCGGTCGATGCCGCCCCACTTTTGGCCTGTGTATGGTAGGCTTAAGATAAATAATAGAAAATCTCACCATGTGTGGACAGAGAAATCAATAACAATACAAATATTCTAACCTTTCCCTACTTTATCCAAAAATAAATGGCTGGAGTTACATTTTAAATAACCTAATGGTTTCTTATGTATCTCAGGGGATAAATGTTAAGTCGCATATCTTCACATCTGCCATGACAATTATGGATCTTTTCACTATCTCTGCTAAATGTTTAATTAATATTATAGACAATGTAAGGAGTGGGAACGCCCAAAACTACACAATAGCAGGGTTTCTCCTTACTGGAGTCTGTAAGAGATAAGAACCAGCAGGTCTCTGCTCCATTCAGAATCCACCTAAAATGACTTATGGGTTAATGTACACTTTACACTATGCAAAGGAAATGTAAGTGGGGGATAGATGAATAATCGCTCCAGAACATCTCGAACAGGCAAAAAGTTCTACCAAACATGCACTCTATTAAAGTCTATGGGGCACAAACATGAAAAAAATCATAAGTCCTCATATTAAAGGCTTATATGCAAGTTATTGCCATAAAAGTGTATGTTGGTCCGGGTACTGCCCTAAGGGACATGTATCAATGCAAAAAAAAGTTTTTAAAAGAATAGTTTTTTAAAAGGAGCAGTGATTTTATTGATGCTTAAAGTGAAACAATAAAAATGAAAAGTATATAAAGGATAATAACTAATGCGCAAAAAACCACAATAAAGGATAAAGTGGACAACATAAATAGTATACTCACATAACCTTACTCAACAAATGATAAAGATAAAAAATATGTAGCGCTACCTCAGTCCCAACGTGAGAAAATTATACGTCCAAGGCCTAAATAAACACAAATAAGCAAGACTATGTACAACAATGTGTACATGTACAGTGCAAAGTGAAACACAAAAATGTAATCCAATCTCACATAACAAGTGTGTGGAAAGGATCAAATATCACCTAATAATATAGTGAATAATCCAGCCTCACGTGACAAAGTAAATAAATAAAATAAAATTAATAAAATTGTGAATAATGTCACATGATAATAGAAGTGTCCAATCAGTCAATATTGAACATCTAACATAAAATAAAGCATCAAAAGATTACTAATGGAAAATAATAACGATATAGTTCACAAGCATGCGATTCACAGATGCGATATAACAATGCGACTTCCCAAAAATTAACAAAGTGCAGTGTGCGTGATCAAAAAAAATTGCTAAAAAAACAATATATTCACAGGTATGCTGTTCACAAATGCAATAATTAAATGCGACTTCCAAACAAAAAATTTTTTTTTTTTTTTTTTTTTAAATTCTTGCAAAGTGTAGTGTGCATATAATCAAAAAATAATGTATTCACAGGTATGCGGTTATTTTTTGATTATATGCACACTACACTTTGCAAGAATTAAAAAAAAAACAAAAAAAAAACAATTTTTGGGAAGTCGCATTGTTACATCGCAATCTGTGAATCGCATGCTTGTGAACTATATCGTTATTATGTTGGGACCGAGGTAGCGCTACATATTTTTTATCTTTAATAAAAATGAAAAATTCATTTAAATATCGTCCGCCTGTAAAGTGGCGCATCTGTACAATGTATAGAACTTGCCGCATCAATAATGACATTTCTAAAGGAAAAAATGTAATGTATTGCCGACTCCCGGCAATACATATTAAAAATAATGAAAAAATAATGGAAATAAACGGCCAACATTTTTTTTAAAAATGGCATGGGGTCCCCCCAAAATCCATACCAGACCCTTATTCGAGCATGGGAAAATCACACGTTTCTATTGTAAATTTTTCATATAAGTAATTTTTGTTCATAAATTTGGGTCAAAATGTATACTGCTACATATCTTTGGTAAAAATAACCCAAATTAGTGGATATTATTTAGTTTGTGTGAAAGTTAGAGAGTCTACAAGCTATGGTGCAAATCATAAAAAATTGATCAAACCTGATGTACTGACGGTCTATCTAATTACTCGAGGCCCTGAAATGTCGGGACAGTACAAATACTGCACAAATTACCCCGAGACAGTCCAAGGTATTTATTAAGAGGCATGGTGAGTTTTTTGAAGTTGTAATTTTTTCCCACAATTCTTGGGAAAATTAAGAAATATTTTTTTTTTTACACAAAATTGTTATAATAACAAGTTATTTCTCACACACAGCATATGCATACTTCCAATTACACCCCAAAATACATTCTGCTACTCCTCCTGAGTATGGCGATATCACATGTGTGAGACTTTTTCACAGCCTGGCCACATAGAGAGGCACAACATGCAGGGAGCACCATCAGGTGTTCTAGGAGAATAAATTTTATTCCTATCTATCACACGTTTGATAGAGCACCAGGAGAGTGGAATTACCCACAAAATGACCCCATTTTGGAAAGAAAACACCCCAACGTATATTCTACAAGGCATGGGCTGCAGATAGGTACTCAGGTACTCTGATGGGCTGCAGATAGGTACTCGGGTAGTCTAATGGACTGGAAACGGGTACTCTGATGGGCTGCAGAGGAAGGGAGTGTTCCTGTTGGCATCATTTTACAATTCGCCGGTAGGGAAGTGGTTAACCACTTCAATACCAGGCACTTTCGTCCCTTCCCGCCCAGGACAATTTTCAGCTTTCAGCTCTGTCGCACTTTGAATGACAATTGCACGGTCATGCTACACTGTACCCAAACAATGTTTTTATCATTTTGTTCCCACAAATAGAGCTTTCTTTTGGTGGTATTTGATCACCTCTGCTGTTTTTATTTTTTACTAAACAAACTAAAAAAGAACAAAATTTTTGAAAAAAAACTGTTTTTCTTTGTTTCGGTTATAAAATTTTGTTTTCTCCTTCACTGACGGGCACTGATGAGGCGGAACTGATGGGCACTGATGAGTTGGCACTGATAAGGTGGCACTGATTGGCACATATGAGGATGCACAGATATATAGAGTTGATGGGCACTGATAGGCGGCACTTATGGGCACCAATAGGCGTCACTGATATGCAGCACTGATAAGCACTGATAGGTGGCACTGATGGGCACTGACTGGTGGCACTGATGGGCATTGACAGGCGGCTGTGATGGGCACTGACAGGCAGCTGTGATGGGCACTGACAGGCGGCACTGATTGGCAGATAGGCGGCACTGATGGGCACCAATAGGCGTCACTGATATGCAGCACTGATAAGCACTGATAGGCGGCACTGATGGGCACTGATAGGTGGCACTGATGGGCACTGACTGGTGGCACTGATGGGCATTGACAGGCGGCTGTGATGGGCACTGACAGGCGGCTGTGATGGGCACTGACAGGCGGCACTGATTGGCAGATAGGCGGTACTGATTGGCACTGACAGGTGGCACTGATGGGCAGCACTGATGTTAAGGTACTGACAGGTTTTACTGCTGGGCACTGAGATGGGCACTGACTGGCCCTGTGGTGGGCACTGATTAGCACTGATATGGGCACTGATTGGCACTTTGATGGGCACTGTGAGCTGTGTTTTTATGGGGCACTGACTGACAGCTTATGGGCACATTTCAAAAGGTGTTGTGGCACATCTGAGGGGGCTGTGCTGATAATCAATGTTCTGATTATCAGCACAGACCCCCCTGTGACAGGGAGAGCCTACCAGTTACTCTTGGTAGGAGCAGGAACGGGCCCTGAAATACATGCACCTGTCAAACAGGTGCAGAAAAATTGGGCCCTAGGTGTTGGTGGTGCCTGAACTCTGTAACCTCTCACATTAACTCTTGCTGGGCACAGGATCGGGCCCTGCTGTTAAAAATTAGGGGAAAAAAATGAAATTACATCCCCTTGTCAAACAGGTGCAGAAAAATTGGGCCTTAGGTGTTGGTGGTGCCCTAAACCAAAAATATTGTTGGAAGCTAGCATAATCAAGATTCAGGAATAGGATAGGCAGCATAGGCAGTCTTCAAGGGATCCCAGCATTCAATCAGTTACATCAGCATCAGGGGCTTGATAGCTGCTATTGATCCAGGACTGATTCATTTTGATAAATGTCAGCCTGTCAACGGAGTCTGTGGACAGGCACACTCTTTTATCTGTCACAAACCCTCCAGCAGCACTGAATTTCCGTTTGGAAAGCACGCTGGTTGCAGGATAGGCCAGTAGCTCGATTGCATATTGAGCAAGATCTGGCCAGTTGTCCATCCTTAAGACCCAGTAACCCAGTGGATGCTCAGTTGGAAAGGTTTCCAAGTCTACTTTTGCCACTAGATAATCCTGCACCATATGATGCAGACGCTGCCGATGGCTGCTTATACCTAACAGCCCTGGGCTCTGAGGACTAAAGAATTGTTTAAAGGCATCGGTCAGCAGGCCGCCTTCTCCACCGCTCTTCCTCTGACCGAACAAAGCCCCAGAAACATGTTGTCCAGGAAATGGTAACCTCCCAGTGTCTGGAAAGGTGTTACACAAATTTTTCTTTAAGGGGTCCTGAAGATGTTTCATTCTCTAAAATAAATAAGTGATCAGCGCAACTTAATATTATAAATATAGATGATTTAGCACTGTGCAATAATCTGTGCAAAAATAGCTAAAAAATGCTAAAAAATGTGTAAAAAAACGCTAAAGATGCTGTGCAAAATTGCTAGGTGCAAATATGAGCTTGTGCTCAAATAAAAAAATACCAATGAACGCTCATGCTATAAATATATGTAGATGATTTAGCACTGTGCGATAATCTGTGCAAAAAATGCTAAAAAAAAACGCTAAAGATGCTGTGCAAAATTGCTAAGTGCAAATATGAGCTTGTGTTCAAATAAATCAATACCAATGAACGCTCATAGCGCTCTGCAAAATACAAATATGAATCTGTGCACATAAGATGAATTCAGTGCAAAAAATATATATAAATATCAATAATATGCATATGCAATATATCAATGAGACACATCTAATTATTATAGATGAATGTAGCAATAATCTGTATAATCTCTCTTTATCACACTGCTGACACAACAAATAGTGGTGGCCTAATGATAGATGATTTAGCACTGTGCGATAATCTGTGCAAAAATTGCTAAAAATGCGACTGTGCAGAAAAATGCTAAAGATGTTGTGCAAAATTGCTAGGTGCAAATATGAGCATGTGCTCAAATAAATCAATGCCAATGAACGCTCATACTATAAATAAATATAGATGATTTAACACTGTGTGATAATCTGTGCAAAAATTGCTAAAAAATGCAACTGTGCAAAAAAACGCTAAAGATGCTGTGCAAAATTGCTAGGTGCAAATATGAGCTTGTGTTCAAATATCAATGAACGCTCATGGCGCTGTGCAAAATACAAATATGAATCTGTGCACATAAGATGATTTCAGTGCAAAAAAATATATATATAAATATCAATAATAAAATTCCTATGTATATGCAATATATATATATATATATATATATATATATATATATATATATATATATATATATATATATGATGCAGACGCTGCCGATGGCTGCTTATACCTAACAGCCCTGGGCTCTGAGGACTAAAGAATTGTTTAAAGGCATCGGTCAGCAGGCCGCCTTCTCCACCACTCTTCCTCTGACCGAACAAAGCCCCAGAAACATGTTGTCCAGGAAATGGTAACCTCCTAGTGTCTGGAAAGGTGTTACACAAATTTTTCCTCAAGGTGTCCTGAAGATGTTTCATTCTCTGCTCCCTCTGCAAATGCAGGATGAGCTCTGCAACTTTACCTTTGTAACGTGGAACAAGAAGGGCTGCCAGCCAGTAATGATCCTCTTCTTAATACCAAAGAAATCATCGGGTCCTTTCGCAGGCTTGCAGAATCAGGGAGCCCATGCAACGTAAATTTGAGGAGGCATGAGATTCTGAGTCCTCTGGATCACTAAGGATGACATTGTCAGGAACTACCCCCTTCCAGCCACGTACAACTCTAGGGGTTTCTGGGGACTGAAATCCATCCCTTGAAGACTGCTGTATGTTATCCTCTACAACATCCATGCTGACACAATCCTCCTCTTCCTCCTGTGTGTTTGGCGGCCCCGCGGGAATGGTATCTGCATAAAGGGGGCCTTGAGAGGAATGGAAGTCCTCCTCTTCCTCCCGCTGTTCTGCCTCAAGTGCCCTCTCCATGATTCCACGAAGTGTGTGCTCCAGCAGGAAGACTAGAGGGACAGTGTCACTGATGTATGCATTTTTGCGGCTCACCATCCTTGTGGCCTCCTCAAATGGTGATAGAACAGTGAATGCATCCTTTATCAGTAGCCACTGGAGTGGAGAAAAGAAGCCAAGCTCCCCTGAGCCTGTTCTTGTGCCATACTCACACAGGTACTCATTGATGGCCCTTTGCTGCGTGTGCAGCCGCTGCAGCATTGCCAACGTTGAGTTCTACCTGGTGGGCATGTCACAAATGAGGCGGATGGTGGGCAGGTTGAATTCCTGTTGAATGTCAGGCAGCCGAGCAGTGGCATTGTATAACCGCCGGAAATGGCCACCTGTTCAAGAAATGCTGCACCATCAAATTCAGGACATGTGCCAAGCATGAAACATGTGTCAAGTGTCCCTGTCAGAGGGCGGAGAGAAGGTTGGTACCATTGTCGCATACAACCATTCCTGGCTCAAGCTGCCATGGCATCAACCACCTCTGAGCCTGCCCCGGCAAAACTGACAGAATTTCTGTGCCGCTGTGGCTCCTGTCCCCTAGAGAGACCAACTGAAGCACTGCATAGTATCTTTTAGCCTGACTGCTTGCATAGCCCCTTGAACGCTTAGGGAGCACTGCTGGTTCAGAGGACAAATCAGCAGAAGAGGCCATAGAGGAAGAAGAAGAGGAGGGGGTGGAGCAGAAAGATGTGGCAGAATCACCACCAGCTTTTTGGAGGCATGGTGGTGGAACAAGCTCCAGCACTGAACCCTGTCCTGCATCCTTCCCAGCTGCCAGCAGAGTTAGCCAGTGCACCGTGAAGGTAATGTAACCTCCCTGACCATGCCTGCTGGACCATGAGTCCGCAGTAATGTGAACCTTGCTGCTGATCGCCCTGTCCAACGAGGTCAAAACATTACCTTCCATATAATGTTACAGAGCTGGAATGGCCTTACATGAAAATACATTTCTTTTTGGAACTGTGGTACAACACATCCTGCAAATTTACAAAAGGGGCAGAGTCTACCAGATGAAAAGGCATCAGTTGTAATCCTAGCAATTTGGCCAAGCTAGCATTTAGACTCTGAGCATGTGGATGGCTGGGACAGTATTTTTTTTTTACAGTTCAGCAACTGGGGTAGCAAAATTTGCCTGGTGAAATCAACATGTGGTGTAATGCTAGCAGATTGGGTGCAAGTACCTGTAAAACCCATTGCTATACCATCATTCCTCTCAGTGGAGGTTTTTGAGAAGACTTGAAGTATAGTAGGGCTAGAGATCTCAGATGAGGAGCAAGGAGAAGTCTTTTATGATGTGGGTTTTTCAGGTGTTGTTGCCAATGGACTGCATGGCAGGTCGTCATATGTCTTGTCAAGCATGCGGTGTCCAAGCGACTGGTGTTCTGGACACGCTTGATCCGCTTCAGATGGAGATTGCAAACAGATGCAATTGCGGTCTGCTGCACATGTGTTAGAAAAAGCCCACACCAATGAACTTCTGGAAGTCAATGGGGAATCAGCAGCGCCCTGCACCTGTGAAGTTCTGTGGTGTGATGCAATAGGGTGGCTGCCCTTAATCCGGCCCCTGGAGGACATACTGCCTCGTTGGAGTTGTGCCTCCTCCACCTCCTCACTTTCATCCTCTGTTCTCTCAGGCACCTAAGCACAGTCAGTGACCTCATCATCCCCTCCATCCTCATCACTGGAGCAAACTTGGCAGTATGCTGCAGCTTGGGGAACATGACTTGTTAGTTTCTTGTCCGTCATTGGCACCCCCTCTCTCTAGGCTCATGTTACTCCCTTCCTCAACCTGGGAGCCAACATCAGAGCATTCAAATTGCTGCACATCCTCCAGCAGCATGTAACTGACACTATGATCGAATAATTCAGTTGACTCCTCCTTGTATGATTGTGGGGCTATGGAAGGAGTAGCTGTGGACAAGGAGCCGGTGGAATAGGCCACTTTGGCAGCTGCTGTGGAAGACAAACTAGTATGAGCCTAGGTGACAGAGGATGAGGAAGATGAGGACGACTTAATTATCCACTCTACCAACTCTTGTGCATGTTGTGGCTCAATAACACGGCCAGCAGCGGACAAAAAGGACAAGCGTGCTCCGCCTGCAGAGGATGTACCATGTCTGCAACCACCACTTTTCACTGTAGACACAGAGGCTGCTTGCTGTTTTTTAGTGGCCTGTGAGCGTCTGCCTCTCCTTGTTGGCCTTTCCAACATGGGGATTTTTTGGGGAGATGTTTATAACTTTTTATTATAGAGTGTGGGATGGAAATATGTGCTTGGGTGCAATACTTTTACGTTTGGTGCACTATAAATTGTTTTGTTATAGATTTTTTTTTTAATAAAAAAAATAAGAGTGCAGCAATTGTGGAGAATTGTTTTTACTGCTGCTGCAATGAATGAAAAAAAGGAAGAAAGGCCAAAAAAAACAAACAGTGGTGACACAGGAGGAAAACCACCTGCGACTCAGAAGAAGGAACTTAGCAGTTATGGAGAATTTTCTTTTTGCTGCTGCTGGAAAAAATAAAAATTCAAAAAGCCCCCCCAAAAAAAAGAAAGAAAAGGGAACCACTGCTGAAGTAGAAAGAGACAGCATTTATGCCCTAAATATTCTAAGTGCTGCTGCGCCACCAAAAAAAAAAAAAAAATAACAAAAAAATTATACCACTGCTGTGCTGATGCAGAAGGAATAGCACCTGCAACACAGAAGGGGGAGTACTAATAATGCAGCAACAAACCCTGATGCTGCCAAAAAAAAAAAAAGTTATTAATGAAAAAAATAAATAAGGGATCTGTGGTGAGTGACACAGAAGTGTTGCACACACCAACACTTCAGTAGCACCACAACACTGTGTTATTCACAATAAACTACACTGTAGTATATACTCTGCACTACACTGTATTATATACTCTACACTGACTGAACGCACAATACACTAGCTAACCTGCCTAATCTCTCTCCACTAATACACACTACACATGGCTGCTGTTTGAAGCAGCCTTACATAGTGTGGTGCGTGGAGTTAGCCCGAGCCATGATTGGACAAAGGCACCCTGCCTTTGGCCAATCATGGCTCTCACAGTACATCATGCTGTGATTGACCAAAGCATACAGGTCAGGTGCATGCTTTAGCCAATCAGCAGCAATCAATGCACTGCAATTACTCAGTGCATTAAGGGGCGCTCGGCAGTGGGCGAACTTCCCGCGAGCGCCCCATTTGTTTGTTCAACAAACACCTCATGTTCGTGTCGAACTTGCGTTCATCTCAAACATCAAGCCCATCACTATAGATGAAAAAGAAAAGCAGAGACCAGAAGTCCAAGATCAATTTTAACTACCACCAGAGTTCTTTGTATTGAGATTATAAAGAGAGTCTCCAGAATCACAGAGCATGATCATGGATGAAGCTGCAAATCTGTAATTTAAAAGGCTTTCCTGTCTAGTGTTACAGAGCTTCTCATACATATATTTTGTGTTTTAAAATTTTAGACCGAGAACAATAATAACCTTGACATTTTACAAGTAAATTCAAATTAACATAATTTTGCTATTCTGCTTAAAGTCGTAGTAAAGCCATGTTTTGAAAACTTGCTGACAGGCAGGATATTTATGATAGAAGAGACCCTGTCAGTCTCTTGTGTCATAAAAGCTTCCTCCTACCTGTCAGCCTTAATGTAAACTGAGCCACGCATGCACAGCTCAGTGTACATTTACTACCCCTAATCTGTGGCATTCCGATGTGACTCCCGTGCATACATCATTGCAGCCTGGCCACTCAATTGGCTGAAGACAGGGAACCCGGAAGGAAGAGCCAGGGACCCGCTGATAGATCACACTGCAGCGTTGGAGGGCTTTTTTGACAGGTAAGTCTGCCATAATGTGCTAAATATGTGGTGCATACTAGCACATTATGGCATATACCTGCAGGGTGCCCCCAAAAAGATAAAAAATGACCAGACTTTACTGCTTTAAAGACAATATTGAGTTTTTATTTAGTATAAAGTATGATATACGACAAATTGTTTCTGTAAAGCAGACCTTTGTATTGTATATTAGATGTGTATGCATTCAGTTCAGTTGGCTAGGCCCCTTGTACCAGGCAGATAGCCAAACCACACACATGCATTTTGTAACAGGCTGTGCCATCTGATGCAATCAAACTATTCAAACATTTTCATGAGGTTGTGGAGCTGAAAGGGCTCTCTTTATGGTGAAACTGCGCCATTGTCTGCAATGTTAATCAGAATAGGCTCACCACAACTCACTATCATTATGCAGGGATAGAGAAACGGACCGAAGGAGGAAACTAGATTGTCTATCTGATCATTCAATTTAACTGCCAGCACACTTTTGTACAGCTTCACATGAAGACCCAGAACTACTAGCCTGGGGGGGGGGGGGGGGGGGGGGGGGGGGTAGGGGTGAAATAATAAGAGGCTTCTTGCACTAATTTATTCTTTTATAATAAATTGCCTTTAAAAGCAAACTCCAGATTGGAGCGTGAGCAATAAAACAATACCTTGGTATAGAGCAGCATGTAACCTACTCCATATAACTTCTACACAGGCAAAGCACAGGTTCACTTTAGTCACAGAGGACCTTCACCCGTTTCCACAACATGCTCTCACCAGCCTCCTCCCCTCACCATTCCTTGTGTAGCACTACCCCTGCAAGAGCTGATTGTAACTGGTTCCCCTATTCCTGTACAGCCAGGCAGCACACATTTTCCACTTGCATCCAGACACAAGAAATCAGTCCCTGGGCTTATTTTTGTTTGTTTTTATTAGGGATAACAACATGGATGGGGAAGAGGGGTTATGGGATGCCCAACTTGACTAAAACAACAGATGGGGACAAATTCCTTCCCATGTACAGAGAATAGATCCTGTATTGTTCTCCTTCCTTGACACAATCAGTCTTTAAGGATCAGTTAGTAAAAGCCCCTTCCAGACTAGGAGCTCTTAGTCCCCTGGACAAGGGAAAAAAGGGTTAAGCACAGCACTGTCCTTTGAAAGCTCCCTGCTGCTCTTAGGTAATATTCCTTCTCCATCCAGAAGTTGAAAGGATTCTTCCCAGCCAGCTAAAGCTTAGTCTGAAGGCCACCGACAGCCTCCTCAGCACTCCATCTTCCACCCAACTCTCTTGCTGGCATGGCTCCACCATATTAAAGGGCTGACCTAGCCACCTTGCTAGGACATTTTGCCTAGATTGGCCAAGTTCCCTCAAGTATGCAGATCAGAACTTCCTGAAAAAAAAAATCAACACGGCACATGGGGAAGGCCTCACATGTGACCCAGTACTTGGTGCCCAACAAGTTAGAGGAAAACATGGAGGACATGACAAACAACCACACCACCACCACACCTGCTCACAATCTCAGGAGTCTATGTGCTGGATTTGGTGCATGCAGGTCATTGGAACCTGACAGAGAAATACGGTGTGTCTGTGCATGCACCAGAACTATCTGCAAGATGGTAGCACTGGAAACAGTGCATAGTAAAGCCTGGTACACACTACTAGTTTATTTTTCATTCAACCCAGCAGGGTTGAATGAAAAGGATTACTGGAACCATGTCCTGTGGTCTGATGAGACCAAGATAAACTTATTTGGTTCAGATGGTGTCAAGTGTGTGTGGCGGCAACCAGGTGAGGAGTACAAAGACAAGTGTGTATTACCTACAGTCAAGCATGGTGGTGGGAGTGTCATGGTCTGGGGCTGCAGGAGTGTTGCCGGCACTGGGGAGCTACAGTTCATTGAGGGAACCATGAATGCCAACATGTACTGTGACATACTGAAACAAAGCATGATCCCCTCCCTTCGCAGACTGGGCCGCAGGGTAGTATTCCAACATGATAACAACCCCAAACACACCTCCAAGATGACCAATGCCTTGCTAAAAAAGCTGAGGATAAAGGTGATGGACTGGCCAAGCATGTCTCCAGAGCTAAACCCTATTGAGCATCTGTGGGGCATCCTCAAACGGAAGGTGGAGGAGCGCAAGGTCTTTAATATCCACCAGCTCTGTGATGTCATCATGGAGGAGTGGAAGAGGACTCCAGTAGCAACCTGTGAAGCTCTGGTGAACTCCATGCCCAAGAGGGTTAAGGCAGTGCTGGAAAATAATGGTGGCCCCACAAAATATTGACACTTTGAGCCCAATTTGGAAATTTTCACTTAGGGGTGTACTCCCTTTTGTTGCCAGCAGTTTAGACATTAATGGCTGTGTGTTGAGTTATTTTGAAGGGACAGCAAATTTACACTATTATACAAGTTGTACACTCACTACTTTACATTGTAGAAAAGTGTAATTTCTTCAGTTTTATCACATGAAAAGAGTTTAAGTTAATTTTTTTTTTGCTCATTAATGTACACACAGCACCCCATATTCACAGAAAACACAGAATTGTTGACATTTTTGCAGATTTATTAAAAAAGAAAAACTGAAATATCACATGGTCCTAAGTATTCAGACCCTTTGCTCAGTATTTAGTAGAAGCACCCTTTTGATCTAATACAGCCATGAGTCTTTTTGGGAAAGATGCAACAAGTTTTTCACACCTGGATTTGGGGATCCTCTGCCATTCCTCCTTGCAGATCCTCTCCAGTTCTGTCAGGTTGGATGGTAAACGTTGGTGGACAGGCATTTTTAGGTCTCTCCAGAGATGCTCAATTGGGTTTAAGTCAGGGTTCTAGCTGGGCCATTCAAGAACAGTCACGGAGTTGTTGTGAAGCCACTCCTTCATTATTTTAGCTGTGTGCTTAGGGTCATTGTCTCGTTGGAAGGTAAACCTTCGGCCCAGTCTGAGGTCCTGAGCACTCTGGAGAAGGTTTTCATCCAGAATATCCCTGTACTTGGCAGCATTCATCTTTCCCTCGATTGCAACCAGTCGTCCTGTCCCTGCAGCTAAAAAACACACCCACAGCATGATGCTGCCACAACCATGCTTTACTGTTGGGACTGTATTGGACAGGTGATGAACAGTGCCTGGTTTTCTCCACACATACAGCTTAGAATTAAGGCCAAAAAGTTCTTTCTTGGTCTCATCAGACCAGAGAATCTTATTTCTTACCATCTTGGAATCCTTCAGGTGTTTTTTTAGCAAACTCCATGCAGGCTTTTATGTGCTTTGCACTGAGGAGAGGCTTCCGTCGGGCCACTCTGCCATAAAGCCCCGACTGGTGGAGGGCTGCAGTGATGGTTGACTTTCTACAACTTTCTCCCATCTCCCCACTGCATCTCTGGAGCTCAGCCATAGAGATCTTTGGGTTCTTTTTTACCTCTCCCACCAAGACTCTTCTCCCCCCGATAGCTCAGTTTGGCCGGACGGCCACCTCTAGGAAGGGTTCTGGTCGTCCCAAATGTCTTCCATTTAAGGATTATGGAGGCCACTGTGCTCTTAGGAACCTTAAGTGCAGCAGAATTTTTTTCGTAACCTTGGCCAGATCTGTGCCTTGCAACAATTCTGTCTCTGAGCTCTTCAGGCAGTTCCTTTGACCTCATGATTCTCATTTGCTCTGACATGCACTGTGAGCTGTAAGGTCTTATATAGACAGGTGTGTGGCTTTCCTAATCAAGTCCAATCAATATAATCAAACACAGCTGGACTCAAATGAAAGTGTAGAACCATCTCAAGGATGATCAGAAGAAATGGACAGCACCTGAGTTAAATATATGAGTGTCACAGCAAAGGGTCTGAATACTTAGGACCATGTGATATTTCAGTTTTTATTTTTTAATAAATCTGCAAAAATGTCAACAATTCTGTGTTTTTCTGTCAATATGGGGTGCAGTGTGTACATTAATGAGGGAAACAAATGAACTTAAATGATTTTAGCAAATGGCTGCAATATAACAAAGAATGAAAAATTTAAGGGGGTCTGAATACTTTCTGTCGCCACTGTATGCTGGTAAGTTAGAATATATATCGTATAAACATGCCATAGACCAAAGATTAGATAAAAGAACACCAGCAAGGGTTCTCGTGATGATCTGCGAGAGGCAGCAATGGGAGGCTGGGAAGGGACAGCAAATTTACACTGTTATACAAGTTGTACACTCACTACTTTACATTGTAGCAATGTGTCATTTCTTCATTGTTGTCACATGAAAAGGTATAATAAAATATTTACAAAAATGTGAGGGGTGTACTCACTTTTGTGAGATACTGTACCTGAGCCCCATCTCTCTCCAGTGATGTCCACGAATGTCTAAGCCGTCTGGGACACTCCTCCTGATTGGCTGAGACACAGCAGCGGCGCCATTGGCTCCCACGGCTGTCAATCAAAGTCAGTCAGCCAATCAGGGGAGAGAGGGGGCGGGTCCGGGTCGGGGCTCCGTGTCTGAATGGACACACGGAGTTGTGACTCGGCTCCAGTGCCTCCATAGCAAGCTGCTGGCTGTGGGGGAACTCGATAGGAGTCATCATCGGTATTTCAAGCAAAGGGGAGGTTAAATGCATCATCAGCTGCCGCATAATTGGAAAGAAAAAGTGTCCAGTACATGGTAGTCTGGTCACAGAGACAGAAGCCCTGTAAACCTCATATGTATAATGGAGGGCAAATAAAAATAGTGAATGGAATCAAATGGGAGATGAGTACAGCGCTGCACCAATGACAATGGAGAATGGTTACACAGTAAGCAGCTGACACTCCTCTTAGACAAAGGAAAATAAAAATAAGAAGTGTATAAAGTGTAGCGCTATATGTGTAAATATTATAAATGAGAAAACAAAGTGAACTAGGCCCCAACCTGTGACGTGACGTAACTGGGAATCAGCTGGCGGCGCGTGTGATCACAGTTTTTCCTGTGATTCTGCTTTACTGAATTATGTTCCCAAGGGACAAGAAAGGGTCTGGACGGCTGAAGCTGTGACGGGATCCCTATCTCTCTCCTCCCCCCCCCCATTTGAAGTTGAGGACATCTGAGGATCCATCTTGCCAGCCTTGGTGGCTAAACAAGCTTTCTGGGACTTGTAAGACGTATGTCTTCTCAAGTCACCTGGTTCCGGTAAGCCTCCTCTGATGCTTTGGTGGTGGTCCCGACACTCATTTAGACGTCTTATTTACCTGGTGTTTTATCTATCCACTTGGCAGAAGTTCTCCATTGTTGTTTTCATTATCCAACCCTCAGAGACTTTTGGGTGGCGGGTTTTGAATTTCATTTAGATCATAATATTCTACATTTATTGACATTTTGTTATTTTTTCACTTTTATATCATTTTTTCACATTGTTTTTTCACTGGTCCAATAGTATCAATCTATATGACAGTGGGTGGCACTTAGTTTATTTCCGACTGTGTTTAGTCATTTATATGTAACCTTGAACCATATTATTTTTATTTCTCTTGTGGGCCCCCCAGGAATGGTTTGGGCCTAGTTCACTTTGTTTTCTCATTTATAATATTTACACATATAGCGCTACACTTTATACACTTCTCAAATAAAAATAGTGAAAAAAATAAAATGAATTGAAACTAATATGGAGAGCTTGAATTGTAATGTTTAATTTAAAAAATCACTGTAGTGACAAACTTTTCACTCACATGGTATTTTTTTTAAATCTTTTAACACACTGTAAAATATATGGATATAATATATTCATATTATTGACTTAAGGATTTCATTGAATAAATAGAAGGAAGTTTAGTTGAGGTAAAATTACTAGACAAACAACTTCAAATGTCATTGGCAGATGGCCTAAAACAAAATTATAACTGTTAAGAGTAGCATGTATGCTAGTAAAAATATAGACATAAAATATAGTAATATCAGCTAATATATTAAGACCATAACAAAAGAGTCTCAGATGGACGAAAAACATGAAACAGCAGCCAGCATAAACATTGTTGATCACATTATGAGTAATAGTAAAAAGTTTATATGCAGCACTTAAATGGATGTATGAAACCCAAAAAGGACAAGTGGAAAAGATAGAAGAAGGAGGGTCCCCTGCACCGACTTCAGTGTGTGAGCCCACACACCACACCAACCTGCTGATATCAAATGCCCTTACCAGAAAGTTGATTAAGTCAGGCCTCACACATGGGCGAATTTGCCTCTTAACCTATTGGGTCGCATCAATCTACTTAAAATGGTTATGTTGCCCAAATTTAATTACCTATTTAGGAACTGTCCGGTGTGGGTCCCTGTTACTTTCTTTAAAGATATTGACAAATATATAGGCGCTTTTATTTGGAATGGAGCGGTCCCCAGATTGGCCCGTTCCACACTGTGGCTGCCTGCTCACCTGGGTGGACTAACTCTCCCCAATTTTCAAGTCTACTACTGGGAAGCAGTTCCAGTAACGGTTCAGTGGTGGTTTCAGGGATCTAAATCCAACACGGCGGTGTGTCTGGAAGCGAGCTGCTTGGGCTCACTGGCTGGGCTCCACAGCTTTGCCTACAGGGGACCAGGGGCATACGAGACGACACCGGGACCAAACAGGGCGACATGACGCGTGGGACCACTGCCCGGCGGAGCTTTAATCGACCAGATCAGTGGTCACCAGCACAACCCTTATGGGGAAATCCTACCCTACCACATTTTCGCACCATCCCAGACCCCCAGATATGGGCCAGACATGGCGTTACAACTATAGGCTAAATTATGCCCCAGGGCACCCTACTACAATGCACAGACCTGAGGTTCAAATACGACTTACCCAGATGGATGGAGTTCCGATACTTACAACTAAAACATGCAGCCAGGGCCCAGTTTCCACGTTTACCCCTCCTCCAGGCTGACCCCATAGAGGAATTTCTGGTCCCAGGAGACCTAACTAAACCCTTATCCACCCTGTATGGTGCACTCCTGGGCACCGACTCCCCCAAGTTAGAGAAATTATGGGAATCATGACACAGTGACATACCCTCACTGGACAGGGAGGACTGGGAGGACTGTTTGGAGTATGGCCCCAAACTAGTTATCTCCTCTAAGGATAAACTCATTCAGGTAAAATTTTCACACAGGATATATTACACACCCCAAAAAAACTTCACCGAATATTTCCGGTCAGAAACCCTGAGTGTCCTAGATGTAAATCACACATAGGAACAGTTTTTCATATGTTCTGGGACTGTCCCATCATTTCGGCCTACTGGACGAAGATATTTGGAGAAATAAACTCTAGACTGCAACTGTCCCTTCCAATGCTACCTGAGTTGGCCCTCCTAGGGGTTCATGAGGATGAACAGCGCTCTCACCATTCCAAACTACTGATCTCATACCTTTTATTTTACGCAAAAAAAGAGATACTCCTTAAGTGGATCATGCCAACCCCCCCCCTCTCTCTCCTCCTGGAAGGCACAGATTGGAGCTGCCCTGCCTATGTATAGGATTACATACATTAGGTTGTCAATGGAAATACAATATGGTGTGGGCCCCCTGGATCTCTGACTAGTATCCTACAGGAGACTTCCCATCTTAGCATAAATACTATGTCAGCCTGAACTGTTAGATAATTATTTGGTTTAAAACTCCTGAGTTTTTTGGTTCCCACGATTGTAAGCTTTTGCTGCATGTAGTGGTGTACGCGGCTTTTTGACCTGTATGTGCGCATATGTATTCTACATATAGTTTTCTGTACTGTACCAATGGATATGCTGTTTAGTTCACCTACATGACAACAATAAAGCACCTTTGTTTTGTTAATAAAAAAAAAAAAAGTCAGGCCTCACAGGGAGCTCAATCCTTCTCCAGTAATCCACCAGAACGATCCAACTGCATGGCCAGGCATCAAGGTATCCCTCTAATGCAGAGCAGATAACACAGCCACAGGATGGACATCAGGATTCCTCCTCCTCTTTCCAGGACTCCAGAGTTTTCACAGATCATAAAAAATTTGATAGAGTCACCACCATAAAAATAAAACTCTCACAATGAAGTATGTAGGGATGAGCGATTTATTAAAATCCACTGCAAAATACAGCTGTCTTCATAAAAATCACAGATAAAAGTCCAAAAAAAATTGTGACTCGTGGTGTTCTTATGGCATTAGCAGACCACCTTATGCATTTCAGCCAATAAGAATAAAAGTACCACGTGTCCTTCAAACCCACATGTAAATATGCTTACCAAAGCCAATGTCACTCTCTATGCAGAGAAGTCGGGGAAACGCTTGTGTGAGTGAACCCTCACTAAGTTAGCCAGAATCCTGTGGTCGGTCTCCACAGACAGGTATTCCTCCATTTCAAAGTCCCTAGTTTCTCAGTTGCGATTGTAAGCAATGTGTTGGGATCCACGGATGATTATTTGTGTTGCTGTATCCCAGAATTCATCCCGAATTATTCCATTTGTGTTGGACTTCTTTTGTTTGCAAAAAATTTTAATTTATTTATTCTACCTGATATATGAACCTTTTCACCTCTTATGTTATTTGAGTATGTCATTTTTTCACTTTTTATGTCATTTATAATAGTTACTAGTTGCACATTTATGTCTATGGTTCACTTTATTTGAGCTAGCGCGGCATCTCACAAAGAATAAGAGTGGCATGTACACTTAGAAGAGGGTCGCAATATAATATTTGCTTGAAATTAATGAAAGAGCCCGCAAATCTGAAATCCATACGAATTATTCTTTTATTGGCTTACATGATAAAGAGTATAAAGCAGGGGCTAACGCGTTTTGGCAGGAGGCCTTGATCACAGCACATAACAAAAATGAAAACCAGAGCATATATAGTACAGAACTCCACCTTTCCATCAATCAGTCAAGCAATTGGGCAATTAAAACCATAACAGAACATACTCTAACACTGAGAAACCAGTAACAGGGCAAATAGAAAATTGTTCAGGGATAAAAAAAAATCCAACAAAATAATGCAAGCTCAAACAAATAAATGATAAGTAATGATACTGATAGGTATTTTCATATGAAATAGAGGTTTGGGAGCCTGGTCCCTAGCCAAGGCTCACCAAGGATGAGAAAGAAAGCAAGTGGACTATCTTGGTACAATACAAGAGGGATACAATAGATTATATAGACAGTCATAAAAATTTAAGAAAAATGTATTAATCCATAGTACATGACAGTAATAAATTAAAACAAAGATGACTTGGTCTTAAACAGTGTTTCGACTAGTTTTGCAGGATAAACCGCTTCATCAGGAAATACATCTGTAATTTAAGAGGCACAAGATCAATGACAATGTAGTCAAACATATATGGAAAAATATATATATTGTACAATTCAACAGTGTATATGTGTAGGGGGGAGGGGGGGAGAACAGGGGAAATGTAAGGCTGCTTACCCAAGTCCTGGTGCATACACAGTACAGTGCGTCCCCAGTAGTGTCTCCCGCGTCGACTGGGGGAAATTGACAAGTCAAGGGGCTGGAGTCTGAGTGGAATGAAGTACATAAGATGAATATGCCAAAACTATCAGATGACAAGTGAGGGAAAGGCCCAGAGATATGGTGACTAAGTGAATAAAATTAAAATTGAGGTGATACGAGCAAAGTGAAAGATTCCAAAAGAGGAAAAATTGGTGGTGCAACCAGTGAATGAATAGTGGAAAATGCCAACAAAACAATTAAATGGGTGTGAAAAAACAATAACCACGAGAACCACAAGAAACGCAGGTGCACCACTGTGAAAGATAAGAAAGATAGGTGAACAGTGATGGGGAAAGAAGGAAAGAGGGGAAAAGGGAAAGAGGGGGAAAAGAGGAGGAAGAAGAAGGAGAAGAAGAAGAGGGAAAGAAAGGAAAAGAAGAAAGGGGAGAAGGGGGAAGGGGAATAATGTGAGAACGAGGGGAGAGAACTAGAAGCGGAGGAGAACAAGGTGAACAAGGAGAGAGTGGGAGGAAAAAAGGGGGAAGTTTGTGGGAGAGGGGAAGAGGGTGAAAAAAGGGAAAAGGAGGGGGCAGTGAGGGGAAAGAAAAAAAATGGGGAGGAGGAGGGAAAGGGGAAAAGGGGGGGGGAGGGAGAAAGAGAGAAAGAGAAGTGAAAAGAGAAAAAAGGTATTTTCATATATCTGTGCATTTTTTGCAGATGGAAAGAGTTATAAAAATATTGTTATCCCATTATTTGAGAAAGAGATTCACATCATATCGAAAGTTCAAACCCATGGGTCTAGTTTGAAGATTAAAGATCCACCACACTTCTCTATCAAGAAGTTTGCGGTGGATGTCACTCCCATGAGGGGATCTTCAAACTCCTTCCAAACAACAAAAAGTAAATGATTTCATATTGCCGGCATAAACATACTTGAAATATATGGAAATGTTAGACAATTTTTTTTCAGTAGTGTAAGAGGCGCCATGAAAATGTTCACTAATCCTAGTCCGAAGTGGTCTTGATGTACAGCCCACATACTCAGAGGCGGCTCTTTAATTAGGCAAATTAGGTGGTCGCCTTAAGCCTCGGACGCTCAGGGGCCTTGCGGCCGCCTAATTTGCCTGAAGTGTGTGTAGGAGTGGGAGGGAATGACCCCCTGTGACCCTGTCACTGAGCGACCTGGATGGATGAGCAAGGGTCTCTCCTAGTATGCAGCCGCGGCGCTGCACTCCGCACCCCTCTTATGTACATACTACCCACCACTATACTCTCTGCGCCCCTCTCATGTCATACTACCCAGCCCCATACACTCCACACCCCTCTCATGTACATACTACCCATCCCATACACTCCGCACCCCTCTCATGTACATACTACCCACCCCCATACACTCAGCACCCCTCTCATGTACATACTACCCAGCCCCATATACTCCGCACCCCTCTCATGTACATACTACCCACCCCCATACACTCTGCATACCTCTCATGTCATACTACCCACCCTCATACACTCCTCACCCCTCTCATGTCATACTACCCCTCCATACACTCCGCTCCCCTTTCATGTCATACTACCCACCCCCATACACTTCGCACCACTCTCATGTCATACTAACCACCCCCATACACTCCGCACCCCTCTCATGTACATACTACCCACCCCCATACACTCCGCACTCCTCTCATGTACATACTACCCACCCCCATACACTCCGCACCCCTCTTATGTACATACTACCCACCCCCATACACTCCGCACCCCTCTCATATCATACTACCCACCCCCATACACTCCACACCCCTCTCATGTCATACTGCCCACCACCATACACTCCGCACCCCTCTCATGTACATACTACCCACTGTCATACTCTCCACTTTCCTCTCCTACACACCATTGTATAGTGCCATCATAATAACATCATGGGCAAAGTAATGCACTGGGGCCCCTACTAGGGAGATGGTGACCTGTGGCATATAGTGAGCGTGGCTCAATTATACTACATATTGGTCATGGCTTTTAAGTTTCTGATTAGAAATTTTAGTCAGATTTTTTTTTTTCCCCTTTAAAAAAAAAAATAATTTACGTTTTTTGGTGAGAGTTTTTTGGCCTCTTTGGTGAGATATCAGTGGTCAGACCCCTAAAGTCTCACTTTTTAGACAAGAAAGGGACTGAGGGAACACATTCCCAAAATCCTTTTCTCTGCAGCCTCAGCTGCACTGCAGATGAATGAACAGGAGACAGAGGCTCCTCTCCATTCATAAGCCGAAGCAGAGTAAACACAGTCACACACTCACTGTGTTCATTTAGAAAAAGAAGGTGCTGGTAAATTACATATTTACCAGCCCCTTTTCCTGAAGATCTCCCACAGCAGTCAGCGGGAGAGAAGAGGACGGAAGCCGGTAGCACTGTGGGGGGTCATCCAGTTTTATTTTTTATTGCTTGAATTATTTTTCCCATTATGGACGTGAGTGGGGCCTCATGTCTAATGACGCGTACACACGGTCGGATTTTCCGACGGGGAATGTTGAATGTGAGCTTGTTGGCTGAAAGTTTCCGACAACAAAACCGTGGATTTTTGTTCGAAGGTGGTTGGCTCCAACTTGTCTCCATTACGAACGCTAGTTTTACAAGACCGAGCACTTCCGGCTTGTACTTGATTCCGAGCATGCGTGAACGGACTTGTGTACACACGATCGAACTTTCCGACAACAAAGTTTTGTTGGCGGCAAATTTGAGAACCTGCTAGTTAACATTTGTTGGCGGAAAGTCCGACAACAAATGTTCGATGGAGCATACATAAGGTTGGACTTTCAGCCAACAAGCTCACATCCAACATTTCCCATCGGAAAATCCAACCGTATGTACGCGGCATAAGTTTTGCCTAAGGCCTCACAAAGTCTAAAGCCGCCTCTGCACATACTGTTTATATACTAATATTTGCATGTCAGTTAAGTTCACTTTGTTTTTCTCATCCTGCGTTCTCTTATTCATTGAATTCATTGATATAAGTAGAGTTACAGTGCCTTGCAAAAGTATTCACCCCCTTGGCATTTTTTTCGTGTTTTGTTGCCTCACAACCTGGAATTAACATGGAATGTTTGAGGATTTGCATAATTTCCTTTACAGAATATGTCCACAACTTTGAAGATGTTTTTTTTTAAAGTGAAGCAAACAATAAATAGGAAAAAAATAACAGAAAAAGTCAATGTGCATAACTATTCACCCTACTAAAGTCAATACTTTGTAGAGCCACCTTTTGCTTCTATCACAGCTCCAAGTCGCTTTGGATAAGTCTCTATGAGCTTGGCACATCTTACCACTAGAATTTTTGCCCATTCCTCCTTGCAAAACTACTCCAGCCCCTTCAAGTTGGATGGTTTGCCCTTGTGAACAGCAATCTTTAAGTCTGATCACAGATTTTCTATTGGATTGGGGTCTGGGCTTTGACTAGGCCATTCCAACACATTTACATGCTTCCCTTTAAACCACTCAAGTGTTGCTTCAGCAGTGTGTTTGGGGTCATTGTCCTGCTGGAAGGTGAACCTCCGTCCTAGCCTCAAATCACACACAGAGTGGTTCAGGTTTTGCTCAAGAATATCCCTGTATTTAGCACCATCCAACTTTGCCTCAACTCTGACCAGTTTCCCAGTCCCGACTGCTGAAAAACATCCCCACGCCATGATGCTGCCACCACCATGTTTCACTTTGGGGATGGTGTTCTTTTGGTGATGTGATGTATTGGGTTTGCCCCAGACATAGCGTTTTCTTTGATGGCCAAAAAGTTCAATCATCAGACCAGAGCACCTTCCTCTATACATTTTGGGAGTCTCCCACATGCCTTTTTGCAAACTCAAAACATGCCATTTTGTTTTTTGCTGAAAGTAAAGGCTTTCTTCTGGCCACTCTGGCATAAAGCCCAACTCTATGGAGTGTACGGCTTATTGTCGTCCTATGTATAGATACTCCAGTCTCTGCTGTGGAACTCTGGAGCTCCTCCAGTGTTACCTTAGGTCTCTGTGCTGCCTCTCTGATTAATGCCCTCCTTGCCCAGTCCATGAGTTTTGGTGTGCAGCCGTCCTTTGGCAGGTTTGCTGTTCTGCCATGTTCTCTCCATTTGGTTATGATAGATTTGATGGTGCTCCTAGGGATCATCAAAGATTTGGATATTTTTTATAACCTAACCCTGACTTGTACTTCTCAAAAACATTGTCCCTTACTTGTTTAGAGAGTTTCTTGGTCTTCATGGCAGTGTTTGGTTAGTGTTGCCTCTTGCTTAGATGTTGGGGCCTTTCAAAAGGGTGTGTATATGTAATGACAGGTCATGTAACACTTAGATTGCACACAGGTGGACATCATTTCACTAATTATGTGACTACTGAAGGTAATTGGTTGTACCAGAGCTTTTTATAGGCTTCATAACAAAGGAGGTGAACACATAGGCACATGCAAATATTTTTTTATTTCTGAAAAATAGTTTTATGTATATTTTTTCTAATTTTACTTCACCAACTTAGACTGTTGTGTTCTGATCCATCACATATAATTCAGATTAAAAAAAAACATTGAACTAAAAGCTGTAATGTAACAAAATAGGTAAAAAGCCAAGGGGGGGGGAATACTTTTGCAAGGCACTGTATATGCTGACTCCTATATTCTGGGTACACATATCTGATTGGTTGATATGACTTGTGCACATGATCTTCATCACAGTTCTCTGTTTTATAGGTCTAAGACCTCCTTTAAATGGATGATTACCTACCAATCCCCTGGCCTTGGTATGTGCCCCGTTAAATGGCGGTTGAGGTCTAATCAGCGCGATAGCTTATTTATTTTCTTTGGTTTTTCACAACAATATCTATCCAGGGGAGCAATAGACCCTGTCTAAACCATTGGTCAGTGGGATATGAACTTAGTCTTGCCAGCGTTGAGGCTCTTGGATTACTTTTAAGAGTGCTCACTTCCAGCCGAGAGTATTTCTATTCCAAGGTAAATGTGCACAATCCCTTCTCAGCCAAACTCCGCTAGAGACCACGATAGCAGATAAACACTCCCTGACACATCCACTGTTGCAGTAGTGGCTCTGGATCAGCAGGAAACTAGAAAAAAAAAGGAAAATGGAACTGCAAGATAGTGGAACAGCAGGATACTTTAGGCATAGAAGCAAAAAACACACTGCAGTGGTAGCAACACATGGCATTGGTGGACTGTAAGCACACTCACCCCAGTGTAGCACAGCGACCACGTGTTCTAAGCAGCAATGTCTCACTTATAGCCAAACAGGAAGTGAGAGGAAATCCTTGCAAATTAAGGGAATCCCTTGGGGACCACCAGGTCACCACAACTAGTGTCACCATTTGAAGGTTTCCCCTTTATTACTTTCGGGGGACAAAATTGGAGATTTTCTTTTACTTTGACTTTCAATGATAATGGTACACAGGACAAACTCCCTAACGAGGGCACAGACAGCAGTAAAAACTGACAAGCATTTTAATCCCTCTCCGCTCCATCCAAAACTAAAAACAACGTTTTGCCTTTAGTTATACTGTAATCCCAACACTTGTAAGCTCATGCTTACAAGGGGCTGCATGTAAAGCTCCCTTACCCCTGCTCCGTACTCACTGTCAATGGTTTTCCCTGTAGACTAGTCCGTAAAAACTGCCTTCTCTCCCACGATTTCTGGTGTATGCGCCACTATCCTTCCCAACCACAATATTGGCTGTTCTGGTTATGTGTTCTACAACATATATTAAAGAAGCTGCACTGCTACGGATTTTGTATTCTGGTTTTGTTTAATTATATCGAATATCTATCTACAAAAACAAAATGTTGTTCCATGCATTCTATATAGGCAAAGGCCCTTGGGATGTAGAGTTTCAATAGTTCTCTCAGCTGGATGGTGTTTCATTTATTCAGTCTCTAAAAGTTAGGAAACCAAGATTATACTGAAATCGTAATTTACTGGCAGCCAATGGAAGGTGTTGAGAATTAGATGAATGTGTTATTGGTGGGGCTTTGTCAGATCTTTTTATGCATGTAAGGAAATATATATTTGCTTACACTACTGGGATGAGTTAGACCAGAACATATGCTTAGTTCTAAATTGCCAATATAAATTATCATGTGGAAATAAAACATACAAACACCATATCATAATTGCTAAACAAAGACTATTAAAGCGCTGCGCAAACTGTTGGCGCTATATAAATCCTTTATAATAATAATAACAATAATTAAATTTTTCTAGCACTAGTGCTAGGGCAGCAAGCCTGAACTTAAACGTTGACAATAATATGATTTTTCTATAAATGTGAACAGATTATATGAAATATTTAAGGAGCAACTTTTGTTATTATTACCATATGCAGCTATGTGACTTATCAGAGCATTGTTAGTAAAATATCCCCATTGCACAGACAGTGATATAAGCAGTGATTGTCTAACACTGCCATGAAATTCCATAACAAATGACCATTTTTAGAAAAACATGTTATATTACATGGTTTGATTTTCTTCTTCTCATTCATGTGTGCAGAGAGAAGCAAATAATGGCTCACTCTATTCTCACAGTGTAATGTATGGGCTTCTGTTAAATTTGTATCCACACCCAAAGCTCTTTATTGCAAATGATATAAGGGTAATCAGAGAGGTCTGAGAAACAGGAAATTCCATGTGTGAAAATAGAATTAGCTCAGTCCCATGGAACTGCAGAAAACAAAAACCATAACTGTGACGTCCAGGATAATTTACAATTATCACCGTTTATAAGGCACAAAGCAAACTATATACCCATCCCACCCACTAAATAAACCAACCATAACTTTGCAAATAAGCATCAAGCCAGTGAATGAGTATTTGTATTACCTATCTACAAGGGAGAAAATCATGAAGTCTGTAACATATCCAACACAAATAAAGACAATTAAGGTGATTCAAATTTAGTGTGGACATGCATAGGATTAAAGGGGAACTCTAGGTAGATATAAAAGATACAAAGTAAAGCATCTTTGTAATCATTAATATACCATTCGTTCATGTATTTTTAAATACAAGCAGTGTGAGCACTAGACATGTGCACACTGAAATATTTCGTTTCGGAATTTCGTTTTCGTCTGAAAAATAAATGTATTTAGTTACTCCCGAAATTCGTTTTTATTTATTTTGTCATTGAAGGCTTATGGTGTCTGTCGAATGTTCTAAGAAGATTCGACGGAGCAGCTAAACTGTTCGACGCCGCAATCGTACTTTTCCGGTCGAACGTTCCGCCTACAAGCTATAGTAGGATTCTAATGTTGTATGACACTAGTAATAATTATATTTAGTAATTATTATTACTAGTCAACCAACATTAGAATTCTTCTATAGCCTATGGGCGGAGCATTTGACCATAAATATCCGCTCGCGGTGACTGCTTCGTCGAATCTTTATGTCAAATCTTTTCTCTCTTTGTCGAATAATCTTGGACTAATAGAGTTAGGACATTCGACCTTTTTTGCCATTTGTCTCTATAATGTCGATTCTTTTCTCTCTATGTCAAATCTTTTCTCTCTATGTCGAATCTTTTCTCTCTATGTCGAATCTTTTCTCTCTATGTCGAATCTTTTCTCTCTATGTCGAATAATCTTGGACTAATAGAGTTAGGTAAGGCACATTCGACCTTTTTTGCTATTGTCTCTATAGTGTCGAATCTTGTCTCTCTATGTCGAATCTTTTCTCTCTATGTCGAATAATCTTGGACTAATAGAGTTAAGGTTAGGCACATTCGACCCACAGGTTCGATGGACACAGATCGCTATTGTCAGCGTCATGTCAAATCTCCTATCTATATCAAACTGTTGTCACAACGAAAACGAAGATAAAGCATTTGTTTATGTCGGATCTTTCGGTTTTCGGATTCTGCACGTTCGTTATCGTTTGTTAAAACGATAATGAAAATACCCGAAATTTGGACGAAAATGCATTCGGATGAAAATGAATGCACATGTCTAGTGAGCACCTGCATTTGATCTGGTATTAGCTTGGTGCAGCCCCTGGCAGAGCTGGGAGAGGATGTCTCTCCAAATTGGAGGGAATTTCCATATCAAAAGAGTTGTCATTACAACAGGTGTCACCACTGGAGGATTTGCTCCCATCTCTTGCCCTGGTGACATCCTTAAAATTTGGGATTTTGCTTCACTTTCTAATTATGTGACAATGGTCACGAGGGCAAATAGAGGGGTGAATCTCAGTAGAGGCTGGTGCTGAATTTATTTTTGGGTGGGGGGGTGGCAAACAAACCTGGACCCCTCACCTCCCCTCCCCATCGCTCGATCGATTGCCCACTCGCATATCCGCGAGGATATATCCAGGTCACGGCTTCTCTCCTGCAGTGCTCTGCGCCCCAAGCCCACCCTTTTTGAGCCTAATTAGAGCCTCAGTTGAAATCCATGCGTCAGGCACCCTGCATGGAGATTAGGGGCTGGGCGCATGGATTAGGGGAGCAGTGCCCCTGTGCCCCTTATGAGCGGCCACCACTGGTGAAACTTCTGAGCTGGGATATACAGTAATAGAAACTTGACAATGCGTCTAGTCCTTTCCCATGCTATCAAGAAATAATAAAAATAACTTTATAAACATTTTATTTGGTCTACTCATAGGCGTGCGCACAGGGTATGCCGGATGGCTTCCCTCCTTTCCCCTCCCGCCAAATGCTACTGCGGATCATTTCAGGGTGGAAAGCAGGGAAGGGGCCAGTAAATACAGTGCCTTGAAAAAGTATTCATACCCCTTGAAATTTTCATGTTACAACCAAAAATGTAAATGTATTTTATTGGGATTTTATGTGATCGACCAACACAAAGTGGCACATAATTGTGAAGTGGAAGGAAAATGATAAATGGTTTTCAAATATTTTTACAAATAAATATCTGAAAAGTATGGCGTGAATTTGTATTCAACACCCTTTACCCTGATTCCCCTAACTCAAATCTAGTGAAACACATTGCCTTCAAAAGTCACCTAATTAGTAACTAAAGTCAACCTGTGTGTAATTTAATCTCAGTATAAATACAGCTGTTCTGTAAAGCCCTCAGAGGTTTGTTAGAGAACCTTAGTGAACAAACAGCATCATGAAGGAACACACAAGGCAGGTCAGGGATAAAATTATGGAGAAGTAGGATTAGGTTATAACAAAATATCCCAAGCTTTGAACATCTCACGGAGCACTGTTCAATCCATCATCCAAAGATGGAAAGAGTATGGCACAACTGTAAACCTACCAAGCCATGGCCGTCCACCTAAACTGACAGGCCGGGCAAGGAAAGCATTAATCAGAGAATCAGCCAAGAGGCCCATGGAGGATCTGCAGAGATCCACAGCTCAGGTGGGAGAATCTGTCCTCAGGACAACTATTAGTTGTGCACTCCACAAATCTGGCCTTTATGGAAGAGTGGCAAGAAGAAAGCCATTGTTGAAAGAAAGCCATAAGAAGTCCCATTTGCAGCTTGCGGGAAGCCATGTGGAGGACAAAGCAAACATGTGGAAGAAGGTGCTCTGGTCAGATGAGACTAAATTTTTACTTTTTGGCCTAAAAGCAAAATGCTATGTGAAAACTAACACTGCACATCACCCTGAAGACACCATCCTCGCAGTGAAACATGGTGGGGATGCTTTTCCTCAGCAGGGAGCAGCCGCTTAGAGTAGATGGGAAGATGGATGGAGCCAAATACAGGGCAATCTTAGAAGAAAACCTGTTGTGCCGCGTACACACGATCAGACTTTTTGACAACAAAGGTCCGATGATCTTTCCGACGGACTTTCGACGGACTTTCTGACGACTTGCCTACACACGATCACACCAAAGTCCGACGGATTCGTACGTGATGACGTACGACCGGACTAAAATAAGGAAGTTGGTAGCCAGTAGCCAATAGCTGCCCTAGCGTCGCTTTTTGTCTGTCGGACTAGCATACAGACGAGCGGATTTTTCGACCAGACTCGAGTCCATCGGAAAGATTTGAAGCATGTTCCAAATCTAAAGTCCGTCAGATTTTCGACCGAAAAAGTCCGCTACAGGTCCGATTAAGCCCACACACGGTCGAATTGTCCGCCGGACTTGGTCCGTTGGACCAGTCCGGTCGAAAAGTCTGCTCATGTGTACGCGGCTTTAGAGTCTGTAAAAGACTTGAGACTGGGGCGGAGGTTCACCTTCCAGCAGGCCAACGACCCGAAACAGCCAGAGCTGGAATGGTTTAGATCAAAGCATATTCATGTGTTAGAATGGCCAGTCAAAGTCCAGACCTAAATCCAATTGAGAATCTGTGGCAAGACTTGAAAATTGCTGTTCACAGACGCTCTCCATCCAATCTGGGAGAACTTGAGCTATTTTGCAAAGAAGAATGGGCAAAAAATGTCACTCTCTAGATGTGCAAAGCTGGTAGAGACATACCCAAAAAGACTTTCAACTGCAATTGCAGAGAAAGGTGGTTCTACAAAGTATTGACTCAGGGGGGATGAATACAAATGCACGCCACACTTTTCAGATATTTATTTGTAAAAGAATTTGAAAACCATTTATCATTTTCCTTTCACTTCACAATTATGTGCCACTTTGTGTTGGTCTATCACATAAAACCCCAATAAAATACATTTACATTTTTGGTTGTAACATGACAAAATGTTGAAAATTTCAAGCGGTGTGAATACTTTTTCAAGACACTGTATGTAATTTACTGGCCCCTTCCCTTTTTAAACAAACACTATGAGATTGATTTACTAAAGGCAAATATACTGTGCACTGCAAGTGCTGAAATGAGGTAAAGTTCTGCTGATTTCTATCAACCAATCGATTATGTGCAAGCAAAATTTTTTTTTTTTATGCATGTTCCCCTCAGATCTAGAGCAACTGCACTTGTAGTGCACAGACTATTTGCAATTAGTAAATCAACCCCAGTGAGTGACTGGTACCGATCACTCCCTGTGTTCGTTCATAACGGAAGCATAATAAACTGTGTTTTAGGCTTCAGTATGCGAATGGACAGGAAGCACAGAGCACTTCCCTTTCAGTCACTGTCCAGTGCAGCTAAGGTTGCAGAGAAAGGGACTAAGGAATTTCTGTCCTCTGTCCTTTTCTCTCTCCCAAAAGTGAGAGGGTTTGAGCTTTGGAGTGCACACGCTACTGCAATAGGCTGCGCACACCTATAGGTCTACTGTTGGTAAAAAACGTGTTCTTCTCCAAACCCACAGCAGGGAGGACCCGAGGAACTACAAGTCAGTGGATATTCACAGCAAATCCAGCAGCACTAGGGTAATTGGTTTGAATATCATCCATGGCACTACCTACCTGGAGTTTGCATGTTCTCCCTGTGCCTGCATGGGATACCTCAGGTACTCCATTTTCCTCCCACACTCTAAAGACATGCTGGTAGGTTTATTGGCTCCTGTGTAAATTTTCCCTAGTATGTACGAATGTGAGTTAGGGACCTTAGATTGTAAGTAGGGTTGTCCCGATACCGATACTAGTATCGGTATCGGCACCGATACCGAGCATTTGCCCAAGTACTTGTACTCGGGCAAATGCTCCCGATGCTTCCGCCGATACTATGACAGTCAGCGGTGATCGGCGTGTGGGGGAGTTACTAGCTTCCCCCCCGCGGCTTTCAGTGACATACAGCGGTGATCGGTGCTTGTAACTTCCCCACGCGATCACCGCTGACTGTCACTGCATCCTCCTCCATGCCCCCTCTGTTCCTCTGTCCCCCTCTCCTCTGTCTCCCTCCGTTCCGTTCCTCTGTCCCCCTCTCCTCTGTCTCCCTCCTTTCCGTTCCTCTGTCCCCCTCTCCTTATCTGTCCCCCTCCGTTCCGTTCCTCTGTCCCCCTCTCCTCTGTCTCCCTCCGTTCCGTTCCTCTGTCCCCCTCTCCTCTGTCTCCCTCCTTTCCGTTCCTCTGTCCCCCTCTCCTCTGTCTCCCTCCGTTCCGTTCCTCTGTCCCCCTCTCCTCTGTCTCCCTCCGTTCCGTTCCTCTGTCCCCCTCTCCTTATCTGTCCCCCTCCGTTCCGTTCCTCCATTCCTCTGCCTCTCCGCTGTCCCCTCCGTTCCTCCGTTCCTCTGCCTCTCCGCTGTCCCCTCCGTTCCTCCGTTCCTCTGCCTCTCCGCTGTCCCCCTCCGTTCCGTTCCTCTGTCCCCCTCCGTTCCGTTCCTCCGTTCCTCTGCCTCTCCGCTGTCCCCTCCGGTCCGCCGTCCTCCTCCTCCTTCCTGTGTGAATGGAGAGAGTCAGCTGACTCTGTCCATTCACATAACAGAAACATTGTAATCTCCTGTGATTACAATGTGTCAGTTTATGAATGGACAGGAGCCGCTGTCTTCTCCATTCATTCTCAGTGCAGCTGACGCTGCAGAGAAAGAGACTGGGGAATCTCTATCCTCTGTCTCTTTCTCTGTCTCAAGGGGGAGATATCAGGGGTATGTTAAGACCCCTGATATCTCACCAAAGCCCCCCAACAGGGCTGATTTAAAAAAAAAAAAAAAAAAAAAAAACATATTGCAAAAATGAATAAAAAAATTATTATTGTAAAAAATAAAAATTGTAAATAAAAAAAAAAAACACACAGACACCGTTCACCCCTTCCCCCCCCCCCCCCCCCGAAAAAAAAGAAAGCATTGTTAAAAAAAAAAATAAAAAAAAAAAAAAACTGTCACGTGACATAAAAAAAAAGTATCGGTAATCGGTATCGGCGAGTACTTGAAAAAAAGTATCGGTACTTGTACTCGGTCCTAAAAAAGTGGTATCGGGACAACCCTAATTGTAAGTGTCTTGAGGACAGGGACTGATGTGAATGTATAATATATATACTGTATGTAAAGCGCTATATGTAAAGCGATATATACTTACCTGTAATAAATTAATTAATTAAATCTGCAATTGTAAATATAAATTTTCTCAGAGGAAATACTTTCTAATTATAATTCCCTATAACCACTAGCCTAAATATATGAATGAATTTATTCTGTGGTTGGAGAAAGATCAGGGCCGTCTTTAGCGCAGGGCAAACGGGGCACTTGCCCTGGGCCCAATCTTTGTTGAGGGGCCCGCGCTAGCCGTGAATTGGGGCCCCGATCACAGCTTTGCAGAGCGCACAGAGGATACGGGAGGCTGTATTCCGCACTAGCCAGCTGAGAGGGGGAGGGGCCGGGAGCTCCACTGACGCTCTGACCCTGCCTACGTGCAGCCTGTATACTCGGAAAAGAGCGTCTGTAGTGAGAGCCAGTGATTGGAGTGGGAGCATCAGTGGAGCTCCCGGCCCCGCCCCCTCTATACTGGCTGGTGAATACAGAAGTCCGGGGGCGGGGCCGGGAGCTCCAATGACACTCCCACTCCGATCACTGGCTTTCACTAAAGACGCTCTTTTCCGAGTACACAGGCTGCACGTAGGCGGGGTCAGAGCATCAGTGGAGCTCCCGGCCCCGCCCCTCTCAACTGGCTAGCGCGGGAATACATCCTCCCATGTCCTCTGTGCGCTCTGCAAAGCTGTCATCGAGGCCCCAATTCACGGGTGACGCAGGCCCCCCAACAAAGCATCAGTGGAGCTCCCGGCTGTTGTAGTGAGAGCAGAGAGTGGAAGCCCCGCCCACACACCTGAATGTATGTAGTTAGTTTGGCTGGCCAGGTATGTCCTTACACCCATTAAATGCCAGACTGATTAAACCCTGAGCTGTGTTATTAAACTGTAAAGCTGTGCATTGCTGAAAGTTCTCTGACCATCTCCTGTATAATGTCTGTAGTCTCTGATTGTCTCCTGCAGTATGTCCGCAGTCTCTGGTAATCTCCTGCAGTATGTCCGCAGTCTCTGATTGTCTTCTGTAGTGTGTCCGCAGTCTCTGGTAATCTCCTGCAGTATGTCCGCAGTCTCTGGTAATCTCCTGCAGTATGTCTGCAGTCTCTGATTGTCTCCTGCAGTATGTCCGCAGTCTCTGATTGTCTTCTGTAGTATGACCGCAGTCTCTGCTAATCTCCTGCAGTATGTCCGCAGTCTCTGTCTCCTGCAGTATGTCCGCAGTCTCTGGTAATCCCCTGCAGTATGTCCGCAGTCTCTAATTGTCTCCTGCAGTATGTCCACAGTCTCTGGTAATCTCCTGCAGTATGTCCGCAGTCTCTGATTGTCTTCTGTAGTGTGTCCGCAGTCTCTGGTAATCTCCTGCAGTATGTCCGCAGTCTCTGGTAATCTCCTGCAGTATGTCTGCAGTCTCTGATTGTCTCCTGCAGTATGTCCGCAGTCTCTGATTGTCTTCTGTAGTATGACCGCAGTCTCTGCTAATCTCCTGCAGTATGTCCGCAGTCTCTGGTAATCCCCTGCAGTATGTCCGCAGTCTCTAATTGTCTCCTGCAGTATGTCCACAGTCTCTGGTAATCTCCTGCAGTATGTCCGCAGTCTCTAATTGTCTCCTTCAGTATGTCCGCAGTCTCTGGTAATCTCCTGCAGTATGTCCGCAGTCTCTAATTGTCTCCTGCAGTATGTCCACAGTCTCTGGTAATCTCCTGCAGTATGTCCGCAGTCTCTGGTAATCTCCTGCAGTATGTCCGCAGTCTCTGGTAATCTCCTGCAGTATGTCCGCAGTCTCTGATTGTCTCCTGCAGTATGTCCGCAGTCTCTGATTGTCTTCTGTAGTATGTCCGCAGTCTCTGGTAATCTCCTGCAGTATGTCCGCAGTCTCCGATTGTCTCCTGCAGCATGTCCGCAGTCTCTGATTGTCTCCTGCAGTATGTCCGCAGTCTCTGATTGTCTCCTCCAGTATGTCTGCAGTCTCTAATTGTCTCCTGCAGTATGTCCGCAGTCTCTGGTAATCCCCTGCAGTATGTCTGCAGTCTCTAATTGTCTCCTGCAGTATGTCCGCAGTCTCTGGTAATCTTCTTCAGTATGTCCGCAGTCTCTGATTGTCTCCTGCAGTATGTCCGCAGTCTCTGATTGTCTCCTGCAGTATGTCCGCAATCTCTGGTAATCTCCTGCAGTATGTCCGCAGTCTCTAATTGTCTCCTGCAGTATGTCTACAGTCTCTGGTAATCTCCTGCAGTATGTCCGCAGTCTCTAATTGTCTCCTGCAGTATGTCCACAGTCTCTGGTAATCTCCTGCAGTATGTCCGCAGTCTCTAATTGTCTCCTGCAGTATGTCCACAGTCTCTGATAATCTCCTGCAGTATGTCCGCAGTCTCTAATTGTCTCCTGCAGTATGTCCGCAGTCTCTGGTAAACTCCTGCAGTATGTCCGCAGTCTCTAATTGTCTCCTGCAGTATGTCCGCAGTCTCTGGTAATCTCCTGCAGTATGTCCACAGTCTCTGGTAATCTCCTGCAGTATGTCCGCAGTCTCTGGTAATCTCCTGTAGTATGTCTGCACTCTCTGACACTCTCCTGTAGTATGTATATTATTATGCCCCTTTACTTGCTCAATTTGGGATTGCTCCACCGCTCAGTGAGAGGTAATGATGTGCATTAACCTCTAGCAACCAGTCAGCGAACAGTAGTGATCTGCTTTAATCTCTAGCAACCAATCAGTAAGTGGTAATGATGTGCTGTAACCCGTAGCAACCAATTAGTGAGCGCTAATAATGTACATTAACCTCTAGCAACCAATCGGCAAGCAGAAATTATGTGTTGTAAACTCTAGAAAACAGCCAGTGAGCAGTAAGGATAGGCTGTAACCTCTGGCAAACAATTGCAATCGCTGCGTGATCTGCTGCAGTAAACTGATTTTGAGTCTACCTGCTATTTTTTGTATGTCTCAGAATGGAGGGGGGGCCCCAAGAAAATGTTTGCCCAGGGCCCAATCAAAATTAAAGACGGCCCTGAGAAAGATGTTTGGGGGAGCTTTAGCTTTTGATGCACAAAGACTGTCATTTAGTGCTTTTAGCACAGCCAGCCAATATAATACTTTTTTACACTTTTACTTTTGTAAATCAAAGTAGACAGACAGGTTTGCCGACTGCTCTGTTCCTTATAACTATGTTCACCATCTGAACTACAGCAGCAGGTGTATGCATACCTGGGTGTGAATACCAGTTTACATCAACTATTTTCCATTTGAAGAATTCAAAGGCCATTCAAAAGATGCGTGCAAGATCACCTCAGACATAAACTTTGATTGACAAAATAGACTCCTACACCAGAAAAAGGTTTAGACCACACCCTTAACAACATTGATAGGCATGGCCACTTTCATATAAATTAACTCACAAAATACCAATGTCTGACATTCATCTCTACCATACCTCCCAACTTTTTAAAATGGCAACAAGGGATACTTATTAGCAGAAGTATGTAGGCATGGGACACATCCCCTGCCTTGCCCCCTTAAAGGAAAATTTAAAAAAAAATGATTAGTTAAACCCACAAGTGCCTTTTTTTACCACTACTATTCCTTTATATTGGCTTTTGAAATTGACAAATGCAGCAATTTAGAAATTGGATTAGCACTGGAAGACACTTTTTGAAAGATAAAAAGTGCATTTTATATACAACTATATAGATCTGACCAAAATGAGGGACAAATGAGGAGTAAAGCGGGACAGAGGGACTTTGTTCCAAACCAGGGACAGTCCCTCAAAATCAGGGACAGTTGGAAGCTTTGTCTCTACTACTAATGTAATGTGTGTGGACCAAGGTCATCTGCTACAGTGCTTTATGTATCATAAGGATACTGATGTTTGCATCTCTAACCCTATATACCCTGAATCAAAGGATATATATCTAATTCCTATGCACTACTTGATGTTCATACAATCCTGTTAAATTAAGTACCATACTTGGTAATTGTTTAAACCATTATCTACATGTTGCCTCTTTAAAGACTGTGTTGAATAAAACAGGAACATTTTTTTTAAATATACATGACTATCCATTAATAATGATTGTTAGAAATCTGAATTTGTGGGTATATTTCTCAAACAAAATAAACATACATTACACACCCACAGATCCAGATCTGCAACATGATAATTCATGTGTTACCCACTGTAAGCTGCCAATATTGCACTTACTATCAATTGACAAGATACTGTAGATACGGAATAAGATGTGTAATGTTATTCCTATTTAAATGTTACATTTATGTATCTCTCTACTAACTCCATCTACCTTATTAGAGCCATATAATTCAGCACCACAGCAGCCATTCTTAACTTTAGGGACACCTTTATTAAGTATGTCTTCATGGTGGGTTAATAAATCGCAGTGTGATGGAAACTTTGGTAGGACGGAGCAGCAAAAATTGCATCCCTTGTTCTTATCCCAATGAACCAAGTATAGTCAATGAGTGTGCACATAAAAAGTCAAATCAGGTTCCCAACCTTTGGTGTAGCCAAATTTGAGTGATTTGGTTGATTTTTATCCAATTTGAATTTTAGGAGAATTAGGAGAAAGCAAAGAGCGCACTGTACTAGATCTACATACACAGGCAGATGATGTTATCATCCATTCAGGTCTTCCATCCCACCTATTTGACATCTAAGCATATAATGAATAAGCATGAAAGTTCAAGAGGCTGCAAATATGGAGCAGTAATCAGCACCTTATGACGTAAATGGATTAACATAACACATGGCTTTCCTGAAGACGCGACTCGTGAAACTAGTCTAAAGCCTAATGCCCCGTACACACGATCAGCAAAAGTCGGATGTGAGCTTCTAGTCAGAAATTCCGACCGTGTGTATGCTCCATCAGACTTTTGCTGGCAGAATTCCAGCCAGCAAAAGATTGAGAGCATGTTCTCTATTTTTCGGTCGGAAAAAGTTCCTATCCGAAAATGCGTTTGTCTGTATGCAATTCGGACACGCAAAAAATCACGCATGCTCGGAAACAATTCGACGCATGCTTGGAAGCATGGAACTTCATTTTCTCGGCTCGTCGTAGTGTTGTATGTCACCACGTTCTTGATGGTCAAAGGTTCAGAGAACTTTTGTGTGACCGTGTGTATGCAAGGCAAGCTTGAGCGGAATTCCGTCAGAAAAACCATCCAAATTTTTTCTGACAGAATTTCTGATCGTGTGTATGGGGCATTAGGGTCGGTGTCATTTCTGGCTACATCTAACGTCACATCCAGCCCAGAAGGGAGGTGGTGGTGGTCATGGTGGTGGAATGCATGCCGATCCTGGAGGGGAGAAGTAGCGGTACATTTAAACTTAAAGTGGTTGTAAACCTAGTTACACCACTTTTACCTACAAGTTAGCCTATAATAAGGCTTACCTGTAGGTAATGGAAATATCTCCTAAGCTTGTATGGTTTAGGAGATATTTACCATATACGCTTGAGCCAACGTCATCGGCGCATGCGCACTGAAGAAAAGGCACGATCGTGCCATTTCTAAAGGGCCGTGCCTTGACTGGCGGCTCCCTGAGCATGTGCGGGAGTGACATAATGCAACTCCTGCCAGTCACAGAGCCGGAATCCACGGCCCCGGAAGGAAGAGGGGTGAAGATGGATGCCTCCACCAGCGGGGACATCACACGCTTTGTTTTCAGGTAAGTGCAACATAATGGGCAATACTGCTAGTACTTGGACTGGTTCTCTTAGTAGCCTGAGGAGAAACTTCGAGATGAGTGGGCAAGGAGGAAAGGCGTATGCTGTCGTGATGTTCCAAGGGCATGATAATGCGTCCACTCCCTCTGCCTGTGGATGTGGAAGACGAGAGAAGAATCTCCTGAGTTTGGTATTCTCCCGGGGTAGCAAAGAGATCCACCTGTGGGGTTTGCCATAGTTTGGAAAATTGGTTGAATACATGGGGGTGAAGTGTCCACTTGTTGTTCCCAAACTTCCTTGACAAGATGTCTGCTCCTGTGTTCATTCTGCCTGGGAGATATATTGCTCTGAGATCTACCAGGTTTCTTTCGGCCCAGGTCATTATAGGCTCCACCTCCCTTAGAAGTGCTTTGCTGTGGGTGCCTCCCTGTCTCTGTAGGTATGAGACCGCTGCCCTGTTGTCTAGGCGCAGAAGCACCCTCCATCCCTTGACCTAAGGTGCTAATGAGGTCAAGGCTAGAAATGCTGCTCTCATTTCTAGGATGTTAGATACTATTCCTCTGGTAGGATTTGTCCACCAGTTCAAGCTCCTGCTCATTAGTGCCATCAACAGAATTGTCTGAGATAGTCGCTGCCCCATCCATTGTGCTAGGAATCCTGTCTGGAAGTGTCTCAGATGCCAGTGAGACCATGGGACTAGAGGTATACAGGAGGACATCGTGTCTATGAGGCTCAGGCACTGTGAGGCTGTTGGATGAGACCTCTGCATGGTCTTGGACATTCTTTGAATGATGCCCCTCATCTTCGGTCGAGATAATGATACTGTGCCCTGGCATGTATTGAACATTACCCCTAAATAAATCATGTGCTGCGTTGGTACTAGCTGGCTCTTTCCGTGATTTACCAAACCATCCTAGCTCCGATAGTGACTGCAGAAGTATGTCTCTGTGAGCTATAAGCTGATTCAGGTTGTCTGATAGCAAGAGGATATTGTCCAGATAGTGATAAATCCTTAATCCCTTCTCTCTCAGAGGGGCCAGGACGGATATCAATACTTTCGTGAATACCCGAGGGGAGGTGCATAGGCCAAAGGGCAGAACCTGGAACTGTAGGTGGACATGACCCACCGCAAATCTTAAATACTTCTGGAAAGACGGTAGAATAGGGATGTGAATGTAAGCATCCTGCAGATCTATTGATTGTATGGCTTGGATGATCGTTTGCAGCAATTCCATCTTGAAACTCTCGAGATGGATGTATCTGTTGAGCCTTTTCAAATCTATTACCGGTCTCCAACCGTCTGTTTACTTCTGCACCAGGAAGAGGTACTGCTGCCACCTGATATTATAGTGACCCTATAAACTAGTTTAAGGCCAGTGCTTTCTGCAGGAAAACTGGTGTCTCTGTTCCTTTGAAGGATGTGTGAGGAGGCTGACGAGAAAAGGTCCAAAAGTTACCGTACTGAAGTGTTGACAGGACCCATGGGTCCTGGCATCTGACAGGCCAGACTAGAAAAAAATGTTTTAGTCGGGCCCCTACTGGGAGCGTCCCCGCTCTCCTGGCGTCAAAAAGACTTCGTCCCCTCCTGAGTAGCTGCGAGGGCCTTGTTTCTTCTGGCTCCTAGAAAGAATGCCTGAGTTCCTCTCCACCACCTTTTGTTGTCTTTAACGGTCTGACTGCCTAAAGTCTCTGAAATTTGATTGTCGAAATCTAGATAAATAGGCTCTTGTTTTCCAGACTTTCCTATCCTGGGGAAGCAATCCAGATTTGCCCCCTGTTACTTGTGAAATAGCTTTGTCAAGTTTTTTCCTGAACAAGGATTTGCCATCAAATGGAATCTTGCACCAATTTCGCTTTGATGCCAGATCAGCCATCCAAGGTTTTAGCCATAAGGCTTGATTTGCCATAACTGAAGGCAGCATTGAGTTGGCCGAACAGCGCATTGTGTCAATCGCTGATTCCCCTACAAAATCTGCCACCAGCTTAAGTTCCTCCAGAGCTTTGATTATGTTATCTTTGGGAATGTCTTGGTGCAGAGCTGTCTCGACATTTTCCATCCATGACCTGATAGCGTTAGAAACAGATGTTAGTGCACAATGGCTGGCCTACAATTCGCCCTGCAGCCAGGTAGCTCTTTTTGAGATACAGGCCAATTCGCCTATCCAGGGGGTCCTTGAATGATGTTGAATCCTCCATCGGTAAGGTTACGTTTTTTGACAGACGCACCACTACCGCATCAACCACAAGCATCGAACTTAAAGACTGTGTATCCGTATCTGCTAATGGATACAATTTGGTCAATCGGGCTAGGGAAAACTGCTTGTCCGTTTTGCTCCATTCGTCTTCTAAAATTTCTATGATTTCCCCCATTAATGGGAAGACAATCTGCTTTCTCTTAAGAAACGGAAAATACGTTTTTGATTTTTGTGGTGGTTCTTCCGGATCTTCCCAGGCAATAGCATTCTTCACCGCCTGAATATACGGCTGAACCAGAGAAAAACTGAAACTGGACTGTTCAGAGTCTTCAGAAGACTCCTCAGAAGGATCTTCTGGTGGTGAATGTTTAGCTGTCCTTCCTGATGCAGGCAGAGGAGTACTGACATCTGAGGGCCCCGGGGTGCTGGGGTCTAGGTCTTGCATTTGAGCAGCTTGCGGGCACCAGATGAGCAGGGATTATAGCCGCCAGTTCTGAAAAGGAGTCTTTCATGGTCTGCTTAAGTAGATCGACCACCTGCTGGCTTTCTAGTTCCTGGTTGGCCACGTAGTCCCTGAGACAGTCCTTACTGACTAATTTATCAGGAAGTGATACAGCTCCACATGCCCAGCATTTTTTTCTTGACGCCCGAGGTGGGGGTGAAGGAGAGCGATGATGTCTCCGAGACCCTGACCTCCTTGAAGACCAATGGTGTGATGAGTGTGATCTCCGCTCTGGACTGTCGTCGTTGTCATGGTGTCTTGAAGATTTTCTGAATCGCTTTAAGGGAACAGGGCTGAAACAAACAACGTTTTATTTTTATTTTTATACTCACGTACAGATGGTCCCATACCTATTGGACACAGGAGGATCTTGACTTCATGACGAATGGCTCATGGTGAAATGGGCAGGAGGATCATCTCCAAGAAGATAGAGTGAGAGTAAAGATAGAACCTTTTAGGGGAAGAGAACGGTACCACAGTCTCAGCGATGAAAGAAGACCTGCTTGCTGATATGATTGGACCTGCAGGGCACCACTGGCTATCAAATGCAGCCCTGAGCCCAAATGGAGCCAAACTTTTTAAAAGGCAAGAGTAGGCTGGTTAATTGATATGTCCGCCTCCCCTCTGGCCCCATAAATTTCCCAGAGTATTGTTTTCCTTAAACCAAAATGGCTCCCAAGGGCTTGCCGCCATGTGTGCCTGTGTTCGCGCATGCGCATTAACAGCAGCAGAGGCCCCTACTTGAATCACATATTCGTGCCGTATTCCGGGGCCACGCATGTGCACTGTCCCCCGGAACACGCCCCGCAACGTCAGGGAGCCTGTAACCGCCCCTCACTTTCCCTCCCCGCTGCTCACGGAGCGAGCGGAGAGCGAAAACTGGAAGTCCGCTTGCTGCGGCCAAGGCTCCAAGATAGCACAAACCTCAAAAACGAAGGGCGGGGGCTACTATCCCCTGAATTTCCCCCCTTTCAAAAAAAAAGAAATGAAAAGAAAACCCGAGCCGGGTTTAAAAGGTTACACTTTTTTTTTTTTAAAACAAACGAGGAGGATATCTAACCTCCATGGTTAACAGAGGACAGAATTAAAATTAGACTTGAGAAGCTTAACATTAATAAATCACCGGGACCAGATGGCTTGCATCCAAGGGTACTTAGGGAACTCAGTCAAGTGATTGCCAGACCGTTGTTCCTAATTTTTACAAATAGTCTACTGACTGGAATGGTACCAGCTGATTGGAGAAAAGTCAATGTAGCACCTATATTTAAAAAGGGCCCAAAACACATCCCTGGGAATTACAGACCAGTTAGCCTAACATCGATAGTATGTAAACTCTTGGAGGGGATGATAAGGGACTATATACAGGATTTTAGTAATACGAACAATATCATTAGCAGTAATCAGCATGAATTCATGAAGAATCGTTCTTGTCAAACCAATCTATTAACCTTCTATGAGGAGGTGAGTTGCCATCTAGATAAAGGAAGGCCTGTAGACGTGGTGTATCTGGATTTTGCAAAAGCATTTGACACAGTTCCCCATAAACGTTTACTGTACAAAATAAGGTCCGTTGGCATGGACCATAGGGTGAGTACATGGATTGAAAACTGGCTACAAGGGCAAGTTCAGAGGGTGGTGATAAATGGGGAGTACTCAGAATGGTCAGGGGTGGGTAGTGGGGTTCCCCAGGGTTCTGTGCTGGGGAGCAATCCTATTTAATTTGTTCATAAACGATCTGGAGGATGGGATTAACAGTTCAATCTCTGTATTTGCAGACGCTACTAAGCTAAGCAGTGCAATAACTTCTCCGAAGGCCGTGGAAACCTTGCAAAAAGACCTGAACAAATTAATGGGGTGGGCGACTACATGGCAAATGAGGTTCAATGTAGAAAAATGTAAAATAATGCATTTGGGTGGCAAAAATATGAATGCAATCTATACACTGGGGGGAGAACCTCTGGGGGAATCTAGGATGGAAAAGGACCTGGGGGTCCTAGTAGATGATAGGCTCAGCAATGGCAGGCAATGCCAAGCTGCTGCTAACAAAGCAAACAGAATATTGGCATGCATTAAAAGGGGGATCAACTCCAGAGATAAAACGATAATTCTCCCGCTCTACAAGACTCTGGTCCGGCCGCACCTGGAGAATGCTGTCCAGTTCTGGGCACCAGTCCTCAGGAAGGATGTACTGGAAATGGAGTGAGTACAAAGAAGGGCAACAAAGCTAATAAAGGGTCTGGAGGATCTTAGTTATGAGGAAAGGTTGCGAGCACTGAACTTATTCTCTCTGGAGAAGAGACGCTTGAGAGGGGATATGATTTCAATTTACAAATACCGGACTGGTGACCCCACAATAGGGATAAAACTTTTTCGCAGAAGAGAGTTTACCAAGACTCGTGGCCACTCATTAAAATTTGAAGAAAAGAGGTTTAACCTTAAACTACGTAGAGGGTTCTTTACTGTAAGAGCGGCAAGGATGTGGAATTCCCTCCCACAGGCGGTGGTCTCAGCAGGGAGCATTGATAGCTTCAAGAAACTATTAGATAAGCACCTGAATGACCACAACATACAGGGATATACAATGCAATACTGACACATAATCACACACATAGGTTGGACTTGATGGACTTGTGTCTTTTTTCAACCTCACCTACTATGTAACTATGTAACCTGCCCAGGGATGTAAGAAGCTGATCCTCAGACTGCATTCCTATGAGGAAACTCTGCAAGACCCCAAAAGATCCACAGAAGAGGTGGATTGGGACTGCGCACGGGAGAGGCTGAACCCGGCAGACGCTGCCAAAGGCAGAGGTATGGACGTACTGCTACTCTTCACCAGCTCAACAGGTATGAGGAAAAAAGGAGAGTGTTGGGGGAGGGACTATGTCTTTAATTTATGCTATTCACTGGTCCTGAGGGAGGAGTCGAGGCAGAGCTCTATCACAGGTATGCTGCCATGGAGGCATCAGGAAAGTGCAATACCCTTTTGTTACTTTTTAACTGGTGAATAAAACATTCTACACTATAGTATCTCTTTGGTTTATGGTGGTGATATAATTTGAAGAGAGAGAGGGAGACTAGGAAAACTATCTGGAGAACTAATTGAAAGACTGTGATCGATTTTGATGAACCAATTAATATCCAGAAGCGCTTATTGACCTTTATTCATTTAGAGGTCACTAGAGCTATTGTGAGTGGGCACTTCTCACATTGGTGGTGGCTATTGGTGTTTTGTTAGAATATCACTCTTCAGATTAAAAAATGTCATGGCTTGAGATTATCACGTTTGATTTATAGACTTTTTTTGTAGTTGATTTGTGCTCAGGTTCAAATAGTGCCAATTTACCCTTTTTTGGTTTCACTTAGGATGTAAATGGCCTTTCATGGACAAGATCAGATCTTGCATGCTTGGCTTACATAGACTTCATATTTTTCAGTCTTATAGGGCGTACACACGGTCGGACTTTGTTCGGACATTCCGACAACAAAATCCTAGGATTTTTTACGACGGATGTTGGCTCAAACTTGTCTTGCATACACACGGTCACACAAAGTTGTCGGAAAATCCGATCATTCTGAACGCGGTGACGTAAAACATGTACGTCGGGACTATAAACGGGGAAGTGGCCAATAGCTTTCATCTCTTTATTTATTCTGAGCATGCGTGGCACTTTGTCCGTCGGATTTGTGTACACATGATCGGAATTTCCGACAACGGATTTTGTTGTCGGAAAATTTTATCTCCTGCTCTCCAACTTTGTGTGTCGGAAAATCCGATGAAAAATGTCCGATGGAGCCCACACACGGTCGGAATTTCCGACAACACGCACCGATCAGACATTTTCCATCGGAAAATCCGACCGTGTGTACGGGGCATTAGGCTGTTTTTTTAGTATCTTCTGTCTTCCTCATTACACAGTTCTTCAAAGCTTATTGGTGCAACAAATTTAAAATACAGTAATAACACTAGTAAAATGTATGTAAAAAAGTTATCTTTGCTGTTTGTCTCTCAGATGTTTATTCTACAAGTGCAGTTTGGCTTTAATGAGCTCAGTCTTATCTGTGTTACGTAAGATACTAAAATAAAACAGTGGAAATAAATACCTGAAAAGAAATATCCATCCATGATGCTGTAAATTATCTTTCTTACTCGAGCCATTCTTGTTTTCTCTCAGGAGGTGTAACAGGTGTTTAAGTTTTCGTTCTGTTAGATATGGACAACCTTGGGATTATTAATGAGGTAACGTGACTGCTGGGTAATGATGGCTTTTAAAATAGATTTTCTTGATGGGATTTCCTATTCACCAGCCTGTGCAGCTTGCTGCTGTATAGGATAGATATAAAGCAGGTATACAGAATCTACTTCATAGGTATACGAACATGTGGGCCTATTTCCAGGAGCTAAAGGGGGTAACAAGAGGTCAGGGGATCTTAGCATAGTTGCAACTGTCTTTTATTTCCAAGTTACAAATGCTGTAAACAATTCTACCCAGTTCTTATTTGTATTTTACAATACTGGATAAAATACCAAAAACATTTAAATATAATTTTCTAAAAGTATATCTAAAGGCAAAACTATTTTTTAGATTTTTTTATTTTGTAACTATTGTTCTATCTTTTGTGTTACCCCAAGCTACCAAAAATTTCCACCACATACTTAGTGCCCACTGCACTCACAGCCACCCTTGCATCTCAGAGCTTTACAGTGCCTTACAAAAGTATTCACCCCCCCCCCCCCCCCTTGGCATTTTTCGTGTTTTGTTGCTTCACAACCTGGAATTAACACTAGCACTTAAACCCCCTTCCTAACTAGACCAATTTTCAGCTTTCGGTGCTCTCACATTTTGAACGACAATTACTCAGTCATGCAAAACTGTACCTATATGAAAATGTTGTCCTTTTTTCACACAAATAGAGCTTTATTTTGATGGTATTTAATCACCGCTGGATTTTTTATTTTTTGCGCTATAAAAGAAAAAAGACTGAAAATTCTGTAAAAAAATGCATTTTTCTTCTTTTCTGTTATAAAATTTTGCAAATTAGTAATTTTTCTTCATATATTTTGGCCAAAATCTATACCGCTACATATCTTTGGTAAAAATAACCCAAATCGGTGTATATTATTTGGTCTTTGTGAGTCCACAAGCTATGGTGCCAATCTCTGAAAATTTATCATACCTGGAGTACTGACGGCCTATCTCATTTCTTGAGACCCTAACAAGCCAGGAAAGTACAAATACCCCCAAATGACCCCTTTTTGGAAAGTAGACATTCCAAGGTATTTAGTAAGAGGCATGGTGAGTTTTTTGAAGTTGTAATTTTGTTCCACAATTTTTTGCAAATTCAAGATTTTTTTTTCTTTTTTTTTTTTTTCACAAAATTGTTATATTAGCAGGTTATTTCTCACACACAGCATATGCATATTACACCCCAAAACACATTCTGCTACTCCTCCTGAGTATGGCGATACCACATGTGTGAGACTTTTACACAGCGTGGCCACATACAGAGGCCCAACATGCAGGGAGCGCCATCAGGCATTCTTGGAGCATATATACACATATAATTTCTTGACTACCTCTTACACTTTTGAAGGCCCTGGAGAACCAGGAAAATAGAAACGCCCCAAAAATGACCCATTTTGGAAAGAAAACAACCCAATGTATAATCTATGAGACATATCGAGTCTTTTTGGAAAATGTGTAAAGAAAATCAAAACGCATTTTTTTTTACACAACGTTGTTCATTTACACAATATTTCTAACACATAGCATGTACATATCAAAAATTACACCCCAAAATAGATTCTCCTACTCCTCCTGAGTACGGCGATACCACATGTGTGAGACTTTTCCACAGCCTGGCCACATACAGAGGACCAACATGCAGGGAGCACCATCAGGTGTTCTAGGGACATAAGTTTCAAATCTAATTTGACTATCTATTACACTTTTGTAAGGCACTGTAGTGGCATGGATGTGGCATGGATGATAACTGATGTGGCATGGATGAGCATGAATGGGGATGGATTAGCCGTGGATGGGGATGGCTGAGCATGAATGAGTATGGCCGGATACGGCTGAGTACGGATGGGTATGGCTGAGTATGACTGGGTATAGATGGGATGGCTGGGTGCGGCTGAGTACGGATGGGCACGGCTGAGTATGGCTGGGTATAGATGGCATGGCTGGGTACAGCTGAGTATGGCTGGGTACGACTGAGTACAGCTGGGTATGGCTGAGTACGGCTGGGCACGGCTGGGTACGGCTGAGTATGGCTGGGTACGGCTGGGGATGGCTGGCTACGGCTGAGTATAGATGGGTATGGCTAATTATGGATGGGGGTGGATGGGATGGCTGAGCATGGATGAGTATTGCTGAGGATGGATGGATGGCTGAGCATGGATGGATGAGTATGCTGGGTATGGATGAGGATGGATGGATGAGTATGCTGAGTATGGATGAGGATGGATGGATGAATATGCTGAGAATGGATGGGTGAGCATGGATATATGGATGAGTATGCTGAGTATGGATGGGTGAGCATGGATGGATGGATGAGTATGCTGAGTATGGATGGATAAGTATGCTGAGTATGGATGGGTGAGCATGGATGGATGGATGAGTATGCTGAGTATGGATGGGTGAGCATGGATGGATTGATGAGTATGCTGAGTATGGATGGGTATGCAGAGTATGGATGGGTATGCTGTGTATGGATGGATGGATGGGTATGCAGAGTATGGATGGGTATGTACAGTATGGATGGGTATGTAGAGTATGGATGGGTATGCCGAGTATGGATTATTATGCAGAGTATGGATGGGTATGCCGAGTATGGATGGGTATGCAGAGTATGGATGGGTATGCAGAGTATGGATGGGTATGCCGAGTATGGATTGGTATGCAGAGTATGGATGGGTATGCTGAGTATGGATGGGTATGCAGAGTATGGATGGGTATGCCGAGTATGGATGGGTATGCAGAGTATGGATGGGTGAGTATGCAGAGTATGGATGGGTATGCCGAGTATGGATGGGTATGCCGAGTATGGATGGGTATGTACAGTATGGATGGGTATGTAGAGTATGGATGGGTATGCCGAGTATGGATTGTTATGCAGACTATGGATGGGTATGCCGAGTATGGATGGGTATGCAGAGTATGGATGGGTATGCAGAGTATGGATGGGTATGCAGAGTATGGATTGGTATGCAGAGTATGGATGGGTATGCAGAGTATGGATGGGTATGCAGAGTATGGATGGGTATGCAGAGTATGGATGGGTATGCTGAGTATGGATGGGTATGCCGAGTATGGATGGGTATGCAGAGTATGGATGGGTATGCCGAGTATGGATGGGTATGCCGAGTATGGAGTATGGATGGGTATGCAGAGTATGGATGGGTTTGTAGAGTATGGATGGGTATGCCGAGTATGGATTGGTATGCAGAGTATGGATGGGTATGCCGAGTATGGATGGGTATGCCGAGTATGGATGGGTATGCAGAGTATGGATGGGTATGCCGAGTATGGATTGGTATGCAGAGTATGGATGGGTATGCTGAGTATGGATGGATGGGTATGCGGAGTATGGATGAGTATGCAGAGTATGGATGGGTATGCAGAGTATGAATGGGTATGCTGAGTATGGATGGATGGATATGCAGAGTTTGGATGGGTATGCCGAGTATGGATGGGTATGCAGAGTATGGATGGGTATGCAGAGTATGGATGGGTATGCCGAATATGGATTGGTATGCAGAGTATGGATGGGTATGCTGAGTATGGATGGGTATGCAGAGTATGGATGGGTATGCCGAGTATGGATGGGTATGCCGAGTATGGATGGGTATGCCGAGTATGGATGGGTATGCCGAGTATGGATGGGTATGCTGAGTATGGATGGGTATGCAGAGTATGGATGGGTTTGTAGAGTATGGATGGGTATGCCGAGTATGGATTGGTATGCAGAGTATGGATGGGTATGCCGAGTATGGATGGGTATGCCGAGTATGGATGGGTATGCCGAGTATGGATGGGTATGCCGAGTATGGATGGGTATGCCGAGTATGGATTGGTATGCAGAGTATGGATGGGTATGCTGAGTATGGATGGATGGGTATGCGGAGTATGGATGAGTATGCAGAGTATGGATGGGTATGCAGAGTATTAATGGGTATGCTGAGTATGGATGGATGGATGGATGGATATGCAGAGTTTGGATGGGTATGCCGAGTATGGATGGGTATGCTGAGTATGGATGGGTATGCAGAGTATGGATGGGTATGCTGAGTATGGATGGGTATGCAGAGTATGGATGGGTTTGTAGAGTATGGATGGGTATGCCGAGTATGGATTGGTATGCAGAGTATGGATGGGTATGCCGAGTATGGATGGGTATGCAGAGTATGGATGGGTATGCAGAGTATGGATGGGTATGCCGAATATGGATTGGTATGCAGAGTATGGATGGGTATGCTGAGTATGGATGGGTATGCAGAGTATGGATGGGTATGCCGAGTATGGATGGGTATGCCGAGTATGGATGGGTATGCAGAGTATGGATGGGTATGCCGAGTATGGATGGGTATGCTGAGTATGGATGGGTATGCAGAGTATGGATGGGTTTGTAGAGTATGGATGGGTATGCCGAGTATGGATTGGTATGCAGAGTATGGATGGGTATGCCGAGTATGGATGGGTATGCCGAGTATGGATGGGTATGCAGAGTATGGATGGGTATGCCGAGTATGGATGGGTATGCCGAGTATGGATTGGTATGCAGAGTATGGATGGGTATGCTGAGTATGGATGGATGGGTATGCGGAGTATGGATGAGTATGCAGAGTATGGATGGGTATGCAGAGTATTAATGGGTATGCTGAGTATGGATGGATGGATGGATGGATATGCAGAGTTTGGATGGGTATGCCGAGTATGGATGGGTATGCTGAGTATGGATGGGTATGCAGAGTATGGATGGGTATGCAGAGTATGGATGGGTTTGTAGAGTATGGATGGGTATGCCGAGTATGGATTGGTATGCAGAGTATGGATGGGTATGCCGAGTATGGATGCGTATGCTGAGTATGGATGGGTGAGCATGGATGGATGGATGAGTATGCTGAGTATGGATGGATGAGTATGCTGAGTATGGATGGGTGAGCATGGATGGATGGATGGGTATGCAGAGTATGGATGGGTATGCCGAGTATGGATGGGTATGCCGAGTATGGATTGGTATGCAGAGTATGGATGGGTATGCTGAGGATGGATGTATGGGTATGCGGAGTATGGATGAGTATGCAGAGTATGGATGGGTATGCAGAGTATTAATGGGTATGCTGAGTATGGATGGATGGATGGATGGATATGCAGAGTTTGGATGGGTATGCCGAGTATGGATGGGTATGCAGAGTATGGATGGGTATGCCGAGTATGGATGGGTATGCCGAGTATGGATGGGTATGCCGAGTATGGATGGGTATGCCGAGTATGGATGGGTATGCCGAGTATGGATTGGTATGCAGAGTATGGATGGGTATGCTGAGTATGGATGGATGGGTATGCGGAGTATGGATGAGTATGCAGAGTATGGATGGGTATGCAGAGTATTAATGGGTATGCTGAGTATGGATGGATGGATGGATGGATATGCAGAGTTTGGATGGGTATGCCGAGTATGGATGGGTATGCTGAGTATGGATGGGTATGCAGAGTATGGATGGGTATGCTGAGTATGGATGGGTATGTAGAGTATGGATGGGTATGCCGAGTATGGATTGGTATGCAGAGTATGGATGGGTATGCCGAGTATGGATGCGTATGCTGAGTATGGATGGGTGAGCATGGATGGATGGATGAGTATGCTGAGTATGGATGGATGAGTATGCTGAGTATGGATGGGTGAGCATGGATGGATGGATGAGTATGCTGAGTATGGATGGGTGAGCATGGATAGATAGATGAGTATGCTGAGTATGAATGGGTATGCAGGGTATGGATGGGTATGCTGTGGATGGATGGATGGATGGGTATGCAGAGTATGGATGGGTATGCAGAGTATGGATGGGTATGCAGAGAATGGATGGGTATGCGGAGTATGGATGGGTATGCCAAGTATGGATGGATGGGTGAGTATGCAGAGTATGGATGGGTATGCCGAGTATGGATGGGTATGCCGAGTATGGATGGGTATGTACAGTATGGATGGGTATGTAGAGTATGGATGGGTATGCCGAGTATGGATTGTTATGCAGAGTATGGATGGGTATGCCGAGTATGGATGGGTATGCAGAGTATGGATAGGTATGCAGAGTATGGATGGGTATGCCGAGTATGGATTGGTATGCAGAGTATGGATGGGTATGCTGAGTATGGATGGGTATGCAGAGTATGGATGGGTATGCCGAGCATGGATGGGTATGCCGAGTATGGATGGGTATGCAGAGTATGGATGGGTATGCCGAGTATGGATGGGTATGCCGAGTATGGATGGGTTTGTAGAGTATGGATGGGTATGCCGAGTATGGTTGGGTATGCAGAGTATGGATGGGTATGCAGAGTATGGATGGGTATGCCGAGTATGGATTGGTATGCAGAGTATGGATGGGTATGCTGAGTATGGATGGGTATGCAGAGTATGGATGGGTATGCCGAGCATGGATGGGTATGCCGACTATGGATGGGTATGCAGAGTATGGATGGGTATGCCGAGTATGGATGGGTATGCCGAGTATGGATGGGTATGCCGAGTATGGATGGGTATGCAGAGTATGGATGGGTTTGTAGAGTATGGATGGGTATGCAGAGTATGGATGGGTATGCCGAGTATGGATGGGTATGCCGAGTATGGATGGGTATGCCGAGTTTGGATGGGTATGCCGAGTATGGATGGGTATGCCGAGTATGGATTGGTATGCAGAGTATGGATGGGTATGCAGAGTATGGATGGGTATGCCGAGTATGCATGGTATGCAGAGTATGGATGGGTATGTAGAGTATGGATGGGTATGCAGAGTATGGATTGGTATGCAGAGTATTGATGGGTATGCCGAGTATGGATGGGTATGCCGAGTATGGATGGGTATGCCGAGTATGTATGGGTATGCCGAGTATGGATTGGTATGCAGAGTATGGATGGGTATGCCGAGTATGGATGGGTATGCCGAGTATGGATGGGTATGCCGAGTATGTATGGGTATGCCGAGTATGGATTGGTATGCAGAGTATGGATGGGTATGCTGAGTATGGATGGATGGATGGATGGGTATGCAGAGTTTGGATGGTTATGCAGAGTATGGATGGGTATGCAGAGTATGGATGGATGGATGGATGGATATGCAGAGTTTGGATGGGTATGCAGAGTATGGATGGGTATGCAGAGTATGGATGGGTATGCTGAGTATGGATGGATGGATGGATGGATGGGTATGCAGAGTATGGATGAGTATGGATGGGTATGCCGAGTATGGATTGGTATGCAGAGTATGGATGGGTATGCCGAGTATGGATGGGTATGCAGAGTATGGATGGGTATGCAGAGTATGGATGGGTATGCTGAGTATGGATGGATGGATGGGTATGCAGAGTTTGGATGGGTATGCAGATTATGGATGGGTATGCAGAGTATGGATGGGTATGCTGAGTATGGATGGATGGATGGATGGGCATGCAGAGTATAAATGAGTATGCAGAGTATGGATGGGTATGCAGAGTATGGATGGGTATGCAGAGTATGGATGAATATGCAGAGTATGGATGGGTATGCAGAGTGTGGATGGATGGATAGGTATGCAGAGTATGGATGGGTATGCATGGCTGAGAATGGATGGATGGAATTGTCACATATCAGCGCTGTGGGCACTAAACATCCAGCCCACAGCGCTGCTGCCACTGATCTCTCCCCTCTCCGCTCACACTGCATGGAGAGGGGAAAGAGGAACCGGATATCACGACAGTTTGTTTACATGCGATCGTTCCCTCATTTGACGGAGCGATCACGTGGTAAAAGGCCGCGATCAGCAGCCGTTTACCCTTATCCGTGATGAGCCGGATCCTCTGAACCCGGCGGTCACGGATGTGTTCAGGTGCGCAAGAGCGGGATTCTGGGAGGACGTCACTGTACGCCCTCCCAGAGTTATGCAACCGCCCTGTAGCTGTCATTCGGCTATGGGCCGGTTGTTAAGTGGTTAATTTACAGAACATGCCCACAACTTTGAAGATGTTTTTTTAATTGTGAAGCAAACAACAAATAGGACAAAAATAACAGAAAAGGTTAACTATTCACCCCCCCCCCCCCTAAAGTCAATACTTTTGTAGAGCCACCTTTTGCGGCTATCACAGCTCCAGGTCATTTTGGATAAGTCTCTATGAGCTTGCCACATCTTACCACTGGGATTTTTGCCCACTCCTCCTTGCAAAACTGCTCCAGCTTCTTCAAGTTGGATGGTTTGCTCTTGTGAACAGCAATCTTCAAGTCGGACCACATATTTTCTATTGGATTGAGGTCTGGGCTTTGACTAGGCCATTCCAACACATTTATATGTTTTCCCTTAAACCACTCAAGTGTTGCTCTAGCAGTGTGTTTGAGGTCATTGTCCTGCTGGAAGGTGAACCTCAGTCCTAGCCTCAAATCACACACAGAGTGGTACAGGTTTTGCTCAAGAATATCCCTGTATTTAGCACCATCCATCTTTCCCTCAACTCTGACCAGTTTCCCAGTCTTGACTGCCGCAAAACATCCCCACAGCATGATGCTGCCACCACGTTTCACTGTGGGGATGGTGTTCTTTGGGTGAAATGAAGTGTTGGGTTTGCGCCAGACAAAGCATTTTCTTTGAGGGCCAAAAAGTTAAATTTTAGTCTCATCAGACCAGAGCACCTTCCTCCATACATTTTGGGAGTCTCCCACATGCCTTTTCACAAACTCAAAACATGCCATTTTGTTTTTTTGCTGAAAGTAATGGCTTTCTTCTGGCCACTCTGCCATAAAGCCCAACTATATGGAGCGTACGGCTTATTGTCATCCTATGTACAGATACTCCAGTCTCTGCTGTGGAACTCTGCAGCCCCTCCAGGGTTACCTTAGGTCTCTGTGCTGCCTCTCTGATTAATGCCCTCCCTGTCCAGTCTGTGAGTTTTGGTGTGTGGCTGCCTCTTGGCAGGTTTGCTGTTGTGCCATTTGGTTATGATAGATTTGATGGTGCTCCTAGGGATCATCAAAGATTTGGATTTTTTTTATAACTTAACCCTGACTTGTACTTCTCAACAACATTGTCCCTTACTTGGAGAGTTCTTTGGTCTTCATGGCAGTGTTTGGCTAGTGGTGCCTCTTGCTTGGGTGTTGCAGCCTCTGGGGCCTTTCAAAAAGGTGTGTATATGTAATGACAGATCATGTGACACTTAGATTGCACACAGGTGGACATCATTTCACTAATTATGTGACTTCTGAAGGTAATTTATTGCACCAGAGCTTTTTATGGGCTTCATAACAAAGGGGGTAAATACATACGCACATGCCAATTATCAGTTTTTTAATTCTGAAAATAGTTTTATGTATATCTTTTTCTAATTTTACTTCACCAACTTAGACTATTGTGTTCTGATCCATCACATATAATTCAGATTTAAAAAACACTGAACTAAAGGCTGTAATATAACAAAATATGTAAAAAGCCAAGGGGGGTGAATACTTTTGCAAGGCACTGTACATCGTTTGAATCTTTGCCGGTCCCTGCTAAACAGGCTGCGATGCAAACCGTCTATGGTCGGCTTAAGATTTGCTGCTGCTCAAGGGCTCTGGGCTTCAGTAAAATGGCAGCCTCTGGAAACAAGAAACAGGCTCAATGCTGGAGACAATTTACAGCACACACTAATTTTGGTAGTATTTTAATTAATGTGGATTGTATGTTCCTTGCTAAAGAGCATTCATTTTTTATCAAGTTGTTATGGGTAATGCCCGGTACACACGATCCGATTATCGGACGAATGATCGTCTGTTTTTTTTTGCATGCTAATCTCACGTCGAATCTGATGAGTTTACTAAAGTCACGAAAATTCCCGTACGACAGCATAAAAATTCGGAAGTGATGTCATGTGTTGTAATGCATTTGTATTGCATTTTCGAACGATAGGTGTACTGATTAAACGAAAATCGTACGATCTGGCATCGTACGAAAAAAAATTCTGTGCATGTCCGATAGAATAATATTGGATGAACTGTCCTGATCGGCTCTCGAAAGCTCTGTACTGACGTTCCGATTATCGTACGATCGTTTCGTATGCGGAATTTGTCGTACGATTTTCGAATCGTGTGTACGGGGCTTAAAGTTCCGCTTTAAGAACACCTACTTAATTCAGCTGTTAGAGTTGCTCCATAGCAACTTAAATTTTATTATACATGGCACTTGTGTTTCAATTATTAGTAGCCTAGATCCTTGGCACTATTATACTGCTAAAAGGCTCCAAGGCACCAACCAGTTGTTTGGAACAAGTAGGAACAGACAATAATGTCAGTTTATACATTTATACATAATAAAGGAATGCACAGAACTATGTCAAATCCAACATTATTTGATTAAACCTGAATATACTTTTTAAACTATCCTAACTTTCTATATAGTTTTTAGGTGTACCTTTTTTAAGTAATACTAAGTAAGAAATAGATATATTGGGTTTTTGTTTTATATCAGGTTCATAAATCATCGCTTACACAGTTCATAATGAAATAGGTGAAATAGGAGTAGAAGACTAATGTATTGTATTGTTACATATATATAGCTAGCTTATGTAACTTTCCAGACTCTTAGGAGATTGTTGCAAACACCAGTAAATAAGAAGGGACAGCCAAACTGCCCAAGGTCAGGGTGTTGGGACTACAGACCATGCCCCGGGACATCTCTTGCACAGTGAAAGAGGCCCAACCTGTCATTGTTGTTTAGGTAAGAAGTGGAGCCGCTAAAAAGTCTCCTGGAGATCCACCTGTTGTTTTAACTAGATTATATGTATTTAACATTAAAAAAGATTTTAAATCCTTAAAATCACTTATTACAAACTCTGTCTTTTAATGTTTTTGGATGTACATAATGATATACAGGGGATCAGCTAAATATAAATTAATATATCACCTATTAATGTTTTAAAATTCTTGTTTGTATAATTTTTGATTGCATGTGAAGATAGGGCCACCATATTGCTTATTACATATTCAGGTTCTGCATTTAGTTAAGCATTGCTGCACAATGATTATTTTCTTAAGCTGGCCATAGATGTTTTTTTTTTTTCTGATCAGCCACAAGGCCAAAGGAATAAAAAAAACAAACTGATGTGTTTCTCGCATGTGTGGGTGGAAAAATTCCCCTTGCTTTACTATTGTATTCTGACAGCGGGGACTCCTGCTGTCAGAATACACTGATAAGTGCTGGTGCTGCTGAAAATTAGATGGACTTCTGTGAAGAGAGAACAGCCATAGATAGATCAGAGGTCAGGCTGATGCGGTCCCTGCTGAACCCATCGAATTTCGATCCATCTGTGGCCAGCATGCATTATAGGTCTAAAGGCAGGCTAAGATGAAAACTATGGACTCTGCACATTCTCAAGACCTATAACACCCACAGGGCTCCTGGAAACCACTGACAATATAATACCTGTCTAGGGTTTACAGTGATATGCTTTTTTAGATTTGCCAACTGATAGTATAAATTTAGCTGGACATAGGTGTAAAATGGTTGGATGAGCCAACTGCCAAAAATATTTTTTAGAAACGTGTGAGATAGTAACAGCAGACCTCTGGTTAGAAGACCAATATAAAAGTAAAAATGCCGAAAGAATTTTAAAACATTAATAGGTGATATGTTAATTTATATTTAGCTACCCCCTATATATCCCGTATATCCAAAAACATTAAAAGAGTATTTTATACAAGCTGGGGGGTAGATGAAACCTGCCTTTTTAGTTACACAAAGCCACAGGTTTTCATTGTATATCATTACAACCTTCTAGCTGCCGACCCCCTAACGACCAATGACATCATCAATTGATAAGGATGATGTCAGTTGCCTGCATATCATACCTGTTTGACCCTGCCTTGCCTCTCTTCAGGGCCGGTGGCAAACACAGGGCTACCAGTAGGCAAACTAGGTAGCCGGCTAGAGCGCCCTGCTACCTAGGGCGCCCGACCACTGGTGTTCCTATTCTCTTCTCTCTGCAGCAAGCAACTGAGTCTCAGCATCAGCAGGCAGCGGCCACTCCGTTCGCACTTAGTGTCAGAGGCACAGTGGTGGCAGAGGACTGTGTGTCCTGACTCCCGAAAGAATGGAAGCAAGCAAACACTTATTGATGGGCACTGGTAGGCTGCATTGATAGGCGCTGGTGAGGCTACATTTGATGGGCGCTGGTGAGGCTACATTTGATGGGCGCTGGTGAGGTCTACATTTGATGGTCGCTGGTGAGGCTACATTTGATGGGCGCTGGTGAGGCTGCATTGATGGGCGCTGGTGAGGCTGCATTGATGGGCGCTTGTGAGGCTGCATTTGATGGGCGCTGGTGAGGCTGCTTTGATGGGTGCTGGTGAGGCTGCATTTGATGGGAGCTGGTGAGGCTGCATTTGATGGGGGCTTCATTAAAAAGGTGGGGTATACATGGGCAGGGAAAAGGGGGTGGGGTCAGGGGTGGAGCCAGGGGGGCGGCAAAATGAGGTTTCACCTAGGGTGTGAAAAGTCCTTGCACCAGCCCTTCATCAGCTTTGGGGTCTCATTAGCTAAGTGTTGCAGAAAAACTGAGGGAAGAGAAACACTGGAATACAGCCAGTACCAGTTTTTAAAACTGTATTTGCTTTGGAAGAATAAATCACCTCTAACATTGGGTGTCCTATGTGTAGGGATGAGCCGAACACCCCCCGGTTTGGTTCGCACCAGAACCTGCGAACGGACCGAAAGTTCGCACGAACGTTAGAACCCCATTGACGTCTATGGGACTCGAACGTTCGAAATCAAAAGTGCTCATTTTAAAGGCTAATTTGCATGGTATTGTCCTAAAAAGGGTTTGGGGACCCGGGTCCTACCCCAGGGGACATGTATCAATGCAAAAAAAACTTTTAAAAACGACCGTTTTTTCGGGAGCAGTGATTTTAATGATGCTTAAAGTAAAAAAAAAAAAAAGTGAAATATTCCTTTAAATATCGTACCTGGGGGGTGTCTATAGTATGCCTGTAAAGTGACGCGTGTTTCCCGTGTTTAGAACAGTCCCTGCACCAAATGTCATTTTTAAAGGAAAAAATCTCATTTAAAACTGCTTGCGGGTTTAAGGTCATGTCGGGTCATGGCAATATGGATGAAAATCAGTGAGACAAACGGCATTGGTACCCCCCAGTCCATTACCAGGCCCTTTGGGTCTTGTATGGATATTAAGGGGAACCCCGCACCCAAATTAAAATAAGGAAAGGCCCTATATACTCTGAACAGCAGTATACAGGCGGTGCAAACAAGACAGGGACTGTAGGTTTGTTGTTAAGTAGAATCTCTTTGTAATTTTGAACGGGTACATTTTTAACGTGTTTAGCTCCAGCCAAAAAATCTTTTTTAAGCTTTTTGGAAAACATAGGGAAGGGTTATCACCCCTGTGACATTTGTTTTGCTGTCTTTCCTCCTCTTCAGAAGATTTCACCTCACTTTTTGTCCCAATGAAAAATGTTTTTTGAAAATTTGGGTTTTTTTGTGGAACAAGGATTGGAAAGCATCAGTGGAAAGGAGAAATTGTTTTCCCATATTAACTCTTACAGGAGAGAATTTCCCTTCCTAGGGGTAGATTTCATCTCACTTCCTGTTGTCTCCTTCCGTTTGCAAGTAGGAGTCGTTTGTAAGTTAGATGTTTGAAAGTAGGGTCCTGCCCTATATACTCAGCAGAAATTTGGGCCTTAGGTGTTGTTGTGGCCACAACACTGTAAGCCCTCACAGGGCCCTGCTGTGAAATATTAGATCAAGAATTGTAATTACATGCCCCTGTTGGACAGGAGCTGAAAAATTAGGCCTTAGGCACTGGTGCTGGTGCCACAACACTGCAACCCCTCACAGACACTCTAGTTGGAACGCAGGAACGAGCCCTGCTGCAAAGTATTGCATCAAAAATTGTAATTACACGCCCCTGTTAGACAGGGGCAGAAAAATTGGGCCTTAGGCACTGGTGCTGGTGCCACAACACTGCAACCCCTCACAGACACTCTAGTTGGAATGCAGGAACGAGCCCTGCTGCAAAGTATTACATCAAAAATTGTAATTACACGCCCCTGTTAAACAGGGGCTGAAAAATTGTGCCTTAGGCACTGGTGGTGGCGCCCAGAACCAAAAATGTTCTTACAAGCTATCAGCGTGATGATTGAGGAGGAAGAGGATAATTACTCAGGGATAGTCACTCAGCATCAGCATAGGCAGTCTTTGAAGGGATCTGAGATTTCAAAAAAAATTATTCGGTTACATCAGCATCAGGTGCTTGGTAGCTGGTGGTGATCCAAGACTGATTCATTTTTATGAAGGTCAGCCGATCGACCGAGTCGGTGGACAGACGCACCCTGTGATCGGTTACCACGCCTCCAGCAGCACTGAATGTGCGTTCCTAAAGAACGCTGGATGCAGGACAGGCCAGTAGCTCAATTGCATACTGTGCAAGCTCTGGCCAGTGATCCATCCTCAAGACCCAGTAACCCAGAGGATTTTCGGTGGGAAAGGTGTCCAAGTCTGATCTTGCCCCTAGGTATTCCTGCACCATGTAAGACAGACGCTGGCGATGGTTGCTAGAACCGATCATACCTTGGGGCTGCGGACCAAAAAATTGTCTGAACGCATCGGTCAGACGGCCACCTTCTCCACCGCTTCTTCTTTGACTGACCGAAGCCTCAGCAACACGTTGTCCAGAAACAGGAGTTTGTAACCTCCCAGTCTCTGGGAACGCGTTGCACAGACCTTTCTGCAAGGCCTCCCGAAGATGTTTCATCCTCTGCTCCCTCTGCGATGGCAAGATAAGGTCCGCAACCTTACCCTTGTAACGTGGATCAAGGAGGGTTGCCAGCCAGTATTGGTCCTTCTCCTTGATACCACGAATACGAGGATCCTTACGCAGGCTTTGCAGGATCAGGGAGGCCATGCAGCGTAGGTTTGCTGAGGCATTCGGTCCGGAGTCATCTGGGTCACTAAGGACGACAACGTCCGCAGCCACCTCCTCCCAGCCACGTACAAGTCCATGTGTTTCTTGGGACTGATCCCTTAAAGACTGCTGCTGATGCTGAGTGCCAGGCTCCACCTCCATACTGACACAATCTTCCTCCTCCTCCTCCTCGTCCTCTTCCTGTGTGATCGGCGGGCACGCAGGAACACTGTCTGGATAAAGGGGGCCTTGAGAGCTAAGGAAGTCCTCCTCTTCCTGCCTCTGTTCTGCCTCAAGTGCCCTGTCCATTATTCCACGCAGCGTGTGCTCCAACAGGTGGAGAAGGGGGACAGTGTCACTGATGCATGCACTGTCACTGCTCACCATCCTCGTGGCCTCCTCGAATGGTGACAGGACAGTGCATGCATCCCTGATCATGGCCCACTGGCGTGGGGAAAAAAAACCAAGCTTCCCTGACCCTGTCCTGGTGCCATAGTCGCACAGGTACTCATTGATGGCCCTCTGCTGTGTGTGCAGCCGCTGCAGCATGGCCAACGTTGAGTTCCACCTGGTGGGCATGTCACAGATTAGGCGGTTCTTGGGCAGGTTAAACTCCTTTTGGAGGTCCGTCAGCCAAGCACTGGCATTATATGACCGGCGGAAATGCACACAGACTTTCCTGGCCTGCCTCAGGACATCCTGTAAGCCCGGGTACCTGCCCAAGAACCGCTGCACCACCAAGTTAAGGACGTGAGCCAAACAGGGCACATGGGTCATTTGTCCCTGTCGGAGAGCAGAGAGGAGGTTGGTGCCATTGTCGCAAACCACCATTCCTGCCTTAAGTTGGCGTGGCGTCAACCACCTCTGAACCTGCCCCTGCAGAGCTGACAGAACCTCTGCCCCAGTGTGGCTCCTGTCCCCCAAGCACACCAGCTCAAGCACCGCATGGCATCTTTTGGCCTGCGTACTTGCGTAGCCCCTTGAACGACTACGGAGCACCGCTGGTTCCGAGGAAGAGGCCATGGAGGAAGAAGAAGAGGAGGGGGTGGAGGAGAGAGGTGTGTCACAATCATTAGCATTTTGGAGGCGTGGTGGCGGAACAACCTCCAACACTACTGCACCTTGTCCTGCATCCTTCCCAGCTGCCAGCAGAGTCACCCAATGCGCCGTGAAACTTAGGTAATGTCCCTGTCCATGCCTGCTGGACCATGAGTCAGCGGTAATATGCACCTTATCGCTGACCGCCCTGTCCAGCGAGGCATTGACATTGCCTTCCACATGCCGGTAGAGAGCCGGAATCGCCTTCCTTGAGAAAAAGTGGCGTTTGGGTACCTGCCACTGAGGAACCGCACATTCCACAAACTCACGGAATGGGGCAGAGTCTACCAACTGAAAAGGCAGCAGTTGAAGTGCTAGCAATTTTGCCAAGCTAGCATTCAACCGCTGGGCATGTGGATGGCTGGGAGCAAACTTTTTTCGGCGGTGCAGCAGCTGGGGCAGGGAAATTTGCCTGGTACAATCTGACGTCGGTGTACCAAAAGCAGATTGCCCACAAGTACTTGGCTGTGACACACCTAATTCTACACCTTCATTCCTCTCACTGCAGGTCTCAGAGAGGACTGGAGGTCTAGTGGGGTTGGAAATCTCAGCTGATGAGGAGCAAGGAGAGATCCTCTTTGTTCTTTGGTGTGGGTCTTTTAGATACGCTTGCCAACGAACTGCATGGCAGGTCAACATATGTCTAGTCAAGCATGTGGTACCCAAGCGGGAGATGTTTTGGCCACGTGAGATACGCTTGAGACATATGTTGCAAATAGCAGCGGTGCGATCTGATGCACTCGTCTCAAAAAAGGCCCACACCAAAGAACTTTTTGAATAACGCGCAGAGACTGCAGCGCCCTGCACATGTGGAGCTTTGGGGTGTGATGCAGTCAATGTGCTGCCCTTAGGCTGGCCCCTGGAGGGCATCCTGCCTCGTTGGTGATGTGCCGCCTCCTCCTCCTCCTCCTCCTCTCTCCTATCAGGCACCCACGTTGAGTCAGTGACCTCATCATCCCCTCCCTCCTCATCACTGGAGCAAACCTGGCAGTATGCTGCAGCAGGGGGAGCATGACTGCCAGATTGCTGTCCTTCTTGGGCACCCCCTCTGTCCGTGCTCATGTTACTGCCTTCATCGAGCTCAGTATCATCATCAGAGCCTTCCAAACGCTGGGCATCCTCCTGGAGCATGTACCCAACACTGTGGTCAAACAGTTCGAGGGACTCCTCAGGAGGACATGGTGGAGCTAGGGAAGGAGTCACTGATGACATTGAGCTGAGGGAAGAGGCCGCTGCTTTGCCAGACAAAGCACCCTGGGCATGGGTGAGAGAGGATGAGGAGGATGAGGACGGCTTGGTCATCCACTCGACCAAGTCTTCCGCATGTTGCGGCTCAACCACGGCCAGCTGCCGAAAAAAAGGCCAAGCGTGTCCCATGGCCACGTGCTGATGAGGATGCACCGTCTCCACGACCAGCACTAGACACAGAGCCTGCTTGCCCTCTCTTATTGGCTTGTGACTGTCTGCCTCTCCTTCTTGGCCTTCCAGACATACTAATGGCCTGTAACTGCACTAAGCTGGGATATATATATATATATATATATATATATATATATATATATATATGTACTGATACTGCAGCTAGCAAAATCAACTGCTTGCCTGTAGTATGAGAACACCACCAACCTTCTACAGGTAGCTTTAGCTGAACACTGTGAGGTGGACGCACCCCACTAACTTGTAGGTTTAGCTGAACACTGTGAGCAGGGCGCACTGCACTAACTGTAAATAGTCTAGCTGCCTGACCGTGGTACTAATAGGATCACAAGAACACCAGTAATTTTCTTCAGGTAGCTTTATATACTGTAACCAGACAAGCCTGCCTGTCAGTAGGAAGATAACAGGAACGGATCTAGCTGAACACTGTGAGCAGGACGCACTGTACTAAATGTAAATAGTCTAGCTGCCTGACCGTGGTACTAATAGGATCAAAAGAACACCAGTAATTTTCTTCAGGTAGCTTTATATACTGTAACCAGACAAGCCTGCCTGTCAGTAGGAAGATAACAGGAACGGATCTAGCTGAACACTGTGAGCAGGACGCACTGTACTAAATGTAAATAGTCTAGCTGCCTGACCGTGGTACTAATAGGATCAAAAGAACACCAGTAATTTTCTTCAGGTAGCTTTATATACTGTAACCAGACAAGCCTGCCAGTGAATTATGGGCCGTGACGCGCCACACGAATTTGGCGCGAACGGCCCATATCGTTCGCAATTCGGCGAACGGGCGAACAGCCGATGTTCGAGTCGAACATGGGTTCGACTCGAACACGAAGCTCATCCCTACCTATGTGTATTGATGTTGCTGCATTATGTAAAACTATTAGAATAGTTTTTACATTTTAGAATGGGGCACTTCAAGACTGTCCATAAATTTGGGGGATTCCTCAAGATTGCCCATAATTTTAAAGGGTGCCTTGACTGAAAAAAGATTGAGAAACACTGGTCTACATTAACCTTTCTCTGTTGATTTATTTATGGATGTACTTATTTTTATTGTGTTTTCACTGACTGTTCCAGGCTGAATAAACACAAGATCATTAGAATGACTATGTGCAGTAGGACCTAATCAGAAAATTATTATATTAATGAGCGAATAGGATACTGCTCACCTCATCATCAAGATCTAATGAACAGATTACGTTGGTGTGAGTCATCTGCATGTGTCATCCTGGCAGTGAAATCTCATGAAATCTATTTTGCTTTTGCTCAGAAAACAAGATATTACAAGTAGGCAGGAATCAGAGCAATGCCAAGAAGAAGCAAGAAAAACCCAAGCAAACTGAGAGTCAATTCTGTGCTTTCCTGAACAGATGAAGTGAGACTATGTTTTACCTGGCAAAATAGTAAAACCTAAATTCAAATTGGACCTATGCACTTTTTCATACACTAAATAAAATAAAACAAATCCAATGTATCAGATCAAATGAATAGGACGAATGTTTGTGATTTGTAAATGAGATGGCAACACTGGAGCACATGGGTCGGAGTCAGGGGTGGACTGACCATTGAGCCACTCGGGCACTGCCCGAGGGCCCTGGGCCAATAGGGGGCCCCATCAGGGTTGCCAGCCTCAGTAAAACCAGGGACAGTCTGTCTGTGTATACTGTGTGTACATGTATGTGTATACTGTGTGATTGTATACTGTGTGTGTGTATACTGTGTGGCCCCATAATCTCTGATTGCCTGGGGGACCCATAATCTCCTATTGCCCGGGGGCCCCATGAGTTATCAGTCCGCCCCTGGGCGGAGTATTCCCAGTAAGAGGTGCAATCACCCATTAAAATTTTGAATTAAAACTGACCCAAAACTATTAATCATATGTGTGAGCAGTCTATTGCATTAAGGTGTGCACCCCAAGATCAAACAAACGTGTGTGTGTGTGTGTGTGTGTATATATGTGTGCGTGTATATATGACACACACACACTATTATAAATAAATGTAAACAAACATTTTAAAATGTATTAAAACATTGACGGTGTCATGGTGTCAGTAGGGCAGTGGACAGTGTGAGTAGAG